>JAQMYF010000001.1:62038138-62048780 GCA_030014195.1 Neosilurus mollespiculum
TAGTCGGTATCTCTCAACCTCACACACCAGCTCAGGCTCCTTCCCCGCCAGAGAGGTGACATTCCATGTCCCAAGAGTCAGAGTCAGTAGCCGAGGATCGGTCCGGCAGAACCCACGCCTTCGACTGCTACCCAGCTCACATTGCACCTGACCCCTATTGCCCCTCCCACAGGTGGTGGGTCCATGGGAGGGTGGACCCATGTCTCCTCTTTGGGCTGGGCCCGGTCGAGCTCCATGGGCAGAAGCCCAACCACCAGGTGCTCGCCTTCGAGCCCCTCCCTAAGGCCTGGCTCCAGGGAGGACCCCGGTAACCCGCATCTGGGCAAGGGAAACTGTGTCCTTGAAGTAATTGTGCTCATAATGGTCTTGTGAACCGCGCTTAGTAAGGACCTTCGCCTAGGACCTGTTTGCCTTGGGTGACCCTACCAGGGGCATAATGCCCCTGACAACATAGCACCCGGGATCATTAGGACACGCAAACCCCTCCACCACGATAAGGTGGCGATTCAAGGAGGGGTTTAATTAATTAATATGTATTTATTCTGTTCTATACATTCAATAAAATTAAAAATAAACACACTGATATTTTAGCATGTTATGTGCTGAATAAACCCACAGATTGCTTTCTAGTGGCATTAAAACAGTTTCTTTATGCTCACTTCCCCCACAGTTTCTATAGCAGAAACCCAAAAGGAGTCCTCTCCAAGATGGCGTCATGTTTACGCCGCGAGAGCGATGCACGACCCGTCTATTGTATTTAGATATCTATGAGTGAGCTACTACGCTTGTTTCCACGTGCATCCTACAAGGCCCGCCTTTGCGCTACGATTGGCTACAATATTGCCTTTCGGCACTATGATTGGCTATAGCTTTTCACTTCCGTGTGAATACGATCTGCCAGTCCCCACCTCATCCTGTTCAACGTTGTTGCTTTTTTAGTTTTATTGTTGTTTTTATTTAGACAATATAAATGTTTTGTGAATAATATAGAATTATGTTTTCAGTGAACGGTCATCACTGGCTCCAGAAATGTTTGTTATTTCGACATGCCGGTGCCATGGTGACCACCGTGTGTAAAATAAAGCCGGAAGCTTCTGCTGGACGTCAGAGCATGTCATCCTGGAGAACATTATCATCATATCAGTGTGTTGGAGTAACAAACTTTCACACTTCTGTGAGTCGGAGTCGAGATCTACTGAAGATGTTCACTAACAAGAGGTGGGTACAAAGTAATGGATGTGCAGGACACAGCAGTAAACAATACTGTAAACACACTTCACCTCAGAGTTTTCTCTCAACAGGAAGAAGAAATGGTACCAAACTCCTCAGGTAGGTTACAGCAGGGGTACAGGGATTCCTTCAGGGGTACAGGGATTCCTTCAGGGTACAGGGATTCCTTCAGGGGTACAGGCATTACTGCAGGGGTACAGGCATTACTGCAGGGGTACAGGCATTACTGCAGGGGTACAGGGATTACTGCAGGGGTACAGGCATTACTGCAGGGGTACTCCCAGGGGTCCAGGGATTACTGCAGGGGTCCAGGGATTACTGCAGGGGTACTCCCAGGGGTACAGGCATTACTGCAGGGGTACAGGGATTACTGCTGGGGTACTCCCAGGGGTACAGGCATTACTGCAGGGATTTACAGAGTGTGTGTGTTCAGTCTGTACTTACAGGTCAGTCTGGCTTCATGAAACCAGCCAAGAACAGGAGCATGGAGGACAGTTTGCGAGTGCGAACCCTGAACACCATCCTTTATAAATCCATCTCAGACCTGCTGTCCTCTCATGAGGTTCATGCACAAATCCCCAGTTACAGTGTGGAGCTCACCAAAGTAAGATCAGCTCCTCTCTTTCTCTTCTGGTTACACGTGTGTCACTGTCACAGTATTCATGACTCACTGCTTGTCCTGCCTGCTATTGTGGTTTGGGAAATGATCATGATAACGTGTTGAATTACTGTCTGCCACTGTAACAGCTCTTTATTACAACACACGTGTGTAATTTAAATTATTAGAATAATTTATTCAAAATATTATCTCAACTGGTACAGTATACTTATTTTCCATAATCATCATGTTCATTGTATGCGCTCTCTTCAATCGGAATCTTTTTTGGAGAGCGAGTGCAAAAAGTATGCCAAGTATATTACATATGCTAAATAAATAACTCCTAAATAAAACATCACTAAATCAAAGATAATAAGAATTATGTCTTCAAACAACCCAATTTTAAAACTAATGCATTATTATTAAACTCTACAGCTGGAACTACTTCACCAGGTATATGATAATACAGGGTGATGCAAACCGCTCAGGATGACCCAAAAAATCTCCCATGTTTTAGAGGTAAATTAAAAAAAATGGTAAAAGACAATTATAAAACAGCTTCATGTCTGCAAATAATGATGTATTAAAACCGTATTGAATGATATTTCATGTGTGCAAATAATAATCTGATTATCTTTAACCTTATTTTTGGGTCACCTTGTATATTAATACACACCTGTGTATTAGTCTAGAGAAAGAGCTAGACTTTGAGAGATCGTCATGTTCAGGGTGTCACCAGTATTTTCTAGATATTTTTGTAGCTCTCTTGGCAGTCAGTAATAAGCTTTCATGGTGTCTATCAGTTTTGGAGCGATGTACTATTCTCGGATACCACATTTTCTTCTGTTGTTGATGGTAATATTTAAGGTTTGCTGGTATGTTGCATGTGTTGCTTTATGCTGTGAATTGGGAATAGGGAACCAAGGGACATTCTGTTCTGTTTATTCCCCCCCCTGATCAAAAATGTCTTCTACCTTTGGTACAAGGTTTCATTGTTGGCAGATTACACTGCTTGTCGAATCTACTGGAAGACAAGTTTGTCCTCTGACAAAGACGGTCAGATTCAGCAGATTTTGGACAAATGTGCCCCACGGATTCGGTACGTCACTGTGCAATATTGGCATGTTATATTACTTAATGGAACATAATCATGTAATGAAACAAGAATGAGGTAATTGTAAACATTGCTGTATGTTTCAGATACCTTCTCATCTCACAGCAGATCTTGGGCAGTGTTCCTCCTTTAGTTTTTGTCCGAGATAAACAGTATGCAGCTCTGAAAGAGGTAACTTGACTTAAATCATGTGATTGGGCCAAGATTGCCAATTGAATGAATAATTTTAGTTTTTTATTCCTGAAAGGTGGAAAATCTTTTAAAGATCGCTGATTACGGCCCCAGTGATGACTTGGAGAAGCCTGTCTTTGATGGGAAGGATGCCGAGTAAGAATTCAGATTTAATGATCATGTATTTGTAACAAAGTGGCAGATTTATTGCCAGCGATGGTATTTTATATCATACCTAAGGACAGCCCAGTCTGATTTACAAACAATATTTCCCACAGGTCAAGAGTGCCCACAGTTGAGAAGAAGAGAGTCTTGTTTGGCATCGACCACGATGCCCTTTATAAACAAGTTGAGGAATATAAACAGCAGTCGAGAGACTCTAGCTCACAGATCAGCAGCTCTGCCTCGCTGACTCAAGAGCAGTTAGACACGTTAGCAGAGATCAGGAAGCAGAAGCTCATTGAAAAAAAGAAACGCAAAGCAAAGAAGATGAAAGATGATGACATCACACCCAAAGAGTTCCTGCTCATGAGGCAACTTCAGAAAGAGCAGGATGACCCCTATCACAATGAGCATAACACAGAGGACAGCCAGGCCTCAGAACGGACATGACGAAAGAATTAAGTTGAAATTATTTCCGGTGTGAAACATTTTGTAATCTCTTTCTAATTTTCACAAGTGTTTAGTTTTTCTTCCTTCCCTATATAGTGGGTATTTTAATCTAAAAATCTAGGGCACAAACGAAGGCGTATACCGAGAAGATGAGAATGGCTGGGGCAAGGCAGTGACGAGAACAATAATTACTTACTGTAAAAGATATAATTGAAATGTGACACGTGTTTCTGAAGAGATTTAACCAAAATAAAATGATCGCAATCAAGTAAACAACATTGTTTTAATTTGCATGAACTTTGTGTGTGACCTCCCTGAATAAAAACTTGTGCTGAGACACTGCAGACAGGCTGGGATGGTTGACGTGGTAAATCATCACTGCAGCTGGTTGTATTTTCTGTGTACTTATCAGCTCATTTCTCATTTCCTGTACATTAGATCTCAGTCTTATTTATCTTCATGCAGTTAAGGTCAAAATTTAACATGCACCTTGGGTACTGAGACCCCGTCTCCGGTAGGTTGGGACACTTCTGTGTTCACGTTAGCCGTAATCCTAAAACAATTTATGATAGACATTTTATTTCAGCTTTAGTTCACGATAGTGGAATCCCAAGTGGGTTAAAAGTTTACATTCACCTGTTTTGTTCTCTCTAGAAATAAATGTAACATGTTTCAGAAACTTCTGGTACAAATATTCCTACTAGGTCCGCAGGGAGGCTGTGCCTCTGTCAGCCAACACTGTACAAAGGCGGGGTACACCTTGAACTGCTCGGCAGATCGTCGCAGGGCCAATACACAACCATTCACACTCATGCCTAGGAGCAATTTGGAACAGACAATTAGCCTAATGTGCATGTCTTTGGACTATGAGAGGAAACCCGCGCAACCACAGGGAGCACATGTAGTCTCCACAGAAACGCCCGAGCCCGGAACTTTAATTAGTGGCATATTGTTCCAGATCAAGTAGAGGGTAAAATTACAGGATCATATTTCTAAAATTAACACCAGCCTGTATCTAAAAATATAAACTAGCCTGCAGTTAAGAGTCCTTACAGACCTAATGAGCTCTTGGACTTAAAATTAAAAGGACACACAGCTCCAGCATGAGAGTTGTCGACTGAAACAATGGAAAAAATAATTCAACTCCTTCCAAATGATAATAGTTGTTCCCAAGTCTGTTGTGTCTGAAATCTGTAAATATAAACAAGATGGGAAGATTGTAAAAGGAGAACATCACGGCATCAGGACAGAAATCAAGGTACTATACTTTAAAAATTGAACATTAACAACAAAACAGGTGATCACTTAATGTTTGTAACAGAACTGTAAGAAATCGACTGAAGCATGAATTTATGTATAGAAAATATAAAACATCTTTTTTATGCAATTATGCAATTTGGGTCTGAAAGCTTTATCTAAACTCCAGTTGAAGGCGTCTTCATGTTATGGGGTATATTGCTAGATAGTGCATTTTAGAAAATCGATGGTATGACTTTGATGGAGGATTATCTAAAAATACAGAAACGACCTCTCAAAACATAAGAAAATTTAAATGTCTTCCAACAATTAAATACCAATAGAGTGCACGTAATCCTTTAATCCACTAAAATCAGATCTAATATATAAAAGGTGAAATAAATTAAAATGAGCTGTAATGGAAATAAAGTCAATACTATAATTGTCTGAGGAAGTGAGTGACTTTTTTTTGGCCTGGCAGTGTATAATATAATACAACATAAAATATAAGCTTTGTGTGTGTGTGTGTATAAATCACAGTTCCTTTTTTGAGGTGCTACTTGTTTACAGATAACATGAATCATGCCAAGATGAACTTCATCCACAATAAAGCAAATATACTGGTGCAGTAATTAGAAAAAGCAAAATGGTTTTGAAAAGGATTTTATTTGGCACTTTTACCAGTAACTTGTCTAATAAATAATAAAACATGGGTTTATGTGTGTTCACTCTAGTTCCTCGTTTACATTGTGAAATCTGATGGCACGAGCAAATGTCATCTGTGCTGTCTTTTCTGCTGCTGGTTTTGAAAATGTAGTGCAGTGTGAGCAACATGAATAAAGACATCATTATTCAAGTCAGAGCTGGTTGGGACATGCCAGGGCCGTCTCCAAATTATGTATGAAATGTGCCAATGGCAATCCTTAGAATCAAAGAAAATAATCTTAAATGAACCAAGATCAAGTAATATTGCATTGGGGAAATTAAATCCATCAACAAGCCACTCAGTACTCTCAAGGTACTCTCATCATGGGGACTGCGATGGTCACTGAAAATACATTCCTCCCTCCACACAGCTGCATGAGCCAAATCTTCAAACAAGCCATAAGCCTAGATTAATCGTCAAGTTTCATTTATACAATCATATAAAATTGCCTTTTCATATCATTCACTTTATTTTACTTTACATTCAATCTGTGTCACTTGTCTCCATCTTGGCAGCACCACAATCAGCAATTACTCTCTTCGTTTTGTTGACATGATTGACAATTAGTGGAGTGGAAGCTCCTCCTCATCTGTTTACCTTCTATAACACTATTCTACCACTGGGAGGTTCTTCCTAAGTATGATCAGGATTGTGCAGAAACAAAAGATCCTCAAACTTCCAATCATATAGAAAGCACAGAAATGCAAGCACACAATTTACACACAAAACTAAGCATACACACAGTTGAGAAATGAGGACTGTTATTTATTTATTTTTTCTATACTTGCTGTTGCTCCTATCAATTACTTTCTGGTAAAAGCACAAACTATTATATAATAAACGATCATATAATTGCTGCAAAACCACATATTGCAGCTATTACGACAGCATGGCTTCGTCAGAAGAGTCCGGGTGCTGCCTGCAGTCCAGATCTTTCACCTATAGAGAACATTAGGAGCATCATTAAACCAAAAATATGTCAAAGACGACCACAAACTCTTCAGCAGCTGGAAACCTATATCAGACCAAATTCCAACATCAAAACTCCAGAAACTCATAACCCAGGCGTCTTCAAACTGTTTTGAAAAGAAGAGGAGGTGCTACACCATGGTAAACATGCCCCTGTCCCAAACTTTTTTGGAACCTGTAGGAGGCACTAAATTTGAAATGAGCTCATTTTGTGCATAAAATTGTAAAATTTCTCTAGTTTAAACATTTGTTATGTTATCTGTGTTCTGTTGTGAATAAAATATTGGCTTGTGCGATTTGTTTGATGTCTTTTAGTTTTGGTTTTATTCAAATTTGAGGAACATCCCAACTTTTCCGGAATTTGAGTAGATGTCTCTACTGAAAGGAAGCGATTCTTGTTGAACTCATCCAGTATATAATTAACAATTATTCTCCAAAGGCCAGGTGGCTGTCAGTGAATACTTCCTAAGACAGAACATTAAGGGAACTGTTTAATTCAGCGACATCCACCAAGCCTGAAGTAAATAATTGCTTCAGTATATATTACACATGAATATAAGCCAAAAAAAAGGCACAATAATTTTTTTTTTTTACATTTTTATAATAATGACAGATGTGTGTGAGCAGGTGCAGGGCTGTGTAACAGAATCTCATTCAGATGTATGGTGACATGATAAAGGCAGGACAGATGAGCACTTCACTTTAAGCTGAGCTAAGCGTGATGTAGCTAACAGTGTTTTAGTTCACACAACACCAAAACTTATTAATTCATTCATTTTCTGAACCGCTTAATCCTAATTAGGGTCGCGGGGAGGCTGGCGCCCATCTCATCTGACTGAGCAATGTACACCCTGGACAGCTCGCAAGGCCATCACAGGGCAGAAACACGCTGACCGCTATGCAGCCTACTCTTGACGAAAATCAGCAATGGTTCTCACTAGACATAGCCGGCATTTGATAACCCAGTTTGCACTCAGCCCCGACCTTGGGATCAGTAATCCAACGCCCTACCACCAGGCCACCACTGCCTAACCAAAAACTTATATAAAATTAAACTAAACTGAAAGTTTTATAGTTTATATTTACATATTTTAATGACAGAGACGGGTCAGGTGAGCTCTGCACGCTCCAATCTAAAAGTGCTGTGTCGCTAATGAAGTTTTTTGAGCCTACTTTTTCAAAGTCAGTAAACATACTACACTGAAATGAAAGTAAACTGTGCTCCTTAAAGGTATGTTTTTACACTCATTTTGGGTAAAAAGAAAACAATTTCAAAAGTTTTCAAAGACAAAAACTACTTTAGTACATTATTATGTATCGTGTATAGACCAGTTTCAGCATCTTTGACAACTGTTGTCATACAACTCAGGATGCATACAGACACTCGATAAACAGGCGGACATAGTACAGTCATGATAATTCCACTTGAGGGTTGGAACCTCATGGCTACGTTAAATAGTGAAACTAAAGTAATTTCCACACATACAGTGTGATGAGAGCTCATGTGATTAGTCCACAGATTATCAGCTGTGTGGCGGTAAGAAAAAAAACACGTCAGTAAGAATAATCTGAATAAAAGGCTTCAGTTTGCCAGGGAGAATAAAGATGAGACTTTGGAGAAATAGAAAAAGGCTGTGTAATCTGAAGAGTCCAGACTGACCCTATTACAGATCAATGGGTGTGTCAGGATAGTGCATAAAGGAATGTACCCATGATGTATTGTGGTCACTGTTACAAGCCTTCTCAGGTGCTTTAATAAATAAAGCTGTTATAATGTAGTAAACAATGTGGTTTTGTTTTATTCCACATCACTTTGCCAGTGAATCGATTCATTTATTAATTCAGAACAAGTTATTCCCCATTATCACTGGAGAAGCTCCAGACTCCTAGAATTGTCTGGCCTTCAATTCTTTCCCTCACCTAGACTCTCTTATTTTCCTCTCTGTCGAAGTCTGTAAGAGAAAAAAAAATTAAATTGATGCTTACTGTGGCTCCTTCAAAAAGGCATCTCCTTACAGAAACTTACTGACTCCTTACAGAAACTCCATTTAAGTGGACTGCCGCCATACTTCTGACTAACCCGAATCATGAATTTGGATTAAAGTCTACATTACCTAAGGTTCAGATGATGTAACAAATCCACCAGAATAATATCATTATAAAAGGCTACAAAAGAAAAAGTGGGAGGAAGAGTTTCAGTAGATTTGTTCTGTACGTCTCAGAGAAAATAAAAACAATTCAAGATTTACATACAGCTGAAACTACTGCTTCTATTTTTATGCATGAACTCTTCAGCTTGTATTCAACACATTCCACTTCTCTTTATCCTTCCAAGCTTTTAAAAGTCTTTCCATTTGTACAGCCTTATGAATGTTCAAAAGTCTTTTAGGTCACCTTTGTAGTGCTCTCCCCTGTTTCGACAGCCTCCTGAACATAGACAATGAACTGTGAGGCATCTTCCCCCTGTGTGTACACTGTGACTGTCTTGATTCCTTCCACATCATCTGAAGACACCACCAAGTGATGCTCTTCTCCCAGTCCCACAGCGGCCTGCTGCAGTGCATCATGGATCATCACGGTATGGCCTGTCTGCTGCTCCTCTTCTGTCACCTAGTATGATGAAGAGATTGAGCTGATAAATATGTCAAAGTGTCATAGCACCCCAATGCATCTGCTGCACTGTTTTTTAGAATTTAGAAACAGCTGGAAAAAAAAAGCAGCTGAAATTATTACTGGTTATGAAAAAAGCTACCTGAACACACAGTGCTGCCTAGTTATTGTTATGGCTGATCTTTTAAACTACATAATGTAGTACGATGTATCATGCCTGCTGCCCTTCTCTCTGGTACACACTGAATGCCTTCACAAATTAAATTGACTTGAAGGCCACTTGTAACTCAAAAATCATTCCTTTTTTTTTTTTGTTTGTTTTTTTTTTTACATACAGTAGACCACTTCCGACAGAGCCAGATGATCCACTGCTAGCAGATGATTAAAGTAAGTAATGACTGAATATCCACAGTGTAAATCAGTTTTCCTGCTCACTGCTTTTAACTGCTTAGGTTAAACTGCTTTTAATTTTATCACTAGAGGCCTAATATGTAATCTTAAAATGAAAGCAAAATTATTCTTACACCAAAATACCCTTCAACTGTACCCAACTTTTAAATAGGCTATCAATTTCGGTTGGAGATGTATAGCACAATGTAATTCTTTATATAAAAGTTTGCCAATATGCTATTTTTCCAAATGAATATGTGCCTGCTCACTGAAAGAAATGAAAAGTTGGATCAATTAAATAGACTGAAGTAACCAATCACACCATTTATTTAATGATTTAATGTAAATGATGTAGGTTACAGGTTAAACTGAATACATCATTCACACCGAATATTTTGTGTGACTGAATTTTTTGTCCTCTCCTCGAATCGCCACCTTATCGTGGTGAAGGGGTTTGCGTGTCCTAATGATCCTGGGAGCTATGTTGTCGGGGGCATTATGCCCCTGGTAGGGTCACCCAAGGCAAACAGGTCCTAGGCGAAGGTCCAGACTAAGCGCGGTTCACAAGACCTCTATGAGCAAAATCATATCAAGGACACAGTTTCCCTTGCCCGGATACGGGTTACCGGGGTCCCCCCCTGGAGCCAGGCCTGGGGGAGGGGCTCGAAGGCGAGCGCCTGGCGGACGGGCTTCTGCCCATGGAGCTCGGCCGGGCCCAGCCTGAAGAGGAGACATGGGTCCACCCTCCAGTGGACCCACCACCTGTGGGAGGGGCAATAGGGGTCGGGTGCAATGTGAGCTGGGTAGCAGTCGAAGGCGTGGGTTCTGCCGGACCGATCCTCGGCTACTGACTCTGGCTCTTGGGACACGGAATGTCACCTCTCTGGCGGGGAAGGAGCCTGAGCTGGTGTGTGAGGTTGAGAGATACAGACTAGATATAGTTGGGCTCACCTCAACACATAGCTTGGGCTCTGGAACCACCACTCTCGAGAGGGGCTGGACCTTA
>JAQMYF010000001.1:62049117-62063863 GCA_030014195.1 Neosilurus mollespiculum
CGGAGTAGAACCGCTGCTCCTTCGCGTTGAGAGGAGCCAGTTGAGGTGGCTCGGGCATCTGATTAGAATGCCTCCCGTACACCTCCCTGGTGTGGTGTTTCGGGCATGTCCAACCACAAATTCTCCAACTTGGCCTGATTTATTATGCTGCACTGCACTATTACACTGACTTGAGTACATCACTTGAAATGAGATAGTAGCTCACGTACGAAGTAGTAAATGCCAAAGTCCTCATGAAAATAACCATACGCACATTTTACTGTTGTATGTTTGTTCCACAAAGCCATTAAAACTAGGGATACAACAACTGTTTTTTGTTTGTTTAAGGTAGGGCAAGCGAGAAGAAGTAAACAAGGACAACATGAACATAATGAGATTTACAACGATGTGACAGTGTTGTAATATCACTTGGTTATTTTTGGGTCATTTCTGGGTCGATTTGCATTGTAATTGTCCCACTTTAACTTTAACTGCATGCTGCTAAGTCATACAAACAGTTGTCAATAAACCTAATGAATAACAAATTTGACTTGATGCTGTAAATTCAATTAAAAGGCATAAATATCCTAAAAATCTGAACTACACTGTCATGAAGGAATCACTGAAGCTACATGACGAGAAATCTGTTAATATTCCTTTCTTTACTAATTTAAGTTCTTTTCTAACACTCAGAGCTGACCTATCACATCAGTGGTACAGACAAATGCTAGGGGCATCATCCATCTGTAGGGGTACCTTAAATGAGGGAAGAATACTTTTTTTACATTTACTATTTTTAATTAATACTATTATGTTAAAATATTATCAAAATGTGTATATGTGTCATAATTAATTTCCTGATGTGGTGGAAATGGGAGAATTATCTGAACTTGTGACTGACACTGACAATGAAACGTGATATGGAAAAAATCTTCAACATAATTTTGAGAAATATACTTTTTCTTTCTTTTTACTGTAGCCTTTTACTATCTCAAGACACTATATATATATATATATATATATATATATCTTTGTTATTGACATTTAAGCCAGTGTTAGCCCTGCTTAAAATAATAGACATTTCAAACGCTTTTCCACTTTTCTGATTAATAGTATAACAGTAGAGAAATGTATTCATTCATCCATGGCCGAACTACTTATTCCTGCTAGTTTTGTGGGGAGGCTGAAGCCTCTCTCAGCCAACTCTGGGTGAACCTTGAACAGTTAACACTCACACATAGTGGCAACCAAAGCAAGCACAGGAAGAAAATGCACACTCCACACAGAATTGTCCTCGCCGAGCCCGGGACTTGTACCTAGGACCTTCTTGCTGTGAGGCAGATGTGCTAACCACGGCAACAGTATAGACATTTCGCTTATACTTTGTGCATGAATGCTAGTGTAACTTCTCTTGCTCTCTCTATTCAGAAGGTTAAAGGCCTAGGCGCTATGGTTGGCTGGGTTTCACATCAGCAGATTTTTTTAAAATGAATATAATGTCACATATACTCCTGTCTTCTCTTCAGATGCAGAGAATATTCTAATCCCCCTCTTGCAGATCCTGGGTTTTATTTTATTTAGAAATTTTTGTTGTCTGAAATAAAATAAAATCTCAATGAGAGTGTATACAGTTTGTATGTATTTAAACACTGTGATTGGTGGTGGAACTGGCTGCGATGCAACGTGCACCAACTAAAACCTTACCTAGGGCTCCCAATTAACTGTTACCGCCACAGACTTAACACTAATGTACTTCCGATCCAAACACACGCAGACTTGCCTGGATTTTTCAGCCCCTTCATTCATTACAAAAAAATCTCTGCAGTTATGTTTAATTAAGTAGACTTGCCTGCTCCACCACAGTGACTGTTCCAGGCGCCATGGCAACCACGGAGGCCACGGTGTCAGGGTTCTCTGTACCAAGCTCGATTATCTGCTGAAGAATATTAACTGATGCTGGATCCAGTCTGTCTGCTGCTGTGGCCGAGACAACACCTACAAAACAGAAAGAGGATACTTATACAATTCACTAAATATTTTGTAGCCACATCTCATAGTCCGGATACAAACCATTCTGTGTGTTAAAGCGAAAGTTCTGCAGCACTGAAACAGCAGCTTCTGCTCCCTGCACGTCCTCTGTTTCAGCAATCTGAAGATACTGTGCACTTGGTTCCTCAGCTGTTTCTACTGTTTCTACTACCTGAACAAGCATGAGAGCAGAGTTTATATAATTTTTATGCATTCATTCTTAAACTCTAGGAAATTCCACATCTATCCTACAGCTTTTTACTATGACCTCATGTATGAATCAAAAACAATAAAAAAGTACACTGAACTCTTTTACAGAACAAATTTAATTCATAGAACATTGTTAATGATTGTTGTAAAAAAATATAAGATGCAACACACACAAAACCATTCACACACAAACTAAGGGGCAATTTGCAACAGCCAATTTGCCTAATGTGCATGTCTTTGGACTGTGAGAGGAAACCAGAATACCCAGAGGAAACCCACGCAAGTACCAGGAGAAAATGCAAAATCCACATAGAAAAGCCTGAGCCCAGGAATTGAACCCAGAACCTTCCTGCTGTGAGGCGGACATGCTAACCACTATGTCACCATGCCGCCCCTTAGCTAGCTAGAGTAATAGCTAAGAGAATAATTACTATGGCTTCATATACACACACACACACACACACACGGTATAGAAAAGAATCACCTCCCTTTAAAATATTCACATTTTGTTGCTTTGCAGCCTGAAATGAAGACACACAAAAAATATGTTTCCAGCTGTATTTCCTCAGTGCAACTTAAAACAGCCAAGTAAAAGATATATTTTTGTGTGTATGTCTTCATTTCAGGCTGCAAAGCATCAAAATGTAAATATTTTAAGGTGATTCTCTTCTATACACACTATGTATGGTGATTAACGTTAAATATGGGACCTTTTCTGTCTGAAAAAACACAGGATTATTTTGTAAATGAGCTACTGAAATAATTTTTTCTTTACCTCCCACTGATTCTCAACAACTTTGAGTCCATGCTTGCACTTTAGGTGTCTGTTCATTTCCCATTTTGTTCCGTAAATATAGTCACAGACGGGACACTTCACTCCACCTGCAAATATACCAACCAAGTGCATTACCCCACACTGCATATTATTCAGAAGAGACTCAGAGAGAAACTGTTCACACTTCAATGTTTTACAGTTATGCTCAATTTTCTGCTAAAATCACATTTGTAATGAAAAGGAAATAAAAACAGAAACACACCTTGCTCTATAACAGTCTTTGAAGTGTGCAATCCAGGACCTGCATTGCTGTACTGCTCCCCAGGATGCTTTTTTTTTAAATGTCTTTTGAGACAACCTGAGCTGTTGCATGCGTAGTGGCAGTGTGCACAATGGAATGGCTGCAAAGGCAACAAGAAAAAAGGAAGAAGAATCTTAATTTATACTGCACCTCTCATACTTAAAATGCAGTTTCATGTTTTTTATTATTATTATTATAATTATTATTATTATTATTATTATTATTATTATTATTATTATTATTATTAAGTAAATAAAATGTCTGGAATTGATGCCAAGTACTGAGATTGCATTTAACAGCTGTTAATGGGAACTCACAATATGTGTTTTCAAAAGACGTCAGTGCAAGTAAAGGAGGCCACCATTAGGCTGAAAAACTAAACACACCTATTAAGGGGAAAGCAGTAACTTTAGGAATGGCCAGTCAACAATTTGGTAGATTCACAAAAACAAGAAATACAGTGGTAAGGTCAGCAACACCGAAAGACCTGGAAAATTATAGAATTCTCACCTCCTTGAACAAATACCTCTACACAATATCCAGTCAAGTTAGGAACACTCTTAAAAGACGGAGGGTTATCATTGTCAAAGTCTACAACTAAGACAAACTTCTGGGAATGCAAATACAGAGGGTTTACCTCAAGATGAAAGCCACTGGTAACACTCAAAAACAGAAAGACCAATAAAACTTTACTAGAAGCCTGCCCAGTTCTGGTACAACTTAGACTACAGAAAATCTTGGGATAAAAAATAATAATAATAATATAAAGGCTTTATTAATCCCTACAAACACGGGGAGCAATCCATAGTCAAGAAGTGGAGAGTGTTTGGTACAATTAGGGCCCTTCCTGGTTCAGGCAGTGCCTTCAAACTGGATGGTACAGCAGGGAAGAAACTGGTCATAGAGGCTACCATGAGGACTATGGCAACATTGAAGCAGTAACAAAAGAATGGAAAAGAATGGTCATTGTGTGTTCAATTTACAACTATTTAAAAAAATAATTCCTTCATTCATTTTCTGAACTGCTTAATCCTAATTAGGGTTGCAGGGAGGCTGGTGCCCATCTCAGCCAACTCTAGGTGAGGGCAGAGTACACCCTGAACGCCTCGCTAGGCCATCGCAGGGCAATGCCTTATAAATGGTGCTTTAAAAGTTAACCACACAGGGGCTGAAAGAGAAAATAGCTCAGTTAGAGCACATACTGACACCCTATTGAAAATGCGTGGAATGACTTGAAAATTGCAGTCCACAAACAATCCCCATCCAAATTGACTGAGCTTGAAAAGTTCTGTAAAAAAGAACGGGCAAATATCAGAGTTTATATGAGCAAAGCTGGTAGAAAAATACCCCAACAGACTCATGGCTTTAATTAAAGCAAATGGTGGTTCCACAAAGTACTGACACAAGGGGTAATCCTTTAACCATGCAACAAAATGGGAATATTTGGAAAGGGGTGATTCTTTTCTATAACCATTGTTACTGTAGCTTCTGAAAGATCTAAACTGAGAAATGTTCCTTTGGAAATTATTAATAGCTACGACCCATCGTTCCTTTCAAAGGCCGAGCCTCTGGTGGATACTACTTTTATACCCAATCCTCAATACCTCACCTGATACCTATTACTTTACTGTTACTTACTTAAATTGTAACAAACTCAGCTTTTGTATAATTTGTTGCAGGCATCAAATTCAATCTTTGTTTATATTGAAGGGAAAAAAAATACAATCAAACAAAGTTGGTCAGTAAAATATTTTACATTTTTTTGTACTTTTGTAACTTAAATAAAGGTTCACATAAATTATCATAAATATTTAGATTTTAATTGCCTTTTGGAAATTATCTCAACATTTTTTGGAAATGGGTTAGTAATACACTACAGTATGTGGATATCTGAACATCACAATTCAGTTGTGGCTCAGTGGTTAAGGCTCTGGGTTACTGCTAGAAGGTCAGGGGTTCAAGGTCAGGGGGTCCCATACCACCATGCTTGCCGCTTTTCACTTACCTGTCCCCTGTTTCTTTAAAAGAGCAGTTTAAATAAATTAGAAAAATTGAACCCTGGTTTAAGGCCATTTTATTTACCTTAATGGAGACATGCTGTTCCATGTGCCGGAGGAGCTGTGGCTTCTGTGCTGCAGTAAAATCACATTCAGAACATTTGAATTTTTTGCCTAGAAGACAGAGAAATAAAAGATGTTTTAATACAGTTTAATAGGCAAAAGCATTTCAATCTCCAGTTAATGCTGGGAGGGGGGGGAACCTGTATTATAGGGTTCTCCTTAGATGTGGTACACTAAGCTCATACTACAATTTTTATGGTTAAAAAAAAACGACTGTGGTATTATCTTAATGTCTATTATGTCCTATTTATGTTGTACAAAGTTTAGCTAAGGTTGGCTATTCTACAAATTCTTCTTTATTAGAATCACACTGCTAAATAAAAATATACATACAGAATGTAAGCAAATATGACTTAAAAAAAAAAAATATATAGATATATATATATATATATATATATATATATATGAGATTCTTAAGCCCCATCCTTGCTCCCCAATTCCCAAGTTGGTGCTCAACAATTTCAAAGTTGCATTTGAAGAATGGTATAAATGTGCATGGCTAGGAAAACACCCACACATTCGTTTGCCATTATTGTTTTGAAAGCCCCAGCAATATTTTACAGCAACATTTCTGGAAGCCAACAGACTACAGTATGTTGCAGGAACCACATGGAAAGGTCACTGAGGGAATCACATACTTCATGACTAAATGAACTAAACTTTTGCATGGTCATTGTTGTTTCTGTGAAAACTGTGTGCTGCTTTGCTAATAATAAGTCATGGATAACTAGCACTGTCAAGGACCTCCTCAATAACAAGAGGACCGTCAGTGACAAGAACCAGGTACGGCTGAGGAGTGTGCATAAGGAATACAATCTTTGCTTGCAAGCTAAGGGACTGCACATCAGAAACTGCTGTTAGCAGCACAGGAGCATTACATGGGACCATCATTTTCATAGTTTCCCTTGACTATTTACACATTAGGCTTCAAATACAACTCGAAGTCGTGCAACATGTATAAGTTCTTAAGAAACGCTGACATTGTGGGTTGCCTTGGATAGATAGATAGATAGATAGATAGATAGATAGATAGATAGATAAAACAATAAAACAATAAAACAAATGAAGCACACATTGGATGCTACAGTAAATTAAAAACCTGTGTTTTGGTCCATTAGTCAAAAACCGAATGTCACACATTCAAAAAAACAATATCCACGTGTTCACTGGAATAAGCTAAAATCACATGATGTAAGTCACACCCATTTCTGCCTAGAATCCCCCCCCCCCAAAATGTGCCAAACCTACTTTTCTAACTTCTCCTACAGTTTTGCCCGATCTGCATGGAACTTTGGACTGCCTGACTTTTCTAAGTTCAAAAATACGCTAACTACAAAAAAAAAGTTTTGTTTCTGTTTTGCTAGCATGCTATTTACAAAGCCTTGCACATCTTGGCCTTAGTAACTGCTAATAACATGAAACGCAAGATTCTTGTTTGAGATGTGACTCTGATGTCTGGATCAAATTTGCCACTTGCATTGGCCACTAGGGTGACTAAAATGACAACTCTACATCTCAAGAGTGGCTAATGTGATTTGTTCGAAAGTTGGTCGACACAATCGATGGCAACTTCTGTGCTCACCACTACAATGGGGTTGTGACTGTTTAAAGTGGGAGTGACCTAATATGCTAACAATTATAGTGTTTAAAATGAACTAGTTATATTCAAAAGAATAAAAGTCAAATTATGGCATGGACCAAAAAATGCTTCCTAGAACCTAACTAACAAAAGAATATGTGCACCACCAGGTGGCGCTAAAATCGAGGTAAACGTGTTTTGGCCTATGGCTCCCAAACCGAATTCAAAATTATTACATCACATCGTTGCCTGAATTGAGCTTAGTCAGATGACATGAGCCATGCCAATTTTTTTTCAAAATTTCTCATAAAATTGCAAATTATGTGAAAACCTACTAGAGATTTTGCCAGCTCTGCACAAAACTTTGAATACAACATCCTGTGAGGAACCTGACAAAAGGTTATGAAAATAATTTCTCTGAAAGGTACTAATATTTCTCCAAAATGTGTTAATTATTAATGAACAAATTTTTGTAGTTAGCATGAGAAATACAAAGTTGTGCATATCTTGGCAATAATAAATGCGATCAATGTAAAACCTAAGACACTTCTTTGTGATAACACTTTGGATCAAATATGATAGGCATTGGTTACTAGGTGGCGCTACAAATATGACAAGTCCATATCTCAAGAGTGTTTTATCCGATTTGTACAAAACTTGGTGAATACATTCTAGGGCCACTTCTGTGGGGAGTTGTTCAAGGGTGTTGTGATTGCTCAAGGTGTGACCTATTATGCTAACAATTACAGCATTTAGAATTCAATGGTTAGATTCAAGTAAATACAGTCAAATCTACGGCATGGACAGACAATGCTTCATAGACCTTAAATACCAAAAATTTCACATGTGCGCCACCGGACTTGCGCAGATGGACATGGACCCTGTCATTATTAGACTACATTGTACAAACTGAAGTTTTCATGGGTATAAAAAAAACAGGCAAATTTCTTCCTTCTCCCCGTATAACTGACTTGGGAGCTATTCATGAAAAGGATGCAATAAAATGTGGTTCACCACCGTCTGTTGAGTGCATGAGCTTGTGGCTCTTTAGGGTGACTTTGGACTTGAACTTCTTTCCGCACAGATCACACAAGTGGCTCTTCTCTGTGTTGTGCCTGTTGAAGTGAGCCTTCAAGTTGCTTTTGCTGCGAGTGGCGTAATTACACAATGAGCATTTAAAGGGTTTTACTCCTGTATGTGAGATCAGAAACAGATAGTTAGGGAGATTAATAGGTGCATTAAAGGCAAATTTCAAACATACTTAATAATGAAAAACATACTATTATCCTGTATATGAATTGGACATTTTAAAAATAAGAGTAAACAAAAGTCCGGAGATAAACAAAGTTACTTGAATAAACAACAACAATACTGCTTTAGTTGTTGTTGGGAGAAAATATATTGCATTGGCACCCACAGTTTAGAATTTATTTATTTATTTATTTAAATAGGACACAATTTTACCCCACCTTCATGGGCCCAAATGTGCTGCTGCATGTCAGTTCCATTTCTTGTGAAGTAAAAATCACAGTATGGACATTTAGAGGCTCGTTTTCCTATTACACATTTTACATGGGCACGTATTCCTAGTGCCTCTAAAGTGGCCATCAGTGGTGTATCTAAATAGAAAGAGCACATAATTTAAGCATCATTTTATTATTTAAAAAATGAGACAAAGACAATTGCCCAGGATTTTAATTTCTTTTACCTGGATGGTTAGATTTGATATGATGCCTGAGTTTCTCTTCTGGAAATGCCTTTTTACAGACAGGACAAACAAAGCTCCTCTTAACCTAAAGTTAATAAATAAATACATACATACATACATACATAAAAGCGATAAATCAGCAAATTGCACTTCTCTCTTTCATTCCTCAGACATATATCCTTAGTACGTACAATTTCTGAGTGAGTTTTAAGATGGGCCTGCAGCTTGTACTTGTCAGCTGTAGAGTACTGGCATCCTTCCGAAGGGCACTTAAGGAGAACATTACTGTGTCTCTGGATAACATGACGCTTCAGGCAGTTTTTGGTAATGGAAGAGTAACTGCACTGAGAACAATAATGAAGATGCTCTCGTGTATGTGTTCTTATATGCATGTTGAAATGCACCTTGTACCAGAAAAGCTTACCTATAAAAAGTAAAGAAATAAAAATGAGATGTCTGGAAAATAAAGAAGTGTATTTTTTTTTTAAAGAGAGAGAGAGAAATAGCCTACCACAGTATTCACACTCCAGATTTCCGTAAACTTTCCGTATTCTCTCAAAAACTTCCATGTTTAGTTGCCTTTTCTGCATTTGTTCTAAAATCTGTGCAAAAGCAGATTTTTCCTCTTTGCTACTTTGAGCAGCACCAGACTCAGTCTTGCTCTGGGTAACTGATATGTCCTTTGTGACTTCTGAGAGCATTTGCTCTTTGTGTGACATGCATGGTGTCTCAGATGTAGAAGTAATGGTTGGTATATTTGAATTCCTACCACCCGGATGATTGATTTCTGTTACAGTGCAGTCCTGTAGTTGTTCTTTGTTAAGCAAATCCTCAGAGACTCTTTCATGCAGTTGAGCTTCCACATCTGAGCTTCCACATCCCGAAGTTATATCCTCTTGGTGATCATGTACCAGTTCCTCTGAAGTTAAACTGCCAGGACCTTGTTCCTCTACACTGTCCATTTCAGTGGTGAGCACTTCCTGTGCATTGAGAAGGGACAACTCTTTGCTGATCTCCAACTCATCTTGTCTCAGCATGTCCTGCTGAATATCATCCCCAGGTTTTAATAGGCAGAAACTACTTTTGATAGAGTCAGCAAAAGTTGTGGATTCATCCATTTCTGGGTGGGATTCCCTGAAGTGCAACTTGAGGCGCACGGTACTGACAAATTTTTGCAGGCAAACTGAGCATACATACACAAAGGGATGCTTTCTAACATGAACCTGAAGGGCCTGAAACTTTGTTGACCCATGATCGCACAACTCACAGCCATATGGCCGGTTGCTACCGTGGACCATCAGATGCCGGTCTCGCTCCAACTCATACTTGAATTTACGGTCACAGACATGACAGTCATAGAGAAGCTGTCGTTTGCCTTCTCTAGTTTGAAGCCTGTACTCATCGTACAAGTCCTTGACTTTCTCGTCTTGCATATCATGGTTCTCTTGGATGTGCTTAAGCAAGTTCTTGACGTCAGAGTATTTCTTCTTGCAGAAACGACAATGCTGCTTAATTTTCTGGTGCACCCGCTCTACATGCACTTTAAGGTGACCCTTACTTAAGCAGTTAAATGAGCAGTGCTCACAGCTGAACTTTTCCCCAGTGTGCTTTCGCATATGGACGCTGAGATTGGCCTTGATGGCACTGGCATATTCACACTGGCTGCATTTGAAAGGCTTCTCGTTTGTGTGGATTCGCAAGTGAGCCTGAAGGGAATGTTTGAACTTGAAAACTTTGTTGCAGTATTCGCAGGTGAAAATTTTCAACTGTGTTTGCCCGATCCTGTATGGGGGGGAAAAAAAACGGGTCAATCATTTGCTGGGTAACATTTTAAAGGATTTCAGCACCTCGACAATGAGATTAATATTATTGGGGATGGTTAAATGTCATGATAGGGATAATATTCATGTCGATCTTCTGCTTGTGGGAACAGCTTTGAGTTTTTACCTCATATTTCCTCCCTAATTTGGCCATCTACCAATTCTCACCACCCAGCCATCTCTTTGCTAGCAAACAGCAGCTACCAACTGGAGAGAGTGAAGGATAATGTATGACACGTGAAGTCAGCCAGCTATTGAAATGCTGCTCATACTGTAAAAGGGGGAACTAAGACACACGGAGGTGCCATCTACTCACTTCCACAAGCATAAGCTTTCAGATGCACACAATTGGCTAGTGTTACTGTGATGCAATGGCTTCTGGCCACTAATGGCTGAGGCAGCATAATTTAATTTTGCAGTCTCCTCATGACACAGCGAACCCTTCACTTATGCACTACACAAAGCCTTGTTGTTTAGAATGAAATATGTACCTGTTAGACTTCAGAGGCACCTCATAAGCAGCTTGCTGTATGGCATATTCTTGGTAACCTTTCTTCTGTGAGGACTCTCCTGCACTTCCATCCAGTTGCATAACTGCCTCAGCAGGAACAGCTTCAATAGGAACTATTTTTGTGGCACCTATGATAACACAGCACCTTTAAAACACTTTCATAAAACAAGCAATGTGTACAGTTGGCTTTATAGTTGTATAAAATCTCACCAGGTATGGCCTCATGTGCTGCAAGAACCACACTGACAATGGGATTTTTGGTGCAGCCTATTGACTCAGGGTCCTTTACACTAGACACCTTGTCTGCCTTCATCGTTTTCACCTTCTTTGGTTGGCATTCTACATCTTCCTCTTTATCTACTATCTCAATAGGACCAGTGCTCCCACCTGAACGACAGAGGGTTGACAATATTATATTCTAAAAATATGGCTGTACTCAGAATGCTGATCATAATACAGCACACATGGCGTGCCATTTAGAAGAGGGACTATAAAGACTTACTCTCACAGTCATCAGCATCAGGAACATCTTTGAATTCTGCAAAACAGATGTGTTTGGAAATTTGCCGTTTGTTGCTGAATTTGCGTTGGCATTTCTTGCACTCCAAACCAGTGCAATCTTCAGTGTGTTGTGGTTTAACTGGTGATTCTGACACCACATCAGATATCTCTTTCTTTGGCTGAATGGATAACTTGTTAGGCCTCTGCACATCTGCTTGGGCTTTCTTAGTGGATCCCTTTGGTCTACCTCTTTTTCTTTTGATGCTATCTACAACATAAATTTGAACAGTTGTACAATAATATTGAATTATTGTCATGATCTTAAGCCAAAAGGTCATCTAAACATGCAAGCAATGTCCAAAATACTTATCTATATTTGTTAAACAGCCTTTCAGCTTACACACCAAAAGGAATCTAGGGTTTTAGAGTTAATATGGAAAGGATGGACATTGCAGCATGGGCTTTTTTTTTTTTTTTATACTGAACAGTTTTCAAAAGATTGAGAACCCATCCCAATCCCCTATCAAGTTTAATGTATGAATCCAATTCATGTCTAGTATTCTGCATAAACCAGATTTCCATCTATGTGAATGATAATATTTCGTGTAATAGCACTACTGATGATATTTACCAGTAAGCTATTTTCTTCAAACATTCATGACACTGCATCTTTAAAAAAAGGTTAAAAAAAATTAAAACCTACCTTGGGTCTGATTTGATTTATTATTATTATTATTATTATTATGGGGTTCTCGCAAACATTGACAGTATAGAAAACATACCTGACTGTAAAGGTTTGAGTGGGATAATAATGTCATCTGCATCTCCAACTTCTTCAGTGTGTTTCTCGAGTACATGAGACAGGAGTAGCGATTTATTGGGAGAAAAAAGGTTGCATATCTTACACATGAAGACTGAAGATCCCTCTGTAAATACAATGGCATCAGAGTGAAAGCTGCACCAAATCCCTCTTGGCACACAACCCATAATTAAAGTCTAAAACAGTGGTGTAACTTCATGAATACTAAAGCACTAAAGTGACAGTAACAATTCCTTTTAATCCTATCTGGCGGAAAACAGATGCCTGACAAGGCATTTTTTCACCCTCACAATTAAGTAATATGAAAACAATAGTGAATTAAGTTTGGTTTTTTTATTTTGTTTCTTTGCTACACTATTCCTGAAGCTGTGACAGCAAGAGCTTTGAAAAAAAAAAAAAAAACGCTTTAGTTATTTTTCTGTTACGTTTGTGAAGTGTTAAGTGCAGACTTCACGACAGAAACCATTTACTTAGATTTACGTCTGGACTTCTTACAAAGGGTAAGAAATGCATAATTTTTTTCACTGTGTACATGTATTTTTTTCCACTTCTTTAAGCTTAAATCAAATACTTTATAAAGAAAATTTAAATTAGTCTTTTTGTTTTTGTAACCAGATCAAAACAATGTGATGTCATAAGTCTATTTTTGTTGCTGAAATCAGAGTGTAAATTCCACTACGTTTCATCAAAACAGTAGATAAATCTTAAACATATATTCTATTTATCCATTTTAATGCAACTTGTGCACTTAGAATGCATAAAAAGTGATACATTGCTAAGAAAAAAGTCTGCCTGAAAAGTCTACCTGCGCATGTGCAGTAAAACCATTATTAGCTTCAGTACATTATTAGATTTTCACAAAAGTCCTAAAAGTAGATAATGAGAACCCAATTAAGAGCCAGTTTTTCTAAGAATCACCCAGTAAAGCATGAGGGTGATATGCCACCTCTTTAGATTCCTACAAAATGTTTGATGGGGGTAGATATATTGCCAAAACTGACATAGATCACATTTTTTAAAAATCTCTGGAACCCTTGAGGGAAAATACTCAGGGAGATATTCAAAGCCAAAAACCAATTATTTTGTTTTTTGGAATTTTGGCCCTCGGGACCCCTCCCCTTAAGAGGTCCGTAGTTTTTTTCTAAAGGGTTCCAGTGATTTGTCAGTTTTGGCGATATATCTACCCCTAACCCTAACCCTAACCCTAACCCTAACCCTAACCCTAACCCCACCAAAAAACTGATAGGAATCGGAGGGGGTGATGTATCACGCCCTGGGTAATTTTTAGAAAAATTGCCTCTTAAACAAATCAGCCAAACATGTTACACTTGGTCATTTATTTATTAAAACGAATTAGCAACTATTTCCTATCTGTGAG
This sequence comes from Neosilurus mollespiculum, assembly GCA_030014195.1. NCBI lineage: Eukaryota > Metazoa > Chordata > Actinopteri > Siluriformes > Plotosidae > Neosilurus > Neosilurus mollespiculum. Next base: position 62,062,848 of record JAQMYF010000001.1, read on the forward strand.
TGGCTAAAGTACTACAAGAATTAGTAGTTAATTAGGAAATTTGTTAATTAGGAAATTTGAGTTAGGTGTTATCAATCAGTAGAATGACAATTTGGAGTGGGTGCCCTGTTTTGTTTAATTTAATTTGACTATGTAAAGCTGCTTTGTGACAATGTCAATTGTAAAAAGCGCTATACAAATAAAACTGACTTGACTTGACTAAAGAACAGTGATTCATTAAAGTCTATACTTCACAGCATAAAAGATTTTTGAAGGCTTCTCAGAAGAAGGGTTACTGAAGCTTAACAGGCAAAAAAAAAAGTAAAAAAAAATCAAAACTCCATATTCTACCCACAGTACCAGCCTCAGTCCTGACACTTCTTACAAGCTATACATCTAAATTCTTTTTTTTTCCTTGGTCACCTCATTCTCACTCATTTGCCAAACCACTTTGCACTAGGGTTACGCGGAGGCTGGTGCCTGTCTCAACTGACACTTGGTGAAGGCGGGGTACACCCTGAACAGTTCACAAGACCATCGCAGTGCCCACACACACACACACAAACTATTCACACTCACACCTTGGGGCAATTTGGAACTATTAATTTACCTAATGTAGATGTCTTTGGACTGTGGGAGGAAACCCATGCACAGTGAGAATATGCAAACTCCAAACAGAAACTGGCATCGAATCCAGGACTTTCTTTCTGTGAGGCAGAAGTGCTAACCACTACGACACCGTGTTGCCCTAAGTTTTAATGTAAAAAATAAAACGTGTAAAACCATATCAGACTCTGTTACAAACAAATTACCTCAACAAAGAAACTGATACATTTTAAGCAGATATTGATAAATTCTCAGCAGATAGTAAAAATTGTAAGTGCATTCAAATAAATAATAAGTAGATACTAATTAATTTAAGGTAGACAAAAAAATTAATAATAAATAATAATAAAATGTAAAAAGTCAAGTCAAGTCAGTTTTATTTGTATAGCGCTTTTTACAATTGACATTGTCACAAAGCAGCTTTACATAGT
>JAQMYF010000001.1:62082974-62093079 GCA_030014195.1 Neosilurus mollespiculum
TTGTAATTTGTAATTTTCTTATTGAGACTTTATCCTTATCTTATCCTTTTCTTTACTTTGTATGGAGCTTTATTTGGTGTGCACACAAGTTCCTCCAGGATTAATAAAGTATTTTGATTCTGATGATTCTGATTACTCAAACCTAAGGCAGGATGTAAACTCTGACCAGAGCAAACAAAAGCAGTTTCTACAGACAAACAGGTCAAAACTTTAAAAATTTCAAAAAATTTTAATTCAAAAGTTGGACCACAAACCTTCCATGCACAAAAGAGCATAACATCCAGAAGCTTGGGCAGGGAGGATGCAAACCTACGACACAGCACAAACAAACAAATGTGAAAGACGACCCAAGTGGTACACAACGGTGAACAGACAAGAGCGAAACAGACTGGTAGAGGACAAGTGGACAGGACAGCCAACAGGAAACCCTGGGAGTAATGACAAATATTAACTTGATAGATAACAGGTGTGCAGGTGAGTGCAGAGAAGATGGTAAAAAGCAAGCCCCAGCCAAGAAGTCCAGGGAGCTGGAAGGGATGTAACACTCCCTTCAGGACCGGGGCTGTCCTCTTGGGGGGGTGAGGACACGCCCGCAGAGTAGATGGTTAAGCCTAAGATCTCTGCATGTTTTGGGGAGGGGCGACCCCTTGGGCAATCCACTCAAGCCCGATGGAACTCAGAGGCCAACGTGCCACCCCTTATTAATGTTTTATAAGGTTTAATTGTTTAGTTGTTAGTCATACAGGCCCTGCAAAGAACTGGCAAGCTGTTCAGAGTCAGAGTGGAAAGGTGCTTAGTATCGGTGGGGATAGGCTCCCGGCTCTCCTTGACTTTAATAAAGAATAAACCGTTTTAGTAAATTTATGAATGAATGAGTGGTAGTCATATATTGTTGCTAATTCTACACCACCATATTAGAAAAAGTTGGGATGGTATTTGACAAATTTGAGATTTTGTAAATAGGATTGATTTCAGAGGTCCTACTGTGTGTTACTGTGCCCTACTCAACCTTCAACCCAAGATACAGTGTTTTTTTTTTTAGTAACAAATTGAATGCTGGGGTGCTAATGAATGTGGCACATTTGTTTTTGTTGAAAATAATTATCTCTTAAAAAGGTGTTTTTTCCCCCCTAAAAAATTTATTTCAATTAAAGGGTACATTTTTCTTAATAGTTCCAATGTGAGGTGGACCTACTTCAAAAGGGGAATTTTTAAAACACTTTTTTTTCCGTCAATGGGTGCCAATAATTTTGGAGGGAATCTTCTGGGGATTTACTTGGCTAGTTTTAAACCTTTCATTTTTAACTTATTCATGTGCACATGTAAATGGGCAATTTGGTAAGGATGTGAAGACAAACTGTGATATAAATGGCATCAGCTTCAATTTTTCGTCCCCTCTGAACTCATCTGCAGATTTTACCCCTCAGCTGGTTATGGATGGAGGTTATTTATTTTTATATTTTTGTCGCTTGATCAAACCACTGGCATTCATCATACACATCAAACAAAATCCTTTGCTTGAAGCATGAATGAGTTCACTTGTAAAGCGCTTTGATTCCTCCATGATGAAGTCCTTTGTTATGGTGGCGGTGTGTTTTGGGTCGTTGTTTTCCTGTGTCGTGAAGGTTCTCTTTATTAGATCAGATGTGTTTCTCTGGAAATTGGCAGACCGAATGTTTCTGTAGACTTCTGAATTCTGCTTCTACTACTATGTGTTACATCATCAATAAAGATCTGTTTGAAGTCTGTTCCAGAAGCAGATTGCAAGATCTAGCCATGACACTACCTCTGCCATGCTTGACTTATAAGTTCATATGTTTTGGATCATGAGCAAATTCTTTCAACATTTTGGTGCTTTTATATATTTGGTAAAGCTAAATCTTGGTTCTTGACCTTTTGTGCCTCATCTCTGCATTTCTTTGAAATTCGAGTCTGGTCTTCTGATGCTGATGAGTGGTTTACGTTGGTGATGGCACTGACTGTGGATTTTTCTTGACGTTTGTCATTGGCTACTGTTTTTTTCCTTGGCCGACCTGTTTAATGTCTGGCTTCTTTATTTTTCAGGCAATTCCAAATTGGTAAACTGGCCATTTCCTCCTTTTTTCTTGGTTTCAAAATGACTTGCTTTTGTCTCATTAAAAGCTTTTTAGGGTTCATGTAAGTTTATACTTTTACACTGTGAAATTCTTGCAGATTGTTCAGGTGAATGCTGTGACTAAGCTCTACCACATCCAAAAGGTGATAAAATCTAGTGACTGGGAAGGCTCATGATTTCACCAAACTCTGATCCAACTATCAGGGTAGTACGGCAGAAATCAACATTCATCAGAACAGATCGTTTTTTCCAGTCTTCATCTCTCCAGGTTTGTTGAACCTGTGTGCAATGCAGCTTTGTTTTTGGCTTGCAGAAGTGGTACCCAATGGTGGCTAATTAAGCCCATTTATCTCAAGGTTCAAAACATGCATCCTGAGATGTACAGACTGTGTAAATAGGTTAGTTTCCTCTCTGTAAGGCTGAACAACTCTGGCAATTGTAACAGCTCATTAACAATGCATTACTGAACACAGAACTCCTGAAAGACAGATGTTCAGATTTTATTCCACACAACTGTATTAATAGGGAGTAAGACATCATTTGATACTGAGCTGACCTGAGGAGAATCTTTCCAACATCAGCTTCTTAGCATCCGTGGCTAAAGCAATAGCATAAATATGAACATTAGGATGCAGCTTATTTAGGGCTCTGAACTAAATTTTTTTTTTATTAAAATCAAGTTCACTCAACAAGTTTGAAACATGTATAATAAGAACAACCATTCAGTGAAAAAGTAACAGAAATGTAACACAATGTTACATATAACATGTATGTAAATAACAGGTGTGGTTTGTTCACTGAAAGTAAATACATAAACAAGAAAAAAACAGTGCATCCTACATATATTATCCTGTAGCTTTTTTCCATCTTGAACAAAATACAACATAGCAACAAATGCACTCATATAATCACATCACACTATTTCCCCCCACCGTAAACATTTTCAGAATGTGGGTTATAGGAAAACAGTTTACTATTTACCACTCAAACAAAACTAATGGTTGTCCAACGTGGACAAATATATACAAAAATAATTTATAATAAAATTAATAGGTGTCATGCAAAGATGCCATACTAAAACTGATAGAACGTCATAGTCTTTCTCTGTTTATTGTCCATCTTTCTAAATTAGTGGTCACCAACAACTGCCTTCATGTACTTCTCCCAGGTCACTATCCCAGTGCTCCTGGCCTGGTCACTGGGAGTGATGGGAACTGTTTTCATCTTTAGCACTGGCTACCAGTTTCCTTCTGCGCTGCGTGACCTCTTGCAGCAGCTCACTTTCCTCATGGTACAGCCGACCTTGACAATGCTCGAGAGAAACTGCACAACAAAACACAATTATGTGTGACTTTATGTTCTGAATTTTAAATGACTAATCAAAAGTTTTGCTGTTGCTACAGAGAAGTCATGCATCTTGTGACAAAAGAAAACTGAAGATAATTAAATTTGTTAACATGAAATCTGACATTTCTAAACTATAGTTTCATAGGTGTTTAAAGGGACAGTGTCATGGCTATTTGAAGATTGTAGCCTAAATAAGTTAATGGTGTTATCAAATTAAACATTTAGCCATTTATATGCATGCGGATTTGGTTTATGAATGCTAACAGACATGAATTTGGTTCAAACAATTAATTAACTGGGACTCTGCAGTGGTATTTCAGTCTCTGAAAACTGCTCAGCCCAGCAAGATTTCAGAAAGTTCATGTTGCAACCCATTCCTATCTGCTCCATGTCAGTTTTTGAAAATTTCATATAATATAATATGAAGGGCTGAGAACCAGTGTTGTACACTGAAAGCTGTTTTTGAGAAAAATGACATGAAAGTTTTTGCAATATTAATGAAATCACTTGCAAAAATGCAGTGAATGTCCAAAGTACTTGTCTATATTTGTAAAATAGCCTTAACTTAAAAATTAAAAGGAATATTAGTATATACGTTAATTTATTCTCTTTTATTTAATGTTATTATTTGATTTCATATACATATCCCCATTATGCTATTTTATTACTCTACATTATTTATATTAGGCCAAGAGCAGTCGTGGCCTAATGGTTAGAGAAGTGGGTTTGGGACAACGGTTGTTGGTTCGATTCCCAAACCAGCAGGAAAAAAGTGTGGTGTCGGGTAGTGAGCTGCACCTTCCCTTCCTCCACCTTCATGGCTGAAGTTCCCTTGAGCAAGGCACCTAACCCTCAACTGGTCCGAGTGTGTGTGCTCACTGTTTACGTGTGTGTGTGTGTGTGTGTGTGTGTGTGTGTGTGTGTGTGTTCGTGCTCACTTGGATAGGTTAAATGCAGAGCAAAAATTTCTCTAGTGGGATTAATACAGTTTATCAAAAAACATATTTTTATAATTGTTTAGTTTACTAAATATGCTGTATTGATCGACTGGTACTTCTGTTAAATCTTGAAATTCTGGACAGATAACACTACTTATAACTGTTTTCAGTGTTTCTTTTTAATTTTTAGATTTCTATTGCTTCAGTCTTGGTTTTCGACTATATCTACCGGTAAGGTGTCAAAACTATAAAACATCCTTCCTGTCCCCATTATTAGAGTCCGCTCTTTCTTTTTCAAAAGAAAAAAAGCTGCATATTTCCTACACACAACGTACCTTCTGCCATCTTGCACACATATTATAAAAATATATTTGATTACTTGGCCGTTCCAGTGATTATTATGAGGTATTACGATTTGACACCAATCGTGATAGAACGTGGGAAGCGCGGAAGACCACAGTGCAGCTTAACAGACCTTATAGATCTTAACGTGCAATCGTAGGGGATCTTGATGAACTTGGAAACATGATTCCTCCAGATTTCCTTTCCTGGATGTGAGCTGCCTCCTTTTTATACCCCAATTGTGCTCATAAATTGTGGAGCTTCACGTGCTTTTTTAAATCGCGGAGATGGTGCCCCAAAACAATCCTGGGTTTACACTGAGGCACAATGTCCACGATCTCCACAATTTAAAAAAATATATTTAATCACCCTGTATATTATTATTATTATTATTATTATTATTTATTAATATATATTCTTATATTAATATACAATATTACATTATAAACAAATAAAACTGAATTGAATTGAATTGAATAGTAACACCAGAGTTTTAGCCCTGGAGTAAATAATTCAAGAAGTCACTCTAGGGTTTTCCGACTACACCTTTCACTAGCTGATTTCCACTTTCATTTGTATCACCTGCCTTGATACAAATCGGATTCATATTCCTCAGTCGTTGAGTTTAGATAACATTAGACTATTGTACCAGCTTCCTCCCACAGTCCACAGTAGGTTGTGGGCCAGATATGGGTTCCATGCCCCCCCTCATATCTTAAGAAAATAATTTTTTTCTGCTCCCCCATGGCCTAATGAATACAACTATTAACACTTAAAATTTGGGGATGCAGTGCATGTTTTGGCCCAAAAACTAAAGAAACTCTAAAATCGCTAATTTTGGGGTTTAATTTGTTCGCCTGAAAGCCAGGGAAAAAAAGTCTGTGTATCAGTTTTAAATCAATAAAATTCACCAGAAATGTGCCAAAATATGAAATGTTTTACACAAAACACCAATTTCACATGTTCATTAATTTTAGGAAAAAAATGTTCCAGCAAAAAACCAGTAAGGTATTTAATAAAATTCTACATGAAAACAGCTTCATTTTGATACCAAATTTATTTACATATTTTATCTAGAAGTGATACTGTACTTCTAACATCACAGATACCATGCTGTGTTGTCTTGAAATTTCCATACCAGCATGATTATCCAATTCTTCACTTTCAGCATTTCCAACTATTATTTGATAGAAGTTTTGTTTTCACATATTCTCCTCAACAGAAAGGTTAGTAAAGTTTTTCATATAAGTATTATTTTAAGATTATTTTAGTATAAGGGTTATTTTATAAATACCGCATCATTATGCTCATGGTATTTAAACAGATTCAAGAATACTTTATAGAAAAAAAATAGAAATGCCAATTTGTTACAAAGATTTTACTTTATTTTTTAGATTCTGCTGATAAATGACTGACTGACCAGGATCAAGCACAGATTTGGAGCCCCCTCTCAAACGACAGAAGGATGCAGTCTCTGGTGATGGTGAACACATATGCATCATACATATTCCAGGTTTAAAATATGGGAAAATTATACCACTAACAAATACAGATGATGATAAGAAAAAGCGGACTAAGCTGAAACAAGTTCGAGATAAGCATCTGGCAGAGAAGGTAGAATCGGTTCACTGTCTGTCTAAAACATGCAAGCTGACTCTGACGTCTTAACTGAATAACATGGTTATCACAGGGTTTATCAATGCTTTTCCATGAATCTTGATTGCCTGACTTCTGACGCATGCATACTCCTAAGTCAACATAGTGATGACATACTGCTGACTAACTTCATGCCTGGCCCTTTCAGAATACCGAAGACATCCCTGCACTGTTTTATAGTCATAGGGACAGCAATGACTGAGTAGTAATCTATGGTTGTAAGACCAGCTGGTCTTTGGCCAGTTGAGGAGATAAAGCCAGTCCATCCAGGTACTTGTTGTGAATATACCAGGCCCACGGACTAATGCACATTATGGCTGTTTAAAATTGACCACACATGAGTGTGTGTGGCTCTGCGATGGACTGGCGAGCTTATCAGGGTGCACTACGGCTTTACCTAGAGTAGGCCAAGATAGGCCCCTGTCTCCACGTTACCGTAGTCGAATTAAGTTCAGTAAATTAACAAATTATTGATTTTAAACAGAACGAGTGTAATTTTGAAACGGCTCCCTGCTCCAAAAAGAGTCTAGAATCTGATCTATAGATTATGTTGACTGCACTCACACATGACATTCCAATGGTATGCTAACTGGCCTATCTACTTCACTGTGGTGGTTATGTTTATTATTATCATTATTATAATCATCATCATTAGTAGTATTAATAATTGAGGCTAGGTGGCTCTTGCATTGTTGGTATATGCAGTGGGAAATGGTAGCTTTGAATTTTGTTTTGGTATATGGTCTTAAATGTTGGGGAACGTCTGCATTAAAGGTATTTAAACATTAAACATACTCACTAGTGAATAGTCTGAGTGTTTTAACTTTCATTATGAGTTCTTTTTGGATGAATACAAAGGTTTCCTGGTAAAACCACCCCAGCTCACAAGCTAAGTTTCTTATTCACCTGTTCTACATCTTGTTTTGTTTCTATATCTGTTTACAATAACAGTAAGACAGTGTGACCAGAGGAACGATCTTGTACATGGGCAAGTTTGCAGAGCAACACCAGTTCACAGGACTGGAAAAGTCCAAAATTAAGTGTTGATCAAAAAACCGAAGATTTCATGAGAAATAAAAAAAGTTGCGTAAATTTTACTCTCTCTCTCTCTCTCTCTCACACAAACACAGAGCAGGAAGTACACACGGTGCAGCCCACAGAGATTATATCTGATGTTTGAATTTAAGAATAATACGATATAATTCTGCATTCTCGCTCACATTAAAATGGCGTTGTTTAGTGATATAATTGTACCCAGTGCTGGGGTCATTAAGACTTGCATACAGGACTAACTAAAGGGTTTCATAAAGACATTGGGGTGGATTCTGTTTCCAAGAGGTAAAACTGTATTTTATTGATTCATTGTGCCTGTTTAGTAAATGGCCACTTTAACCTATTGGAAATGGACACTGCCTGACAAAAAAAAAAAAAAAGAAGTCACATACTCTGATATTTTATTAGATTGCCTTTAGCCTTGATTACAGCTCGTAATTGCCATAACATTGTTTCAAAAAACTTAAACATTACAACATCCAACAGCAAAATGTTGAGCAACATTTCTCACCAACATCTTGAACTGATGATGAGAAAATTGAACCACTCCATAAAGTCTTCTCCAGCACATCCCGAAGACGTTCAGTGGTGTTAAGGTCGGGACTCTGTGGTGCCAGTTCATATGTGAAAATTCCTCATGTTCCCTGAACCACTCTTTCACTATCTGACCCCCAATTTTATATCCGTGCCATCAGGAGAGAAAAAGTCCACTGATCTGATAAACTGGTTATTTGATACATTCAGGTCATCAGCTGACATCATTTAATTGTCACATAATGTTCCTGAGCCTCGACCTGACCAAGTGAAACAACAATGGCATGGAGCTTATGCACTGTAATCAAAGCCAAAGATAGTCTAACAAAATATATCAGTGTGAAGATTTTTTTTTTGTCCAGGTACTGAGTTTCAGTTTGCACCCACCGAAAGGCAGTTCTGCCTGTGTTCTGTGGCTTTTGTGTTAGAATAACACCAGCCAACCAAAACTCAGTATTTACCTTTCAGATGTATTGTTTAAATTAAACCTACTTATGGACTCTTCTATAATCCTCAGTGTGTTCTGTCCGGTCTCGTCTGCCTGTTGGGAGTGGAGTGACTCCTGCTGGGCATCTGCAGTAGCCGTTTCCTGCCTTCCCTCATCCAGCATAGCCTGATTGGCTGCCTCATCAATCGACTATAAACAAATCCAGTTACAAAGGTCATAACAGCCAAAACCACTAATCTACATTACCCTTTTAAAGCTTCAAGTTTGAAATAAATTAAGTAAATTATGCTGAATTCTTTTCTAATTATTATATTACATATTTAATTCTAATAATTACTATTTACACTATAATACATGAATGAAGATTTAAAAGAAATTTTTAAATGTTCAGGTCACAAACAAACATGCACAGGTCCACACAGCTCAGCTTCAAACTATCTGAAACTATCTTTTCAGAATTCTTGCTGTTAGTAAATTACCAAATACGTATTTTACTAGATCACATACAAATCACAATATAACCTTTATTTAGTGTTTTTCTCTCTTAAAATAAACCCATCATAAAAATTATAGACCATTAGATATGTTAGATATATTTAGATATGGGCATGTTTGGGATGTTACAAGATCAGACCTCAAAAGCTTCTATGTTAATTTCAGATGAATCAAAAATCGAACTGGTACTGCCAACATACCAAAGTACTGCTAGTAAATGTTGATGATGGGATGCAGTTTTGTAAGGGAATAAAATATAAGATACGATTTTTTAAAATAAATTACCAACATATAAAATACATAAATATATGTACAGCTTAACCCTTTGTATAACAGACAAAACATGATGCTGATTCCTATAAGTAATTTCTCATCATTCATTCACCAAACCCCTTAGCCCTACTAGGGACAAGGAGAGGCTGGCGCCTATCCCAGCACTGGGCGAAGGTGGGGTACTTGTGGGGTGAACAGCTTGCCAAACTATTGCAGGGCCAACACACACACAAAACCATTCACACCTAAGGGCAATTTGGAACAGCCAATTAGCCTAATGTGCATGTCTTTGGACTGTGGGAAGAAACCGGAGTATCCAGAGAAAACCCACACAAGCACGAGGGAAACATGCAAATTCCACACAGAAACACCCCGAGCCCGGGACTTGAACCCAGGACCTTTTTGCTGTGAGGTGGATGTGCTAACCACCACTCCACCCTGATAAGTAATTTTCTTTCTTTAAAACACTAATCTACATTACCCTTTTAAAGTCCTTTTAAAGTTTGAAATAAATTAAGTCATGCCGAATTCTTTTCTAATTATTATATTATATTATAATTTAAAGTCCCAGTGTCAAGATATTTCACTGATATTTATATATTTTATATATATTTTACATACAAAAATAATACTGTTTATCATCGGATGAGTGAAAAGGTATTTATATACTTATATAACAATGCTTTTTAAAACTCGTAATTCTCAACAGAAGAAGTTTAAAAACCTGAAGGTCATGGCTGACCACATACGGGGGAATCGTTGTGTGTTAACAAGTACATGGAGAACATGGATTTAATATCGCGGAAGATGCGCGACATCTTCCGCGATATTAAATACACTTAAATACACAAAGACACTTTTTGCCACTTTTGCACATAGTCACTTTACTGACTCTAACTTTACTAGTAGAGTCGCACTGCAATA
>JAQMYF010000001.1:62101479-62114960 GCA_030014195.1 Neosilurus mollespiculum
TATATACACACACACACACACACACACACACACACACACACACACACAGTATATATATGTACATACATGTATGTGTATATGTACACACGCACACACACCACTCAATTTTTGGCAGCCCTGGTAAAAATGTGTTAAAAGCGTTAAAATAAAATTGTTTTTGTAGGACCTAATATCACTCTGAAAAATTTAGAAAAGTCTGACGTTTAACTCAAGTGAATTAAAAAAATCCTCCTTGAATTGCCACCTTATCGTGGTGGAGGGGTTTGTGTGTCCAAATGGTCCTGGGAGCTATGTTGTCAGGGGCATTATGCCCCTGGTAGGGTCACCAAAGGCAGCAAGTCCTAGGTGAAGGTTAAGTGCGGTTCAGAAGACCTCTGTGAGCACTACTATTTTAAGGACAGTTTCCCTTGACTGGATGCGTAGCCACAGAACCAAAAAAGGATTGTAGAGCCCTTAGGTTCATAGGCCGTGGCCAATTTGTAACTTCCTCTATCTTGGTTGGGTCAGGAGATACTCCATCAGCTGACACAATATGTCCACTGAGTTACCGGGGTCCCCGCCTGCAGCCAGGCTTGGGGAAGGGGCTGGATGGGGTAGGGGCTGCCCACAGAGCTTGGCCGAGTCCAGGGTCCGCCCTCCCATGGACCCACCACCAATGGGAGGGGCAAAAGTGGTTGAGTGCAGTGTGAGCTGGGTGGCAGCTGAAGGCAAGGGTTCTGTCGGATCGTTCCTCGGCTACTGACTCTGGCTTTTGGGACATGGAATGTCACCTCTCTCGCGAGGAAGGAGCCTGAGCTGGTGCGTGAGGTTAAGAGATTCCAACTAGATATGGTTGAGCTTACCTCAACACATAGCTTGGACACTAGAACCTCCCATGTCCAGAGGGGCTGGACCTTGTTTCATTCTGGAATTGCTCCCCTTGGGGACTCTCGTCATTCTGGGAGACTTCAACACCCATGTGGGCAATGACAGTGTGACCTGGAAGGGAGTTATTGGTAGGTATGGCCTCTTCAATCTGAACCCGAATGGTGTTTCATTGTTGGACTTCTGTGCTCATCATGGTTTGTCCATCACGAACACCATGTTCAAACATAAGGGTGTCCATAAGTGCACATGGCACCAAGGCACCCTAGGCTGCAGACTTTGTAGTCATGTCATCAGACTTGCGACTGCATGTTCTGGACACTCGGGTAAAGAAAGGAGCCGAGTTGTCAACCACCTGGTGGTGAGCTGGCTCTGATGGCAGGGGAGAATGCTCTCTAGACCTGGAAGACCCAAGCATGTAGTTAGGGTCTCCATGTAACGGTGTAGAGTCTCCTTCATAAGGGCCTTCAACTCCCACCTCCAGCAGAGCTACAACCACATCCCAATGGAGGCCAGGGACATAGAGTCCGAATGGGCCATGTTCCGTATCTCCAATATTGAGGCGGCAGCCGAGAGGTGTGCTCGGAAGGTAATCGGTGCCTGTCATGATGGCAGCCCCTGAACCCAGGGGTGGACACCTGTGGTGAAGTGGGTGTCAAGCTGAAGAAGGAGGCCTATTGGGTCTTTTTGGCCTGTTGGACTACTGAGGCAGAGGATGGGTACAGACAGGCCAAACATGCTGTCGTCGATGCAAAAGCTTGGGTGTGAGAGGAGTTTGGTAAGGGCCAGGAAAAAGACCTCGGTTGGCCTCGAAAAGGTTCTGGACCACCATCCGACGCCTTAGGCGGGAGAAGCAGTACTCCACAAACACTGTTTACAGTGAATACTACGAGGACCTCCTCAATCCCACCAACATGCCCTCTGTGGAAGAGGAGGAGCTTGGGGGTTCTGCCCATCACTGGGGCAGAGGTCACCGAGGTAGTTAAAAAGCGCTTTGGTGGCTGATCTCCGGGGGTAGACGGGATCCGCCCTGAATACCTCAAGGCTCTGGATGTTGTAGGACTGTCTTGGTTGACACGCAACATCACGTGGTCATTGGGGGCAGTACTTCTGGATTGGCAAACCGGGGTGGTAGTTCCCCTTTAAAAAAAAAAGGGGACCAGAGAGTGTGTTCCAGTTATCACAGAATCACACTCCTCAGCCTACCGAGGAAAGTACAGGAGTACATAAGAGGAGAATGGTTGAACCTCAAATTCAGGAGGAACAATGTGTTTTTTGTCCCAGCTGCAGCATTCTTGACCAGCTCTACACACTCTACAGGATCCTAGAGGGGGCATGGGAGTTTGACCAACCTATCCACATGTGCTTTGTGGACTTGGAAAAGACTTTCGACCATGTGCCTCGGACTATCTTGAGGGGTGTGCTCCGGGAATATGGTTTACCGGACCTGTTGCTATGGGCCATTCGGTCCCTGTATTGCTGGAGCGAGCGCTAGGTCCGCATTGGTAACATGTCGAATTCATTTCCAGTGGGGGTTGGACTCTGCCAAGGCTGTCCTTTGTCACCGGCTCTGTTCATAATTTCTAGGTGCAGCCAAGGCGATGAGGGATTCTGGTTTAGTGGCATTAGGATCTCGTCTCTGCTTCCTGCGGATGATGATGTCCTTTTGGCTTCATCGAGCCGGGACCTCCAGCTCTCCATGGAGCGATTCACAGCTGAGTGTGAAGTGACTGGGATGAGAATCAGCACCTTCAAGTCCGAGGCCATGGTTCTCAGCTGGAAAAGGGTGGAATGCACCCTCCGAGTTGGGAATGAGGTCCTGCCCCAAGTGGAGGAGTTTAAGTATCTCGAGGTCTTGTTCACGAGTGAGGGAAGGATGGAACGGGAGAACGACAGGCAGATTGGTGCAGCCTCTGCTGTAAAGTCGAGCTTGTACTGGTCCATCATGGTGAAGAGGGAGCTGAGCTGGAAGACAAAGCTCTCGATTTACCAGTCGATCTACGTTCCAACCCTCACCTATGGTCGTGAGCTTTGGGTAGTGACCAAAAGAACAAGGTCGCAAATACAAGCAGCCAAAATGAGCGTCTTTTACAGGGTGGCGGGGCTCTCCCTAAGAGATAGGTTGAGAAGTTCTGTCATCTCGAAGGAGCTCAGAGTAGAACCGCTGCTCCTCCGCATTGGGAGGAGCCAATTGAGGTGGCTCGGGCATCTAATTAGAATGCCTCTCGAACGCTTCCCTGGTGTGGTGTTTCGGGCATGCCCAAACGGGAAGAGACCCCAAGGACGACCCAGAACACACTGGAGGGCTATGTCTCTTGGCTGGTCTGGGAACGACTTGTCGTCCCCCCGGCAGAGCTGGAGAAAGTAGCTGGGGAGAGGGACATCTGGACCTCACTGTGTAGGCTGCTGCCCTGCAACCCGACCCCGGAGCATGCGGAAGATGATGAGAATTAAAAAAAAAAAAATCCAAAATCCATCACTAAGAAATATATATTTTTTTATATAAAATCATCTGTGCCACAATTATTGGCACCCCTAATAATTCCTGTAAAATAAATGTAATTTAAGCATTTTTGTCATTTCTACTTTAGTTTTTAAAGCTGATCAGGAACTTTTAATTAGTAATTAATGACTTCATGCTTCCCTGGGGTATAAATATGATGTAACACAGAGGCCTATTTCTCCTAACCACTCTTCAACATGGGAAAGACAAGAGGACATGCTATTCAAGTCAGACAGATGTGTTTTGATCTTCATAAGTCAGGTAATGGCTACAAGAAAATAGCTACTTACCTAAATTTATCATATCCACAGCAATAATTAAAAAGTTTTAATCAACTGGAACAGTGACAAACAAGGCTGGACGAAGTTTTTCTTGCCACCATGCCCAGTAAAGAGTATGGTAAGGGAAGTAAAAAATTCTCCAAAGCTCACTCTCGAGAACTGCATCAAAGAGTGATATCTTGGGGACTCAAAGTCGCCATAACAACCACTAGACGCTATCTACATGCCAACAAGAAGGAAGCCTTTTCTGACCTACACTCACAAACAGAAATGTCTGGAGTTTGCTGGGTGGTATTGGGCCTTCAACTGGGACCGTGTACTTTGGTCAGGTGAGACCAAGATTGAACTTTTTGGCACCAAACACTCTTAAGTGGGTCTGGCGTAACACAAAGGATGCATACGCAAAAAAGCACCTTGTGCCCACTGTAAAGTAGGTCCTAATGACCCAAAACATGGCAAAATCTAGACAAAAATGGTTCACCAGACACAAAATCAAGCTCCTTCTGAACTGAAAAGGAGAGTGCATAACAGAGGACCCAGGACTCTGGACGATTTAGAAAGATGCAAAGAGGAATGGTCGAAGATCCCTTTGTCTGTATTCTCCAAAATTGTAAAATGTTACAGGAGAAGATTAGGTGCTGTCATGTTGGCAAAGTATTAACCGCAGGGGTGCCAATATTTGTCGCACACATGATTTCAAATAAAAAATTATTTCTTAATGTGGGATTTTTTCCCCCAATAAATAAATGGGCTTTAATTAAAGGTTGGATTTTTGTATTTGTTTCATTGTGATCCTATATTGTTTGGAGAAAAAAAGAATTTATTAGAGGCCTAAGTACACATTGTAATCAGGGGTGCCAATAATTGTGGAGGGTGTTGTATGTGTATTACCCATCAGAATGTATAGATTTAATGGCTTAAAAATCTGAGTTTAACAACTGAAAACAATTCTGTAATTGCAGTGTCACTCCAAACTACATAGCAAAAAGTTAACATGCATTTATAATTTCACATGGTTTGGCATTAGTCAGTACGGATCCGGATATACTGTATTCACAGGTTTGTCAGCATGTAATAGAAAAGATCAAACATTATTCTGTGTGTTTTACATACTAGCATTTGTTTAAACCATAGAAAGAAGGTTAAGAGCAACGATGAATTAGGTAACACGAGAAGATGAAAAGTACCTCAAAGTCATTCCATTGAGTGCAGAGGAGTAATGTTGCTCTGCAGCAGATCACGTAGGCCACCACAGCCATCAAGAGGAACGAAGGATGATTACACAAAACATTATCAAACAGCTTCAACCATTCGTCTCTGGTCAGAACCTCAGAGAAAAGGGTTCTTAGCAGAGGCCACACATACAGCTGAGGGGGAGAAAGAAAATGTTTTTTCTGATTTAATCAAGTGCAAATAATTATTTTTTAACTTTTATTTGCATTTATTCATTGAACAGAAGCTTATACAAAATAATTTAAAAATGAGGCAGAACCTAAATCCATCCCTACTCTTCCACACCAGTTTATTTAAATTCATAAGGCAACAAATCTCCTGATACGAGTTTCAATTTTAAGAGTGTCAAAGTTACAGGTTACCTTTGCTAGTCTATCAAACTATTATAAATTCAAATTTATAAATTATACACAGTACAATATGTAGTGAAATGCTTAGTACGACTGTCCAAAATGTAAAGAATAAAAGAATAAACGTAAAAAAATAGAATAAACATAGAATTATACATAGATTTCAAAATATGAATTATCTTTTTTTATACACCAGTTCCACTCTTTTTCAATAATAGTTTTTACATCTTATTATAAGCACTAATTCTTCAATTCATGATTATTGCATTCATTCATTTCAATGGTTGCCTTTTAAATAAATGCATCAATACAATTCTCGAACTGTAAACTTCTGCCTGTAAGTGAACCACTGAGGAAGTTAAAGTGCACAAATCTGTCGGCCACATCTGAGGAACCTCAACTGCTGACATAATGAACAGAAACGTTACAGTAAGTGTTTATTTGCTGGTAGAATTCAGGCAAATTATAAAAAATGTGAAACCACTGTCTTGGCAATGTCGGTTCAGACATAAATTATTATCTCATGATTTGAACACATTACATTTCTATTTTTACAGTCTACACAATTTAGTTCTAATGCAACAGACATATCAATCTGCAAACAAAAGAAGATAACTGGGCAGTGGTGGCTCAGTGGTTAAGGCATTGGCTTACAAAGGTCAAGGGTTCAAGTACCACCAGCCCTTGAGCAAGGCCCTTAACCCTTGATTGCTCAGTTGTATAAAAATGATAAATGTAAGTTAGTCTGGAAAAGAGCTTCTGCCAAATGCCGTAAATGTAAATAACCGGGAAAACCTGTAATAAAAACACATACCTGTGAAGTGACACCACAGTTGACAAAATGGCGCAGCAAATCTTTATCATGATGAGCCAGTAAGTTCTCTAACATGCTCAGAATGTTCAGCGGGGGATTGGGGAAGTACTCAAACCAATGCTGACACCAGTTCACTGAAAAGGTTTCAAAAGGACTATTCAAGTAACAAAGATGAAATTCTAGTGTTGAGTTGCCATTTGTTATGTCTATGCATACACAGATACACTGCTTCTGCATGCTCCACTATATGTAGTGTTAATCCATTTAGTGTGCATACCGATAAAAGTAGCTACAACTTCAAAGCAGGTAAGACGATTGTTCTGAAAGAGCTTGACGAATGGAAATGCCAACAGCGGGAGATACTCTGCTTCTCCGAAGATGGCTGACCAGTGAGCCAGAGCAGACAGGACCCTGCAGGTGTGTGTGAGAGAGAGGTTACAACATACATCTACATCCAAGTGCACCATCAAAATAAACTCCATACGATTCTTTTTTCCCTTTATTTAGATCCTTATATAGTCTGTAAATCCCGGAGACATAACAGGAAAACACATACAATAATTAAGAATTAGGGGACTATTGGGAAAAACAAGCTTTTATAATTTCACGTCATCACTTTTTATAATTTTAATGCAGTACTTTTATAAGTTTATATGCAGTACTTTTACTCCTCCAAAAGTTTATATGTAGTACTTTTACGTATTTTAGTCGACTAAACTTTGCAATTTGTGGATGATTCTAAGGTGAAAAAGGCCCCATGTGAATAATGTTGATTCTCTATTTCTATGACCTCAGTAGTCCTCTCTGCAGTTTGACGTTCCTGATTGGGAAGCACTCATGCAGAGACAAACAAACAGAATGCAGGCCTTTGTCAGTTAGCCTGCAGAATTCAGCATGGTTCTCAGGAAGCTCGAGCAAGAAACACCAAACGGAGCCCCTAAAATAAAAACACGTCCACACACACAGATCAGAAAACAGAAAATACAACAAATCAGAAAACAACAACACAAAAGTTTATTAAGATTCGTTCATGTAAAATTGTTACCTGTACTTAGCTGGATACTCTCCAAATGTTCTGAGGAAGGCCTTAAGTTGCTTCTTATTGAGACCACCTGGCAAATCATTCTGGATGGGCAAGATAAAGGACTTAGGTTTGCAGGAGTCAAGCTATAAAATAAGCTATTTTCCATGGTTCCATGAAAAGGAAAATTGTTGATGAAAAAGCCAAACACACAGATAATACCAAATAATCCCAACAGATTACAAATCAACCTACAGATACATAAAGTTCCTAAAGGATAGACTACTTACATATAATTGTCTAAACCTGATCTACTGCATCTCTAATGGTTGTGCTTCACCACCGCCAGTATTCTGGCATGTTTCCTTGTGCTGAAAAGTGATATATTTGCTGACTCAAAATTAACAGCTATAATAGAAAACTAAGGAAAAAAAATTCTGTGATTTATCTAGCCAAAAGGAATAGGAAATATTTTATGTAATACCAACTTGGGGCTCTATTTTCTGATGAATGCAAAACATGCAGCCTATACAGATTCACTCAAGTCTGTGGTTTGTGGTGCGATGAATGAATTCACATGTTTTGGGAGAAGCCAAAATTGGGAAGTTACTTATGTAATTATGATCTACACTGAGTCTCCCCTTGACTTGAGAGCTTTTTCAGCAGGACACTGTGATAGTTGTAGCAAATCAAGTGCCACTACATGGTGATACAGCATTTCAATATTACATTTTAAGTCAGCAGCTGGCTTAATTTACCAGTATACATGTACAAATAAAGTTTAAACTACCTACATTAGTGTGCATTTTTTAAAACTACAATAATATTTACTGTAAAAGGGGGGAAAATGTTTTACATCATGTATTGTTGTGAGCAAGTCTGGCAAATTATTAGATCAGAATTTTATCATGATGATTTCTTAAACCTAAACCAAAATGCCTGATCTGCATTTGCTTGTGCTCCTGATGAAATATGAGAAACAGAAAATGGTTTGCCAAGCACAAATAAGACTAATAATAGTTTCCATCACTGTCTGGATAAACTAAGGCTCGCAGGTGTACAGGTCATCTGGTGATTCACCTGCATCAACTCCTGGAAAAACTATAATAGCTAGCACACTCTCCCTCTCCTCGGCAAAATGTGTCTTTATTAAAAGAATTGGAAACACGTGGTTTAGGCACACAGCTGAAAGATCACTATTTGAACTTACTAAAGCAAAAATGCATAATACTCTAATTTAATTTATAGCGCATTATGGCACCAAAAATATAAAAATAACATTGGCTTTAAAGTAATTTCACGGTGGCAGCCAGTATGTAATCTTTACGTTTATATATATAATTTTAGCCAATCAAAACCGTGGAAGAAATACTGGGTGGGTCTGGCTGTGACATCAGCATTATCAGCTGCTCTGTAATAAATAAATATATGTGGAATGTGATGAGAAGACAGCTCTCTCACTCGCTCAATGAGAAAAACTCTGCTACACAGCGCTTGACCCTGTTCGGAGCAAGAGGAGCTCACCTGACCTGCCTCTTCATGCTTAAAATATATAAAAATAAAATATAAAATCTTGTAAGCTTTTTATGTTCCTATCTAACATATAGTAAAACTGTTATTTGCCTGAGGCTTGATGGACGTCACTGAATTACCTCAACTTGTGTTAATAATTGTTAATCATTACATAATAGGATAAAGCAGAATAGAATACAACAGAGTAGAACTTAGTGATATAAAGTAGAATAGAATGCAAATGAGGTGAATAAAATAAAATAGAAAAGAATACATTAAAGTAGAATGGATAGTAGAAAAGAGTAGAACCTCTCTGTTCTTCACTGTGGGACTAGGTGGGGACCACAGAGTTTTGGTGTGTTGTTTGCGAGATGTTTTGGCTGGCTGCAGTTCAGCTCCAGTGTGCACCTTCACCTATAAACAGGAAGTGTCAGTTTTCTTTTCTGCAGATGAATATGCTTTAATACAGGATTCACTATACAGCTGAGTTTTCCTCACAAGTAACTATTTTAGGACGATAACTAATGGCTGCACATAAATTTTCAAAAGTCACGCAAATTACTGTCATGTGTCAAATTCTTACAGGTTTTATTAGAAGCACAGCTATGAGTCTTTACTACCTTGTTCATTTCTTGAGTGAGAGCCTGCACACTGTATACTCTCAAATTACCAGAGTCCGTCATTGTAACTATGTGGCGGCCTTTAGGACAGATAACAGCTGAAATAATTGTGTCATCATGAGAGCAGATTGTAAACAGCAGCCTGCCGGTCTGAATATTAATAAAGCGAAAGAGACCATCACAGCTCAAAACACCCAGAATCTGAAACAAAACCAGAACCAAACAAAGAAGGTGGTCATATCACAACACAATCTTTTACCAAAATAAAACACTATATGACTAAATACAGAAATAAAAAAAAATGAAGGGAAAGCACAGTAGAATAAAGTAGCATATAATATAAACTATAAAAATTAAGTCTAGTCTGTGGAAATGATTATATATGCTCCATTCCCTGGTGTGCCGCAGTACCTGGCCCGATCCGTCATCAAAACTCTGTGGCAGGAAATCGAGTTGCCTCACAGGCCACACTTCTTGAAACAGCTTTATTTTTCTCAGGAGTTGCTGTCTGTCCAAACGCCACACATAAATACATTGTGAGCCCCCAGCTGCCAGTATCTTTCCATCTCTGCAGACAAAGATTCACATAGACACATAGCGTAAACCCGTTTAATCTGTCTCAACCTATGAGTTTCAAGATTGGTGATTATTAAACAGTTTTGTAACCCCAATTACAAAAAAGTTGGGATGCTATGAAAAAAAAAAAAAGACAATGTAATCATTTAAAATCCCATAAACCCATATTTTACTTACTCATTTCATGAAAAATATTAGCTAATTTTGACTTTGATGGCAGCAACATGTCTCGAAAAAGGCTGGAAGAGTAAGTGATACTAAAAAGAAACAGCTGAAAGAACATTTTACAAATAATTTGAAACTGGACAGTAATATGTTTGGCATTAAAAGAGCACTAGGGCAGAGTTTCAACAATCTGAAAAAAATAAAATAAAAATAATCAACAAACAAAACAAAAACAATGTAAAGAAATAGTGGAGCAATTTCTGGGTAATGTTCAACATAACGCTGCAAAGACTTTGAATATTTCATCATTTACAGGACATAATATCAAAAGCCAATATTTTGGCTTTTGATGATATTAATCTTTATATAAAATATATATATTGATATAAAAATCTGATGTTAATCTTCACACCCTCAGGCAGCACTACATTAAAAACAGGCATGATTCTGTCGTGGAAATCACTGCATGGGCTCAGGAACACTTCCAGAAATCACTGTGTGTGAACAAGCAATTATAATTAGTTGCAAAATTAAAATGTTCCTTCAGCTGTTTCATATAATGGTAACCTGCACTGTGCGTGTGTGTGACAGAGAGTGAGAGATAGAGAAAGAAAGAAAAAGAGAGAGTGTGTGTTCTGTGTTCTGTCTGCATCAAGTTAAAAAAACACTATATGGCTCCAATGAAATGGCAAAATTTTATTGTACATAATAAAAATGAGGCTACTAATCGGATAACGTTTGTTGGGGGTCAATGAAATTGTGCGTATTTTGTAAATGCTATACTTTAACTGCAATATTCAACCTCTTAAAAATCAATCCTAATTATTAGTTTGATGGTACTATACAACAGAACTGGTACTTTACTGATTTAGTCACCAACATTTGACATCTAATGAGAGAAATGACATTTTTTGACTTGTGAAGTGAACTTTTGACTTGTGAGTGAAGTCCGGTGTATTCGTTGACAGAGCAACACGCACAGTGGTGCAGACGCACGGAGTAAGAGATGCGAGATTAAGAGTTTGAACGGTGCTCAAGTGTGAGAATGATGAGCATCAAAATCTCCTAGTGGAGAGCGTCAGAGCCCAGTGGGACAATCGTGTCAAACTTAGTGTGGGGTTTCTTAAAAAGCCTTCTGATACGCACTCTCGCTGCACAGCAGACACACAGGCTTCGAGCAGACAGATAAAAACACTTCTCTGTCCATTGAGTGTTAAACCACCTGTTCGATTGACCTACGAATCAACTTCACGTTTTTTTTTTTATTAGAAAGAGACATTTTGTTCAATTAATTTAATAATATAACTTTTGTTTTTTACTTTAAAAAAAAAAAAAGACTAGCCAACTCAAAGTGCCAGTACAAAGTCCGGCACTTTTTTTATTTAATATTTAGCAATATTAATTCTCCTACTGTGTGACAGCAAATCCCTTGTAGCGTATCCGAGGTCCATCCTTTGGAACCGGGAGCCGATATTTGCAAACTGGCTCATATGTTCTAGGGTGAATTTCCCAAGCAAGGATTACGCCTTCGGCAACACAGCTGAGAAAGGTGTTACTCAGTGGGAGAAAAAACACCTAAACAATCAACAATACAACAGTAAGACACAAAACATAAAAATACTCCCTGTCTATATACAAATGTGTACAGCATCTTATGAAATTGTACAGACATATGGACTTTCACTATAATGTAGTATAATGGACGCCCCACCCCCACAGGTATGGGATGCCACAACTGTTTAAGAATAGTTTCGTTTTTCCCACAGGCTTGAGGGCCTCACAGAGCCATGCGTAGGTCTACCACATAAACAGAGAACATTCATGCTTGAATGCAGTCTAAATCAGTACGCAGGAAGAATCTTACAGTCACCATGACATGTAGCACTTGAGTCCCGTTAGCTATTCAGTGCTTTATTGCAGCCTACTACATTGATTCAAAGGACGGTAAGCAGTTTATGTACATTTGGTCATTCTCTTTTAGCATCTAGCAAATCAGAATCGCCAAATCAGAAACTGCAGTAAACAAAATAAAAAGAAGAGTAAATTTTTCTGAAATCTGTGGATTGGCATTGAAAAATAACGTTTAATTCACTGAGAAGCAGGGATGAAGCAGATTCCAATCTGAATTCACATTTAGTAGACGACTTTCGTCCTGTCAGATAAAGCCTTTTTCACTGGCCACCACTAAATATATATTACAGACCTTCAGGCACAGGAACATGGCGCAAATTTTTAACTTGGACTCAAAAACTCGCAATGCATGATAACAAATCATTAAGGCAGTGTTCCATGGGTCAACATGCAACATGGGGCTGCGCAGAAAATTATTGTTGTAAGGTGACTCTAACACCAACTACAATCAGAATATATACTAACAAAAGAAACTAAAATTTTCAAATGATTGCCAGGCAGTTTTGGTTGGTCGTGTCCTCTCCAGCACCTAATGTAAGTGGTTCTTGATTCTGGAGCAGCAAAGAGCTTGGGCCAATCTGTAATCAGTTTTGCAGGCCAAAAACAGTTAAAAGGTTTGAAATTATGCTCTGGCTCCTAACTGGTATTGCCTTGGCCAGAGAGAAAGATTAGCCATTCACACTCACATTTAAACCTATGGGCGATTTAGAGTAGCCAGTTGCCCCAATCTCTTTCTCTTTAAGCCGTGGGAGGAAACCTGACATCACAGAAAGGCCCTGGCCATTTAGCAGATTCGAACCCAGAAATGGCTTGCTTTAAGGCACTGCTAACCACTACACCAGTGTACCCCTTCTGGTTACACATAAGTGAAAATTATAAACAGGTATTTCTGACCCAATCAGAAAAGCTGTGCTCAGACCTTTAGTAATCTCGCAGTAATGGGATTGCCGAGTTCCTTCATCATCTGAAATGTGTCGAGGTCCCAGATCTTAGTCGTGTAAAAGGTGGTGCTGATGGCATAGCGCCCTGAATCATGGACTGACAGAGAAGTCGCAACACCCCCGGGATCCCTCATCGAGCCCAGCAGCTGATTGTTTTCTGAAACACATTATTCCTATAAGGCAAAAGTCATCACCTACTACAGAGACAACAGCAACCACAACCATAGTTACACACAATTGTTTTTTTAGACAAGAATACAAACCTTTGCGCTGTATGACCTTATGCTCGGCAAAATTTGTGCTAAAAAGAAAGAAATGGTGCACAGTAGCTACACATGATTAACAATTATTGTCAAAGGTATAGTGGAGGTCACTGAATAGACTACTGAATACAGGGACATCCATACATCAAACCTCAGGAGAAAGTTTTTATTGTGTTTTAATGTGTTTTTATTCCCTTTATAACTTAATAAAAACAACACTGTGTGCACAATTATTAGGCAAGTTGGGTTTTTGAGGATTTTTTTGACTATACAGTGCTCTTGGTCAATCCAAAATGTTAAACCCTCAAACTTGAACATTCTGGTAGTAAAAGTGAAGTTTGGGCTTTAAGAGAATATCTATATGTACACCATTATTAGGCAACTATTAGTGTGCAGAATTATTATGCAACTAAACGAAAAACAAAGA
>JAQMYF010000001.1:62134823-62153559 GCA_030014195.1 Neosilurus mollespiculum
GAGTCGGCTGAGATGGGCGCCAGCCTCCCCGCAACCCTAATTAGGAATAAGCGGTTCAGAAAATGACATGACATGACTTCTTATTGAAAAACCAAAAAAGAGTAAAAACTGATCAACTTTGACCTCTGAGTGGACCCCTGAACATGAATTAATCAATCTGAATTTCCTCCTGCTTGATAGGCTTATATATTGGAACAAAAAATCATAGGGCCGAAATAGTTTGTGAACTTGTGATTTTTGTGTGCACCTAAAAACCACCTGCATTAGGAAAAAATATCGCTCATCAGAAAAAAGGAACATGCATAAAAAAAAAAAAAAAAAGTAAATGCTCAGTGCTTTAAATGGGTCCAATTCACAGCTGAACACGCAACCCATTTGTTGCCAGTCAATTCTTTTGGTCTGTGATTTAATAGGTAAAAAAAAACCAAAATAATAACAAGCCAACGGGGCATATCGCTATTACAGCGGGGTCGGACACACTTCAGCCAATAAATTGATTCCTATTGTGTATATTTGAACAAGAACCATAGTCGAGTTAAATGACCGTAGCTCGGCTTAACAGTGCATGTCAACATGGCCAGTGTCTCACTGTCTGTCTTTGTATCTGCTGTGAAATTTCAGGGCCAGTTTGAGTGACTGAGTATATGTGTGATGATCAGCACCAGCGCTGGAACCTCAACTGGCTCATCCAAGTTTACACCTCTCAGTAAGTGTGTGCTTCTTTAAAAACACGGACATTTGAAGCACCTAAGTGACATTGTCCTAAATGGCATAAATCTGCACTTTGAAAGGTAATATACTGTATGCTAATTGAAGTCACTGCTAAATTATGTAATATGTTTGAATGTCAATATGCACCTCAAGGGCTCTCACTACCTCCTCTTAAGAATATCTGGGCATCCGGTAGGGTTATAGTGCAACTTGTATGTTGTCTATGTTAGCATGTTTATGGCGTTATGAGCATGTCTACTTAATGTGTTGTTGTTGTTGCTGTTGTTGTTTTATCCATTTTTTTTGTTGTTGTTGTTGTTGTTGAAAAAAACAGCTATTGATATCTTAATGATTCAATTCACCCAAAATGTTTACACATCTTTTTTTTATACTAACATAAGTTCGGATATTGGATGTTATTTATTTTTGATGAAGAAATTAGTTATTGCTGAAGCTATAATTTAGGGTTTTTAGTTCTATATCTATTTGTGCTAGTATATTGTAATAGAAGTATATCACTCTTTTCTTTCACACTTGTGTTATATTATTGTATTACATCATCCCACTACAATTACCAGTTTCATTTATTCCCGTTATCCTTTTTTTTTTTTTTTTTTTTTTTTTTTTGGTGTGCTTTGAAAATAAAATGCCCAGTCTTCTTGTAGTTCATCAGAACCATGTGTTTATATTCCAGATATCTTAGGATTTAGATCTTCATTGATGATGTTTTACAGATCTAATTTATTTTATTATGCTTTATGGAAAATGACAAGAAGGAAATTAGCCTACAGTGTAATAAATAAAGTAAATAAATGAAGTATTTTGTTGGTTACTAGTTGGCCTGTCACAGTTATCCAAGCTGATTAGGTTTAAGGTGCTTAATATTTAGAGTCCTTGATGTTCCTTTTTTATTGGTTCAGCATTATATTGAAGATGTGTATTGGTTTAAGGGGGTGGGGTAAACTATAAATTCATGGATACACCCTTATGCAGTGTTAAAAAAGTGGATAAACTAGTGGAAAGTTGTAGTAGTTGTAGTGGTAGTGAAACTGCACTACCAGCGAAACCATATCAGATCGTTAAAAAGTGAGTAAACACAATTTTTTTTGCAATAAAAAAAGGTGTGTAAATTGTGTTTATGCGTTTATCCTCCACTACACCCCTGATTGTAATCATTTTTCTTGATCAAAGGCTTTGGTCAAAGGATTATTTGTAACAATGTTCTGTAACTGGGATGCTCTGGCTAAACTCATTATTTCACTGTTAGATTTTAATACTTTTTAGTTATTATCAGTGTCAGGGCTTTCCTTTGCATATTACACAGAAATCCTGTTTTGTTCACTATAACTAGCGGTGTATTATTACACCTTGATAGGATATTTATGATATAAGTGGCAGAAAATCAACAGGAATGACATTTCAAATTGTTTACTGCAATCATTTGCATGTCAATGAATTGTTAGTCAAAGTGTCATAATTGTGACAGGCATCGTAGCTAACTGAAGGAGCTAATGATCATGTGAAGGCTCATATTTGGTGCTATATGTATACTCAAAACTTTTTGCTAAGCACTCTTTTCTTAGTGTGCTAATTGGATGTACAAGCGAATCTCTCTCTCTCTCCCTATCTCTCTCTATATATACACACACACACGCACACACACACACACACACACACACGCTATATGTTAAATGGTTCTGGTGTAGATTCTATGTCTTAGTCTTTCTTGTGAGTTGCCCCAGTAGATGTAGGTGATGATGAAACCTAATGGGAACAGCAGAAATATTAAAAGAATGTATGTATGAATTTGTTTGGTTGTTTATTGGACTTTTATACTGAATGTGTGTTTTTGGGGTTTTTTTGAGCACGGACATCCCAATGCTGTTTACCAACTGGAATGTTATGTAAAATTATATCAAATAAACCACATAGAAGTCAAACTGAAAACAATTAAAGACAATGTGGTTTTCTCATTATATCACATTATAAATAGCAACAAATATTTCATATAATATGCAGTTGTAAAACTGTTGGATAAAAAGCAGTCAAAGGCCTTTATCATGTCCATGTTAATATAGAAGTACAGCATTGCAAAGGAATTCCTGCCAATTACACTATTACATATTACGTTATTTAAGATTTAAGACCTGTGTTTCTCTGGTTTGGTGCCATCAAAGATTTTGGACAGTAAAATCATGTTTATTTTAATTTTTTCTACTAAGGATTAGGAAAAGTTTAAATAGGCATGTCCATAAAGCCTTCAAATTTTTGACTGCAATCTTAATTAGGAGCTCTTACTTGGCCTACACTATATAGCCAAATGTTTGTGGACCACCCATATTCACTGATCGGCCATAATTTTAAAACCACTGAGAGGTAAAATGAATAACAGTGATTATCTTATTACAATGGCATCTGTCATGTGGTGGAGTGTATTAAGCAGTAAGTGAACATTCAGTTTTTGTTCACTTGATGATGTTCAGAAGTTGATGTATTGGAAGCAGGAAAAGTGGGCAAGTGTGAGGATCTGAGTGGCAAGGGCCAAATTCTAATGGCTAGAGGGCCAGTCAGCGCATCTCTAAAACCACAGTACTTATTCCCAGTTCCCGGTATACAGTGATCAGAACCTACCAAAAATAGTACAAGGAAGGACAAAACGGTGAACCAGGAACACTGTCCACTGAACACTGTGACACAGATTTTAACCTCTTCAGTACTGCTCCTTCCTAAGTTGGTGTACCACTTCAGCGGAACAATGACGTTTGGCGCAGGGTTTGGAGTTTTTCTTCTTTGTAGGGGTTGGTGGCTTGAAAGCACCCAAAATGACTTCTGCTCAGGTCTCTGATCTGTTAGGAGCCTGATCATATATATATATATATATGGCCCTCCCAGAATTCCATAGGCGACTTGATACTTTGGTTGGGCTCGGTAGCCCTCCCAGAATTCCATGGGTGACTCGATTTATGTGGTATTGCATGCGCAGCAGTTTCTAGAGTTCTTGCAATTCTCGCTACCACCTGCCATGCAGGAATAAACGGGCCTGGAGAGATAAACAACATGCGTACAAGCAGACTATATAGACTTGGATTAACTGCCCCTCACAGCACTCTCATTCTCTATGAGAACTTCTAGTTTATAAATATTTTTCCAGCTGTATTTTCTCAAGGTAACTTGTATCAGCCAGGTGAAAGACAAAACAACAAAAGTTCAGGGAAAAAAAAAACAATGACTGGTTAAAGGATTACACCCCTCTTTAAAATATTTTTAACTTAATCAGATATAACTGATCACTTTCATTGCATTACAAGCTAATTTCACCTGTGATCAAGTGTAATCATTCTGATTAGGTCCAATATTAAAACAGCTACTCGTACAGCATTCCATTGCTTGGATGTGTAACTGCAAGCAATCAACTATGTGTGGCAAAGAACTCTCAAAAGATCTCTGGGATAAAGTTGTAAACAGGCAAAAGACAAAATAAATTAAAAGGCATCTATCAATCCCTAGGAGCAAAGGCTGTAGTAAAGTAGTGGTGTTTGGTACTACTAAGACCCCTCCCTCTTCTGGCCATCCCTCCAAACTGGAAGTAAGGGCATGGAGAAATCTGGTCAAAGAGGATACAAAGAGGCTTATGATAATTTTGAAGCTTTGAAGTTACAGGAATATTTGGCAAAGGGTGGTCAGGGTGTACATGTGACAATATCACAAATGCTCCTCATATTTGGCCCGTATGGGAGAGTTGTGGGAAAAAAAAGGTAACAAAAGATGAATGTCCATGCATGGCCTAGTCTGGACCCAAGCCCTATAGAAAATTTGTGGAAGGACTAGAAGATTAAAGTCCACAAAGGGTTGGGGGTGTTGGTGGTGAGGGCTTAATCTTTCACTTGGTTGTTATAGGTTGCATTGGGTAAGTACAGCTGGAATGTAGCCTTTTGTGTTTATTTCGGACGTCAAAGCAACAAAATGTGAATATTTTAAAGGAGATTCTTTCTATACCAACTGTACTTACAAAATGCACTTAAGTTGGGCAATAAAATATCTTTTCTTTGTACTTTTGACAGTTAAATAAAAGTTTCACATGAATTTTTAGATACTGTTTTTATTTTATCTTACACACACACACACACACACACAGTCTTATTGAAAAGACCACCATTTACTTCGACTGGGCCTAGTTAGTAGTTATACAGTATTTTATCTGTCTGGAGTATATCTGATCCTACTATGCAGCAATAGAAGACCATGTTTTCACCCATTGGGAGCAGGGTCCATTTTAGCTTGCTTTTCATGACTATCAATGTTTTCATAAGAGAAGTGGGATCTTGCTTAGAAAAGGTCTCAGTTTTCCTGCTCAGAATAACCTGGTAAACCACAGAATAAAATGAATAAGCAACTTTTTGGTTTCAGGTCATTCCATGCAAGTGGTAGTAAACATTCAGAATTGCAGAAGTGTATGCTACAAATATTATTAATGCATAGCTTGGTGTTGGTATGTACAAAAAGGCAACCTGTGAATGTGTCTTAAATATGTTTGTGTGCATCTAGTAGATTTGTATTTGTGAAATATCAGTGAATTACAACATTGTGAATAATTCCATTCTTTAGTGTTGTAATATACTATTATGTTCAAGTGTTTACTCGTGTTGCATTTACAGCAGCAAATATATTACGTAAAAATAAACAATTTATCAAACGTATAAAAAGTTACATTGAGAAAAGAAAGAAAGGGGGAAAAAAAAGGGCATTGCATACCATACTGATGGTCATGCCATTTCCCCCACTTTCAGGAAAAAAAAAAAAAATCCAGCATGCTTCCGAGAATGTAAATATAAAATCCAACAGAAGTTCATCCACTGCCATATTATATTAAAAAAATATAAATTATATAGACACTTGCAGCATGAGGACTAGAACACAAACTGCTTGCACCAAGTAAAGCACATTCAACTTTAAAGTAAACAGTTACGCCTAACAAAATACATGAATACCCATTAACTCCATGTGGAGCTGCTTTACATATTGACGTTTCCCAGTCTCCTTTCATTTTTCAGATTCATAAATCAGAGATACTTTTTCAAACTTCCAAACTCATCCATATTCCTCAAGCTGACTTCCGCAGACACACAGATGTGCTTTTCTCATATCACCTGGGCATCTATTGCACTTCTGAATTTATATACACTATGTACAAACAGTTACAGCAAAGAAAAGTCACTTTAGAACTTGAAGAGGTTGATGAAACCTTGTGGAGAAACAGAAATGCTGCAGCTCTCTGGATTGTTTGCTGTGCAGGGATGATTTGTGTCCTGTAGAAGACAATAACAGAAGGGAAACTATTTGTGTGAAGGCAAAACTCAAGACACTGAATAGAAACATAGTGAACTGAAAACCTTTATAGAGGCTGTAGGGATGGAGTTCAGCCTCACCTTCCAGAAAAGGATGTGGCAATGTGTGCAAAATTGCAGGGTGTCGCTGTACTGCTCCTTATGAGGGTAACACCGGCACAGCTTAAAGTACATCTTTTTCCATTCAAGCTGTCCCTTATCTGATACCATCAGTCGCTTGCGAATCTGTAAGAAGTATATTAAACAGTCAGATAGCTTATGATTGTTTATAGTCCCTCATACCTTGCATACACATTAAATTCTATGTTACCGATGCAAAGTATGAATTACAACTTCATTTCACTTTCTCACTCTGGCAAAGCCCATTGCTGGGCCAGCACACACACAAAACCATTCGCACTCACATTCACACCAAGAGGCAATATCCAATTAGCCTAATGTGCATGTCTTTGGACTGTCAGAGGAAACCCCGCCCTCGCCCAGAGTCGGCTGAAATGGGCACCAGCCTCCCCGCAACCCTAATTAGGATTAAGCGGTTTAGAGAATGAATGAATGAATAAACTGATATTTAGCATTAAATATTGTACCTGTCGGTCTGTGAAGTGGTACTGGCAGAGATTCTTCCACAGCAGCCTATCCTCAGTCAAGACACCGAGGTCAGGACACACCTGGCCCAGACTGACCAGGTCCCGTCCATCTGAGAGCCGCTGCATGATGTTCAACTGGAGACTCACAGGCAAGTCCAGAAGAGTCATCCCGGTGTTTTTGGGCTTTGGATACAAAAAGGACACATCTAGCTCATTTTCTATGCAGTCATCATCAGCCTACTTCACGAGTTTTTCACAGGTTATCTGCTCTATCTGTGGTCCTCTGCAATGCATAGTTTTAGAAAAAAAATCTGTTTATTGCTATCATAATGGATCTGGCTTCACTTACGGTAAAACAGCAGAATCATGCACAGATGAAAGGGAACACTTAGTCGTAATCAATTAGAAAGGGCAGTCTAGTGCCATGCTGGGTATTTTACACAACACACATGAACTCAGTGCTCATAAATCTTGTTTTATGCCGTTTACCTGCACTGCTTTTAGTCTCGCGTATGCAACACTGTACGCTGGTCCTGGGCTTGGAATTTTGTTCAACTGAGGTGCATGTAAGTAGGATAAAAGCTTTACATGATGGCACAACTCTAATTATAATTTAGCAAAAAAACCCAAACTATTTTATTCATTTTTTAAAATTGTTTTAAGCAGCACAGCAGAAGATGAGGTCAGCGTGCATGCGTGTTTATTAGACTTAACCAGTGGCGAGGCTGCGAAGAGAATTTGACTGTTGTGCTAAAACTAACAAATAACTTTAACCTAACTTAGAAGTTAAAGCTAATTAAATGGTTAATTCACAATCTGAGAACTGGGCGGAAGGAAACTGCTTTTTTTCCAAATGTCCAAAGAATCAGTGGAAGCATCTGCGCCATCCAGCCCTCCATGCTTGTTTTTACATAACCAGGACAGTTCAGATTGTTTTTCTGTCACGCTAGTAGTTTAGGTGGATCTTAAGAGTTTACTTCAACCAGTTAACTCAGTTATACAGGCTATCCGCGACCTCACGGCTCAGAGGGTTTCCTGTTGGAAGAATTTCTCCAGAATACATCTTGTATTTCTGTTCGAAATTTGTCATTCCATGCAAACCACTCTAAAGTAAACAGCAGACTGAAGAATTTAGGTTTGGACAGAAATGTACTTAGCACTAGTAGCAGTTTGTTGACGCTGGTATCTTTTGTCTTTTTTTTTTTATTTTGTTTTTTTTTAACCATTAAAAACAAGAATGCCATGTTGTGTAGCTTTCTTTGTATTTGGAGGGACGGAATCTTGTATTCTTAGAATTTCAGCCTTAGTTACCCAAAACCTTGAATGAGTGTCTGCCATGTCCAGTGTAGCATTATCCACTCTGAATAAATGATTTATGATCCCAAGACAGTGGACCAGTCAGATGCCATACCTGTGTAGTATTAATTGTTGTCATATTAAGTATTAAGTCAAACCTGCCTCCCTGCTGGATTCCTGTATCTATTGTAAACGTTAAGGCAGAAAGCTGCTCCTTGTTCTCTTAGTCCTACCTGATTGTTCCCATATGCGTCATCGTGTTTCCTTTCTACTGTGTTTCCATACAAATGTTCTAAAAGGGACGTCTACATGCTGTTCAGAATTAATGTTTTAACGTGCAATTTTGGAGACATGCTAAGGGCTCATTAACTTACCCACAACGGAGGCACATTTAGGGGTCATATCAAGGCAGAGCAGGACTGACCAATAATGATATCTTTTATGTGCCTATTTAAGTCAGGCATTCCAGACTGGTTCAGCCATGAATGTACACGGTATTCAGTAAACTAATTTACAGAAATTCATTTAATTTGAAAGGCACATGGTCTACTTTAATTATTGAGTGACAGCTACTGTTATAAATCAAATCCTAGCTTCTATACTCACCCTGTTAATCTGAATGTTGTCCAGCTGTTGCTGCCACTGCAGGATGTTTTCCATTCGGTACACCCAGATGTTAATGTTTCCCACCAGCACGGACTTGCCCATGTCCTGCACCAGACTGCAAAGTGATATATAAAGCATCTGCAGCAGCTCTTTGATGGGCCTCACATTCTGTTGATCTTCCAAAACTAAAACAAATCAGGAGCAGGAAGAGTTCCGAGAATTATATGTGCTTACATGGATGGCGACACAGGAATGTGACTGATACTCTGCTTAGATAGAAGATAAAAACTGAGCTGCTTAAAAAATAATAATTATTATTATATATATATATATATTTTCACCTTCTTTCTTTCCACAGACCAATGTTACTTGGTGCTACATTAAATAAATCGAGTCTGTGTCCATGCAAACAGGCTAAATAACATCCTCTGATCTAGAAATCAGTACACTTAACATGCACTTTTGTTTAACTGTGGAACCAATTGGTTTATAATACTAATGTTCCTGTTTGTTCTCAAAGCCTTCTCATTTTTTCCACTGCAGGTTGATTATGAAATTTCCTACAGCTATGATACTGATCAAGGCCAAACACTGTTGTAAATGGATCATTGCCAAATGTGTGAAGAGATGGCTGTACAGTTAGACATGAGCTTATTGATTGAATTTTAAGCCTTAAATTAATAAAGCTACAAATATTCAAAAGCAAAAAGGGTCTGTTGATTATATATTGAAATGATATCTGTATGTTTGTATGTGTGTATTCTGAGATAGCAATTAATAATGGATGAGCTGCTGAACAAGTGTCTGTGTGTTTTCTCACCTTTCTGCACTACTCTTTCCAGAATGTTCATGTAGTTCTTCTGCGCCACTCCACTCAGAGACGGTAGCTGAGACTTGGCAATCAGCTCAAGCAGCTAAAAAGACATAAATTTCTGCAGTCAGACTTGTGGACATTCTGTTCCAACATCACTTACACAACGTTATGCCTTTCCCTCTCCATCCAAGCTCAAGCAAAAACAAACCCTAACCTTAGAAGCAGCCAAGCATCCCTCGTCACCTCATACCCTGGTTTATATGTCAGAAAATGCTGTGCTGTTTGGGGCTCAAGAAAACATACAAGGTTTATAAAGGTATAAGGCATGGGTGCATAAATCAAGATTAAACCCTCTATTATTTTAGGCTGACAGGGTCATAAACGTGGGTTCAGACTGGCAGATGCTCCACAACAATATGCTTGATGGCATTTCCAGCACACAGTAGTCAGTCAAGAGGGCAGTAATTATTGTTTCCACCAAGTCCAAATTCCAGAGCTGAGTAGGTTGGAATGCTGGCGGTCCAAAAACTGCAGTACTATGAAGCAACGCTGACCCCCTGCCTGACCTGAAATCATGTGCATGTCACTAGCGTCACCAAGTCTCCCATGATAACCCTTTCAAGTGTATTCATGTGGTATCCATCAGGATGTGACATTTCTACCCTCACAAACTGGGACAAAGAGTCCTTCTGTTACACTAATAACCCAAATCACCATACACATTTCACACCACCTGCTTTTCCACCTCCCACACCAGCAGAGCAAACCCGTTTAATTCCATAGGATATGTACCACAATAACTAATCGTGTTATTATCAAGTGATTATTCTATTCTATATTTGGTTGTTCTGCAGACTAAATGTGACCTAATGAGTCATAGGTTATTTTGTGCATTTAGGTTAAGGGTGTGTTTAACCACCATCATTGAGCCTAAATACAAAAATGTGCCTTAACGAGCATCACAGGATTATCAGGTGAATAATGTTTAAGTGAATATTAATAGTTGTTGTGGGTTGTGTTATTGTTTGCTCTGTTGTCTTAGACTTGTTTTTCCCATCACCACCTATCTGGGTAACTGAGCTCAACAAAACACTCTACCTTCAGCCCAAAAACACAATGAGACAAACCTGAAAACTGGCATCAGGCTAGAAACATTTCATCTAAGAAATATTATCTAGTTCAATGCACTATTGTTCTGCCTAGTGTTTGATTTTATTTAATTTAATCTGATGGATTACGATATACTAATATCACGGCCTGTGCAGGGGTCATTGACAGTCATGTACAGGAGTAAGCAAATGGTTTCAGAAGGACATTGTGTCCGATTCCATTTTATTTCCAAGAGAACACTGTAATTTATGTTAATTTAATATGCCTGGTAAGTAATTGGACCCCTTTAATGACAGACAGAACCAAGTGATTGTTTAACATGGTTCCACACAGGAAACTAGCAAATGGAAATACTGTAAAGGTGCTCTAATGGAGAGAAGTGGGGGTGGGGTGGTCCACTTTCCACTATGCCGTCATGTGCCCATCATTTCTAGGTACAGCTGAGAAGTACCTGACTGAACACCTCAAATATCACTTCCCTGTTCCAAACTTTTGACCTCTGCTTTCAGTCAAACTTTTAGCTCAAGAAAAATAAGTTAACCTGTCTACTTTGCTTTGCTTATTTTAAAACAGCTTCCCTCATTTTTATTATGAATGGGTAACGTTTTGAACGTGGCCTGGAAACTTTGACAAGAGCTTGAACTTGATGCACACTGGCAGAACTTTCCCAGAACACCACTAGCCTGGAGAGCAGAGATAAGGGTAAGAACAGTGTCACACACCAAGGGTTAACCCCATCCACTGCTAGATCTCAGGACCTTCATTTAAGTGCTAAAAGGCTTATTGCATACTACTCCTGAGGCTTCATTTACATCTTACAGCTTTCATTTTTAGAAAGAAAAAACAAAACAAAACACACTCCGGTGTGATGCCTGTGCTTCTGCTTTGTTATTCGGTTTCATTTATTTTCTAGCAAGTTTTATTACGGCTATCTTGAGGTCCCTTTACAGCATTTAAAAAAAATTATTTGTTGTATTTATTTCTTGTTTAATTAATTTGTGCATAGCTTTCTCCAGACCCTGATCTAATGCTTCATAGGTTTCTCTCTTTATTGAGACAACTGAAGTGTTTCAAGAAATAAAACTTACCCTCACAACATAATTAAATCTTCTTGTGTCCTTGATGGCGCTGCAGAAGTCCAAGCGATTGAAAGCTTCCCCCAAAGTACAGTAGCCATGACGCTGTATGAAAAATAAATTAACCGGAAAAATATGATAATCATAGGCTCATTGTTGGCTAAATTAAAGCCTTTAAAATATTTGTTCCATTACCTCTTTGGTGCTCCCTTTGTGCACATAAATCCACTTGTCTTTGTGGAAATCTAGAAAGAAAAATATCTTTACACAACAAGCTACACAATGTACTGACGAGTTATAGCACGAGAAGGTATTAATATTATATAGCAAGGTGGTGTTGTCACTTACAGGGAACCTTACTGTTGTTGTTCAGTAAATCTTTCTTTCTCTTCTTTAAGGCCACATCATAATTAATAGAAAGAAGCAAATTTTCTTTGTTATAGTCATCCTTGTTGCTTTCATAGCTAGAATAAGAAGCACAATTAGCATGAGTCATACCAGCGACCATAGCTTCTAATCTAGGTCAAATACTCTGTATAACATGCTGTACAGTCTGCATTATTGTGTACATATTTACAGGTGTTCATTCAGTAGTGAACAGTCTGTGTGTCTTCCATTATCCATTCATTTTGATTGAATACAAAAGTTTTCCTGGTGAAACCACCCTGGCTCACAGGCTTAGTTTTTCTTATTCACCTGCTTTACATCTTATTTTGGTTACGTGTTTATTTGAAACAACAATAATTAGAGCAGCATGGTGGCGCAGCGGTAAGCACATCCAAGAAGGTTCTGGGTGCGGGTCCCGGGAGTTTCAGTGTGAAGTTCTCCCTGTCATGTCCTCCCTGTGTTTGCGTGGGTTTTCTCCGGGTAGTCCGGTTGTGTGTACTGGCCTGGTGTGCCGGTCAGGGTGTATCCCACCATCACCCTGAGTTGGCTGAGATAGCCGCCAGCCGCCCTGCTACCCTAAAAGGTTTGGCTCGGTAAATGAATGGATGGATGTCAATAATAAGACCGAGGGATCGTGACCGAGGAATGATTTTGCACATGTGCGATAGCTTGGCAGTGCTGCACCGATTCGTAGAAAGAAGAAAAGGTTTGAGGTCAAATGTTACAAAGCAGAAGAAAGGATACAATTTCGAGAGGAATAAAAAAAAAAAAAAAAAAAAAAGGGACGATGTTTTACTAATATCATGGTGCCGGGTGCAGGGGTCATCGAGACCTGCATACAGGAGTAAGCAAATGGTTTCAGAAAGACCTTGTGGCTGATTATTTTCTTTCCAACAACTGTGTCTCAGGTTAATTTAATAGGCCTGGTAACTGGATGGACCCCTTTAAACACACACTATATGTAAAGGAGATGGATGTAGGGTGTTGCATAATGGCAGTAAAAATTCTGCACATTCTAAGAGCAGCAGTGCTATAAATACACGTGGAGACAGTAAACAGGCCGAGCAGATGAGTCCTCCACTTGTTACTGATGGTGTATTAATAGTAAGATTATTAACAGTGAGCCGAACACAGATCCACAGCTGTAACATGAAGCCAGATTTCCCTCATCATCTCGAGCTCTTTCGATACCCAGGCTGGGGTGGTGGGGTGTGGGGGGTGGTGGGGTTGGAAACAAAGTGCGTCAGTGGAAGTGAAGTTCATCTCTCTCCACTATCCCCGAGGCTGGATAACACATTCACAACACAAGCCAGGACAGGAAGCGCACTGACCTCTTAGACACGTTGTTATTCTTCTCGTTCTCGTCTCTGGTGGTTCTTTTCCAGCCCGCCTCGGTTTTAACCCAGCTCTGTCCAGGGGAGCGCCAGTCCTGTCCCAGAAACGGCATGCTTCACACACCCTGCTCACAAAACAGCGACAAAACACTAACCTCCAGGGCTTAACACGGCCGCTTCAGCTCCCGATGCTTATCACGTTGTTAAAATCGTATCTAAGCCCCAAAGTGCGCAGTTGCGTTTTTATATTGTCTGGCTGAGAATCCGGAAGTTGTCTTGGCCCCGCCCCCTTTGGAAACGGTCCTTGAGCACGTGGCTTTGTTTATCATTATGTTCAACATTGCAAAACCTCACTGGAAACACTATCAGTGCACTGGATCACCTGCTGCTTTTTGCACCCATCTGAAATTTCATAAGCAAGGTCATGAAGCCTAATTACAAACCTTGTCATTAAAAGACATAAAGAAAAACCTGGTGAAGAACTAAACATTAAGCTAAATGCACTGCTTAGGATCCTTGATTGACAGGCTTGTTAATGCATAGAAACAATATTAATAGTAGAAGTGTTATTTACACTTCACCGAATAATTTGAAGACTGAGCAAATTATTCTACTTGAGCAAAATAAATAAATAAATAAATAAATAGCTAAGGTCAACACGGTTCTTGTATGAAGTGCACTGGATATAATCTGCTTTAACAATTCTTCAGTTTTATCAGATAAGCACTGATCAGCTCATAGAGGTTACTGATCAAACAGCCTTGTGTTGTTCAGCTACTCACAAACACCTTGAAACAGCTCTTTAATCAGTAGTTTACCTTCACCGATTCATAGTTGATTCTGTTAATAAAACTCTCAGATCATCACATATTGGATAATATTTACAAAAAGGTCACATAACATGACGTCAGCATGACACATAACCCCTGGCAAAAATAAGGACACACCACACTTAGAGAATGTCCCCCCAGCTTTTGATTTCATAATAAGTAACATAAATGACACATGATTAATATCTGGTTAATACTTCACAGAAAATACCTCAAATGATTTTTGTAAGATTTCAATTAATGGTATTTTTTTTTTTTACATAAAATGTAAAGTAAAAATTTATGGCATCATCAGAAAAAACTAAATAAATAAATAAAATCACAACTAGTACTTTGTTGTCCCTCCCTAAGCATGAATTCTTTAAAGCTACATTCATTAAAACTATATTCTCCATCAAGCTGTAATCTGTAATCTGTTGACTGTAATCAAATTTTACAGTCTTGTCATGAACCATTTTTTACATTTCTGCATAAATTTTAAATCTGATTGAGATCCGGACTGTTTGCTATTCTTTTCACTGATAGTGGAGACTACTATGTAATCCCGTGAGAAAGTCGTGCCAAAATTGATGTTTTTGGCTGACTCTCTTTTGGGGTGCGATTTTTTTTCCGACCACGTCTTCAGGCGCCATTTTGGATTTGCAACGATAGTAAATGGTTTATTAGAATCATTGGTATCACAAACATATGTATTCCTGCAAGTTTGAAGCTCCTACAGTGTTTATTGTCTGAGATATGAGTCAAAACACATTTTGCTACGGTGGCCATTTTGAAATTCAAAATAACTACTGAAGACATGGTTGAAAAAAATGGAACCAAACTTTTTTGGATTTAGCACCCCGAAATTGATAAAGTTAGCTAATAAATTCATTTTGGCACAAAAATCTCACGGGATCCAATATTTCGACATAACAGAATTTACTATGAGCTGATATGAAGCTGTCATACTCTTTGCTCTGTGTCATTATCATCCTGAAAAGTCACTTTATTATTAGCAAACCTATTTTTACCTCCGCCCAAGGAGATTATGTTTTTGACCGCATTGGTTTGTTTGTTAGCAATTTTATATTAAAAGATATGAAAGGATTTGGAAAAACTCTTTTGGAGGGGTGGAGTATGGCCCAAGTAACACAACATGGGAATTTTTAAAGGATACTTTACCATTAGAAGAATATAGGCAAATGTAATCATTTTTACATTCAACTCCATATGGCTGGATAAAGAAAATCCTAATTTCTCATCAGCTCCCGCACCAGGAAATTGGTGCTGCATGTATTTAAAAAAATTGTATTTTTGTTTTTTACATTTTTTTAAACCATGCTCAAAACCTCGGAAAACACCTCAGACAACGTAGAAATGACACAGAATGCCTATGTTAGATACTGTGATTGTGATTCTGAGATTGGTTAGTAATATTTGAAATAGTTCTAATTTATAAAGTTTTTTGGAACTGCAAAGCTGCTGTTCTATAGACTGTTGTTGAGAGTTTAATACATGTTAAATATACATGTAAAATTGAAACAAGAACTTCTAAAAGGTTAGATAGTTATTCGGGTTAGGTAGTTATTCATTCATTCATTCATTTTCTAATCTGCTTAATCCTAATTAGGGTCGTGGGGAGGCTGGCGCACTATCTGCCAACACTGGGCAAGGGCAGAGTACACCCTGGACAGCTCTCCAGGCCATCGCAGGGCAGAAACACGCTGATGGCAAAGCAGACTACTCTTTACGAAAGTCAGCAATGGTTCTTTCACATGCCTCCCACCATAGACAGACATGGCCGGACTTTGATAACCCAGTTAGCTGCACTGGGGGGACAGCAGTGACAACCCAGTGATAGTGGGGCTTGAACCACTGACCTTCGGATCATTAATCCAAGTAATCCAACATTGTCTGTGAGAGTAAATGGTTGTGTGTGTATTGCCCTGCGATGTACTGGGAGCTGTTCAGGGTGTACCCCGCCTTCGTCCAGAGCTGGCTGAGATAGGCTCCACCCTCTCCGTGACTCTAGTAGGATTAAGTGGATCAGCAAATGAATGAAAGATTTTTCACAGCTCTGACACTGCCATTAATTAATGTTTTTGCTCAAAGTTTGCATTGGGTTTTCTATCCTGATGTCTCGATGTTTTCATTGCTACCCATATATTATCCTTTTATTATCTTCCCATTGCTTATATTTGCACCACATTTTGACACAGATGACTAGTAACAACCAACATCTTTTGCCACACTCTGTGTTGAAGGAGATTTTTAATCCTTTCTATTATTTCCGTTGAAAACTTTCTTGCAGGGGCCATGTTCATTGCATGTAGCCAAGTCCAGCAGCTTGGTAAAGTCTGTAAGCACTTTCTTATAACTGCACACTTATTTGCACTGTTGGATTGGTGGCAGTATTTGTTCAAAAATACAAATGACAAGGGATTCCATAAATTTTCCCTCAATGTTCAGTGATTCCATACTTTTCTCCCTCTACTTGATCTGGAAAAAAGTCAATAATTGAAATGGCTTCACTTAATTTTTTTGAGGTATGTTTCATGAAGTTCAAGCTATTTAACAAAAATTGTGTTCCGTCATATCTGTGATCTGTATATTTGCTATGACAAAAAATAAAAAGGTGGATGAACATCCTCTAAGTGTGGTGATTAAACAATTGTTGACAGAAATTTGGAAATCCATATCATATGAACCAGACACACAAGGCATTATCTGTGTCATCATGGAGAAAAATTTATGCATCATCAATTACTCACAAAGATCTAATCCTTTGTTACAGCTGTTGAGTAACATACAGAACATGATTTGAACACTACACTCATATTTCATGAACATCCTTTAACCTCAAGTCTAAATAGTAGGAACATTGATTACTTTGTGTTCTAGATGTTAGTGTTCAGAAACTCAGACTGTTTACTGTTTGATGCTCATCTCATATGACATGTACATTTCATCGAACACTTACTCCAACTGAAAGATCTATTCAACATGTGACCTTTGTCCTAAAATAACTTTTCCCAAGCTATGCTGAATGTTTTGCTCCCAAGACTTAATCCTACAAGGGGAATTCCTAGACATTTATGAGGTGCATTCCTTAAAGATATGATACTTTATCAGTCATATCAAATATCATGTTTACTTCCTGACAGGCGTTTTATATATTTATTTGTTTATTTATCTATTTATTTGAGTTTTGTTGTTGCTAGATCATGTGTCTATGAGCACTCACATAGGCAGGATTAACACAGAATAACACAATCTCTCTCTCTCTCTCTCTCTCTCTCTCTCTCTCTCTAACACACACACACACACACACACACACACACACCTGTTCATTTCTTTCATCATTCAACCAGTCTACTGGACTCTCACATCTGCAACACATAATTGGCAGGGTGTAATGTTCTCCCTTGTTTGTTTCCCAAAATAGCATAGA
This sequence comes from Neosilurus mollespiculum, assembly GCA_030014195.1. NCBI lineage: Eukaryota > Metazoa > Chordata > Actinopteri > Siluriformes > Plotosidae > Neosilurus > Neosilurus mollespiculum. Next base: position 62,152,350 of record JAQMYF010000001.1, read on the forward strand.
CACCTATAGTCCTCGAACCCTGACTGCCCATTACCCCCATCCATATCTATACAGTGTAAACAAAAGTGCACTGTGGTTAGAAAAGAGAAAGTAGTATCATTGTGCTTTTAGTATCAACATGTACCTAATTCTTTATGTAAGCCACCACTTGTAAAGAGTAGAAAGTGAATAGTAAGTGTCTGTAAATAGTTTGACTTACTGTGAAGTGTAACTTTTTTTCTCAAATGTGCAAAATGGAGAATCAGTGGTTACTTCAGTGTATAACCACAAAGTTTTAACATTAAGATAAAACTTCTGCATCCTGACATTCACTCCTGCTATTCAAACATGTCTGAGCATGTTCATGGTTTTGGATTACAATACTGGAACAACATGGCCAAGATATGCAAAGCTTAGAGAATATTCGCTTTAGCAAATGATGAGTTTTTGTACCGACCAACCGTAGTTTATTTATTCGTTCATTCATTTGCCGAACCGTTTACTCCCACTATGGACATGTGGAGGCTGGAGCCTATCACCACTGGCTCTGACACCCAGCTCGCCATTCCATCACATAGCTAACCATTCACACTCACACTCACAACTGGAGGAAATTTAGAACAGCCAGTTAGCCTGATATGCATGTCCTTGAACTAAAAGAGAGGAAACTGGAGCACCCGGAGGAAATCCATTCAAGCACAGGGAGAACATGCCAACACAAAAATGTCCTCGCCGAGCTCAGGACCTTCTTACTTTGCAGCGGATGTGCTAACTGCTATGCCACCCAATTCTAGTTTATTACTTGTTAAATGAAATAGCTGCTAACAGTTACTTATGAACTGAGTTATAATACAGAAACTTACAAGATTTTCAAAATAAATCAATAATTTTATTTAAAGCCTCAGACATAAGGTACGTTTTAATACATTTTAAAATTCATAGGAAAAAAATGTATTACATCAAAATGATATGATATGTGAACAATTTCAGTACAGTTTCAAAATCTGAGTTGAAAAATTTTATTACACTATGGAAACAGAGAGAGTGCTGCAAACACTGTTTAAAAGAACGATGGAAAGTGAATATTAAAAAGTGTAGGAATGTTTTTGGATAAATGTATGTGGACATAAAATGAGCCTTGGTTAAACAATTATTCAGATAGATAGATAGATAGATAGATAGATAGATAGATAGATAGATAGATAGATAGATAGATAGATAGATAGATAGA
>JAQMYF010000001.1:62171008-62188104 GCA_030014195.1 Neosilurus mollespiculum
CCTCCCGGATACAGTTATATACACCAACCTTGTCTAACTGGCAGAGGAGGAGGCATCACAGTAATTTATACTGATAACCTAGGCGTTATACAAAAATCTAGACATAAATGTAATGCATTTGAAATTCTATATACTAACATAACATACACGTAACATAACATCATACGCAGCTGATACCTTTAATTATTATTTACAGACCCCCAGGGCCGTACCCTGAATTCCTATGTGAATTCGAAGACTTCATTTCAAACCTGGTTGTCTCTATAGATAAAGCTTTAATTTTTGGTGACCTTAATATTCATTTTGATAAACCAGAGGATCCTTTAAGAACAGCGTTCATATCTATTCTAGATTCAGTAGGGGTAAATCAGAATTTAACAGGACCAACACATAATGCTGGCCACACTCTATAAGAACAAATATGCCAGGATGCTGTTTGTTGACTTCAGCTCAGCATTCAACACAGTCATTCCCTCCAAGTTATTCACAAAACTTGAGGATCTTGGAATCAATACCTCCCTCTGCAACTGGATCATGGACTTTCTGACCAACAGACCCCAGTATGTTAGGTCAGGCCACAACTGCTCCTCCACCATCACACTCAACACTGGCGCTTGTTACATGCTTACATTGTTATAGTCTGTTCACAGTGCTTTTCTTTCACTACTGTATATACATTCATAGCACACTGTATATCTGTTCACCACATATCTGTATATCTGTACATAACTGCTCCTAACTGTACATACTACATCAACTGTATATATTGCACTTGCTGCTCTCTGCACTTTTGATTAGATGCTAAACGGTATTTTGTTACTCTGTATTTATACACGTGTAATGACAATAAATTTGAATCTAATCTAATCTAAATGTTTTGCGTTGTTTTGCAAAACAAATTTTGCCTGCCGACCTGAGATAGATTGTATGTTTTTTATTTTGCACGAGTCTAAGTGGTGGTGTATGAGCCTCTATTTTATTGAGTTTTAGTTTCATTAGAAGTAAAACAGTTTTTTGTTTGTTTTTTGTTTGTTTTTTGTTTTTTATTGCTACCCATTGTGATGCAAATCAGCAATACATAGCCGCCCATCAGCAACAACTCAGCGATGCAGCAACCATATTGAGTTTCCTGTGGCATGAACTCTGGATACCCATCAAAGTCATATTCCATGACTGTAAGGCTCTGCTCAGGAGCTCCTCTAAAAAGAATAACATCCAAGCTTGGGAAAAGTTTGCAAAATCTACATCAAGTCTCCAAAAAGCATGTCACAAAATCTGTTATGGTCTGCTGAAAGAGAATTCCAAAAAAGGTTAAAGATAAAGAGGAATATCACTTTTCAGCATAACAATGACCCAAAGCATACCTCTAAATCAACAGAGGAATGGATTCACCAGAAAAATATTCACGTTTCAGAACCAGACATGAATCCAATTGAAACTCTCAAAGGTAACTGTGCACAGGAGAAGCCCCAAAAGAACGAATGTTGGTTTGAATGCAATCATGTTTGAAAAATATTTTTCTTCTTAAAACATTTGTAAACTGTACAGATTTTATCCCTGAAATTAATTCAAAGGTGGAAAATGTGCTAAAAATATTTATCTTAGTTGAAAATACCTACCTACCTACCTACCTACCTACCGACCTACCGACCGACCGACCGACCAACCTACCTACCTACCTACCTACATATATATTTTTCCCCACTGTATTCCCTTTGATTGATATAATCCTTTGTAGAACCCAGTGTAAGTGCAATGTATAAACCAAATTTGCCACCTCATAAGGACTTAAAAGGAATGTAACATTAGATTGTGCTTCCATTTTTGTTTTTTACAATAATTTTGCATTAACACAGCAGAGCATAGAGCCACTCAAACCACAGTCCGTCAGACTGTAGATAGCATGTACTAGAAACACCTTGGACTAAGAGTAAAGAAAAACATACAAAAGTATGCTGGAAAATATCAAACAGCCTGAATATATTTAATCCCGAGAATGAGTTACCACAGTAACCACAGGTTCAAGACATATTATTCTATTGTAGCTCCCTGTGTGTGTATTCAACCATCAGAATAATTACCAAATTACTCCTATGGCATTCAGGCTTCAGGCAAGCATACACCGTAAACATGGAAATGTATCACATCATAGCACACTTTATATTTCAGCTGAAAGGGTTCTCAAGGAAATGTAGCAAACCATCACAGAATAAATTAGACTATTAACATCAGGTGTCGGTGTAACCTACTTCTCAAGGCCTTTTTCTCTCATATGAGCTGTACAGAATGTTCCTCTACTGCATCATCAGTGAACTTGTCTTGTTTCTTTTTTGGAGTCAGAGAGACGGGAAAACGTCATTTTAGGGAAGAAGTGTTACCTGAAAGAAACCTGAATGCTACATAAAAACTATTTTAGCTTTTTTTCACAGATGCTATCTGTAAAAATAAATTCAGAATTTCTTTGTGGTTGAAATACTCTGAACAGCTGCTCCTCTAGAGGTCAGTATAGAATGAGAAAAGCCTTCAGAGCTCATATTACTCATACAGTAAAACTCATAAAGAATACAGACAAGACTTTGCTGCATGAACATTTTCATATAGAACCTCTGGACAGTGGGACGGCATGTTGGCTCCAGAAAAAGGGTTTTGGGTTTGAATTCTGAATTTTAAACTTGTCTATCCAAGATCCCAAGACATGCAAATTGAGTTAAATGGGCAGTGTTATGGCTGATTAAAGAAAATGGCCTTAATATTATGTTATTGATAGAAATATCACAGCTATCAAACAAGACATTTTCATATAGATGGAAATTAGGTTTACAAAGGATACTAGACATGAATTAGGTACATATATTAAGTTTGTTAGGGGTTTGCAATGCTATCTCAATCAGCCCAACAAGATCTCAAAAAGTCTATGTTGCAATCTATTTCCATCTGCTCCACACTGGGCTCAAAAACTCCCGATTCCTTTTGATTTGCAGGCTGAAAGGCTATTTAACAAACAAAGGGCTGAGAACCAGAGTGGTGTAACCAACAGAAACTGTTTTTGGGAAAAATAACATGAAACTTTTTGCAATATAAAAACATCAGGGATAATGCTCACAATACAATTTAAGGTCATAAGGAAGATGAAGGGACCATTCTGCCATGCATATACCTTATGCACATCTGTCAAATATGACCTAATCTCACTTTTCAGTTTTTGTGGGTTAGACCACTGTGGCTCTCAGCCCTTCAAATATAGACAAGTATTTTGGACATTCATGGTATGTTTAGACAAAATTTTTCAACTAAATCTGAAAAAAAAAAAGTAATAATTATAATAAAACAAGCACTCCTTTTACAGGTTTCTCTAATCTGAATGTGAGTGTAAAAGGTTGTCTGTGTCCGTGTTAGCTCTATAAGTTCTTCTTGATGCTGTCACAGTTACCACAGTCTTGCTCATGAGGAATGTATAAGATGTGCAGAACTTACACAGCGATATCAGAAGTAAATAGACACCCCTTAGTGCAGTTTTATCTGTGAAACTCATTTAACCAAACTTATTATACTATTATTGTTTTATTTTAGATTGCAGTATGTAAATAGTAATTACAGTATTTACAGCTACTTGCACTTGATATGTATAAATCTTTTACAAATTATAGTGTCTATTTACTTTTGATATGTCTCAGAAGGCATTAAGAGAACTGTTTAAATTCAGATGTTAACATTCATAAACAAATCTGTTTACTCTGTAAAGCTGCTTTTAGACAGTGTCAACTGTAAAAATAAATAAATAAACGAATGAATAAATAAATAAAGATTCTATACAAATAAAATTTTAAGTCCCTTACTCACTCAGTCATTTGCAGTACTGCATAATTCTATTGGGGTTGCCGGGAGGCTAGAGCCTATCTCAGATGACTGTGATGGGTAAACGTTGGGTACACCCTGAACAGCCCGCCTAATGTGCATCTCTTGGGCTGTGGGAGGAGACTGAAGTACCCAGAGGAAACCCACACAAGCTCTAACCCAGGATCTACTTGTTGTGAGGCAACGATGCTAAGCACTACGCTACTGTTTGAACTGAATACGCAGTATAGATAATGGGTGGATGGATGGATTCAGGTGACTGTGTATTCAGGAAGTAGATATTTGATTCATTGACATCATATTGTTGTATGATGTATTAGCTGTAGTTAAAGCATTACTTTCATTATTTGAAAGGTTAGAAACCTTGTACCTGACTACAGTTACACTTACTGACTATCGGTACCCCAGTTTATTTATGGAAATACATCACCTGGAATGATAAAACTCTAGTGGCATCACAATGTCAGATGATTGGATTAAAACACTGGGTTTAAATTGGATTACAGGAATAAACTGTACAGATGTTCCCATTAAAGTGGCTATGCATAGTAATAATTTAATTACGAAGATATACACCGTTTCCTTCAGATCCAGTAATGTGAAAACCATAGGCATCACCAAAAAAATTAAAAATAAAAAAAAAAAAGTGCGGTGAGGGGGATGAAATGGCCCACTTAAAAGAATTCATTATTACAAGCGCTGTGAGCAACTGTTTCTCATATCAGCCTTCTTTCGATTCTCCCAGGGTGTTACTGGTGGGCTTTACATGGAGACACTTTCCTGCCATGACTTAGGAAATACACGCCAAGCACTTGCAGCAATAATCCAACTTTGATGAAGAGCAGTAGCCTGTAGGGGCCTAAAACGGGAAAGGTGGTATTAAAGGGATTTATTTTAGCTGCTTAAAATTCATTTAATGCAACCAAAGCAGGCTTGATGAATTTTCTCTCCTTTCATTCAATTTTCTTAACTGGTGCTGGTTGTTTACTTTGCATGTGGGCATGATTTCTGTGACTCATTAGGAAATGTGTCACCGTCAAATGTCAGTAATTTACATTTAATGGTATAGAGTGATGGCGGCACGGTGGCGTAGTGGTTAGCATGTCCGCCTCAAAGCAAGAAGGTCCTCGGATCAAGTACCAGGTTCGGGCATTTCTGTGTGGAGTTTGCAAGTTCTCCCTGTGCTTGTGTAGATTTCCTCTGTGTAATCTGTGCAATCATAGTTCAAAGACATGCACATTCAGCTATAACTGGCTGCTCCAAATTGCCTTTAGATGTGAGTGTGAATGGTTGTGTGTATGCGTGTGTTGACCCTACGATGGTCTATCAAACAGTTCAGGGTGCACACTGCAAGACAGGCTCCAGCCTCCCCACAACCCTAGTAGGAGTAAGCAGTTCAGAAATGAGTGAATTAGTGGAATAGAGTGTAAGGATCTTTTTTAGCACACTGGTAGAAAGAAAATGCCTCTACAACTCACAGAGGGTTGTTAGTATTACTCATTTATCATTCATGTGTCAAACAAGTTCAGCCTACGCATAAATACAGGACAGTTTCATTTTTTTGACTCACCCCAATGTCACTAATATGATACTGAAAGAGCTCTACATAGTGTGTGCGGGTATCATTTAACAATCTCTATTATGTAAGGGATAACGCTGAGACACAAACAGCTAGAAAGGGCCTGGGAGAGCCAAATGTGATGAAAAAAATATTGATTTGAAAATATAGTGCAGTGTGCAATAAGCAGAATAAGAGAGATTGTGTGAGGTGGAATATAGAGATGGGTGCACAGCATGACAATGAGGAACAGGGACATGCCTCAAAGCAACACCCAGTGCAAGTGCTTCAGCTCTGATAAACACAGTGAACATTCTGGCCAACTGTTAAGATGGGATGATTAAAAACTAGAGAACATGCCTGGAGGTGGGCTCAGTGAAGGTGAGAGAAAGATCAATTAGAGCAATGACTGGGTACAACACATTAACTGATATTGTAGCAGTGTACATATACTGTACATCTGTATACAAGTTACACAAATTACAAAGAGCATTACCTGTCCATGGGTGGCATGCTGGGAGTCGTAGTGGTTAGCACATCCGCCTCACAGCAAGAAGGTTCTGGGTTCAAATCCCAGGCTCAGCAAGGACGTTTCTGTGTGGAGTTTGCATTTCCCCCCTCTGCTTGCAAGTTTTTCCTCTGAGTACTCTCATATATATATCTATATATATTTAAAGCTAAGTAACAGATCCAGTCATGATATTAATAAAATCATGTGTGGATTTTATTTAATGGTTTATTTATTACTGACAACACTTGCTCACATTAATTTGATACCACCGAGCTTCTTATCATTATTATTACCATCATTATTATCATTATTATTATTATCATTATTATTAATAGTATTATTATTATTATTATTATTATTATTAATAATATTGGTGTCATTATTAGTAGTAGTATTATTATTACTTTTATTATTATTGGTATCATTATTATTATTCGTAGTAGTATTGTTATCATTATCATTATTATTATTATTGTTATTATTATCATTATTATCATTATTATATATTGGATGCCGGTGATCCTGATCCTCCTGACCCTTCAGCTTTGTGACCATGTCAATTGTAAAAAGTGCTAGACAAATAAAATTTAATTCAATTAAATTGAATATTATCAATATTATTATTATTATTATTATTATTATTATTATTATTATTATTACATTAAAGGGGATACAATAAGTTTTGACAATAGTGATATGCAGGTATTTTTCACTCACTCATTCATTTGCTGAACTGCTTAATCCTACTAGGGTCGCAGGGAGGCTGGTGCCCTTCACAGCCGATACTGGGTAATGGCTGGGTACAACCAGAAAAGCTCACCAGACCACTGCAGGGCAAACACACATAACCATTCACACTCACACTCACACCTAAAGGCAATTTGGATCAACCAACTAGCCAAATGTGAATGTGCTGCCCTTCTGGTTTTCTTGTATAATTATATTATTGTGTATTGTACAACAATTATCTTCACAACAACAAACAACAATAACAACAATAAAGAAGAATAAAATACAATAATAGATATAAAAACAAAAATGTGAAGAATATAAATCAGTCAAATCAAATTAACACATGCTAGACACTGTGCTATTGTGTGTGTGTGGGTGGACTCTAGATCTAGTTCTTATATGTGCAGAACACAGTATTAGTTTGAGTTTTCATTAGGGCAGAAGTGACATGTCCTCCTTTTGCCTGGCCCAGCTGACATGGATCTCAACAAGTTTCAGCCCGCTGAACAGCTTTCACAAGTACTGCAGAAGCTGCTATTTAGAGGGATTCAATCCCTTGTTTAAATGTTAGGGGCTACAAGTGCCTTTCCTTGTTGCTCCTTGTTGAATACCCTCCTCATGTTCAATTATCAGATATCCAAGTCGAGTTGATTTTCCATATCATGAAGGCATTGTATGAGGACACATCAGTGATGATATGGAAGATGAGCAGGGTACAATGGGAAGTCTGCACTATCATTTCCAGTTCTGCAGCTGTAAGTTCTAGTCACCTTGTTTATGTTATCCACACCTTCTGTGGTTGATGGCTGGCTTCCTGTCCCCAGAGTCACTGATCTCAGCTGTTTGGTGAAGTGTGCTCATATTTGCTCCTCTTGGGAGGAAAGGAACTACAGTAGTGAAGGTGATGAAAGGAAACTTTGACGAGTTTTGACTCACAGTTATCAACCTGCAAAGACTTTCAGTGGCAATGTGGCAAGGAAAGCTTCCCCTTCTCTCTCTGAACTCCACACACCGGGCTGTATACACACTGTCTAAAATTAGAAGCCCTCTGTAGGCACACAGGTCATTCTCATCCATCCTTTTGCAGTGGTCTCTATATTCACGGAAAACCTCCAAATTTGTCATCACCAGAATAATTATTTGATAGATAGTGGGATGGAAATGTACATGGACAACTTGCATGTCTTATGGGCAGTGGGCATTTATGGGCCTTCACAATCACATACTGAGCTGCCATCTTGCTCAGGTAATAATATGTTGACAAGGAGCATCCTTTTTTTCCTGTCCTTTGGCACAAATGTCTCTCTCTTAGCTTGGGAGTTTCTTTTCCTCTCTTTCTTCTTCATATGAACATAATGCATCATGCTCTGGGTTGTATTCTTCCTCATCCTCTTCACATAGCTCCTATTCTTCTAAATCATTGTTCTCTTATTCATCCTGGACATCTGATGGCACTGAAATGAACACTTACTTTATTTCCTCCATTTTCTCGCGATAATGAGTTATCTTCATTTGTTTTCCTGTGATCTTATGTTATTTATAATATCTGTGATAGCAGGGCATAAAGCTATTTCAGAATGTGTCAGGTCGTGATTGAAGAGAAATGTGATCAGTATTATCCTGCTCCTCTGACATGAATAGCATATTGTTATACGCTACACTATTGTTTTGTTATCTCATCACTCATTCACCCATTTGCCAAACTGCTTACTCCTACTAGGGTCGAGGGGGAGGCTGGAGCCCATCTCAGCTGACACCGGGTGAAAACAGGGTACACCCCGAACAGTTTGCCAAACGACTGCATGGTCACACACACATTCGTTCACACTCACATCCACACCTAGGGGCAATTTGGAACAGCCAATTACCCTAGTGTGCATGTCTTTGAACTGGGGGAGGAAACCGGAGTACCCAAAGAAATCCTGTGCAAGCATGGCGAGAACATGCAAACTCCACACAAAAACACCCTGGACCTTTTTGCTGTGAGGCACACGTGCTAACTACTATGCCACCGTGCTGCTCTGTTTTGTTATCTCGCTGTCTCTTATTAAAAGGTACCTGTGGTAAATTGGTGTTACTAGCTCTTTAAAAAGTTCACGTAGGACATCAGTGGTTCCTTCTGGCAACATCAGCAGTTGCCCCTTGTCAAAGTCCATGCAAATGACACTGGGCATGTTCAGAGACATGTTGCCTTCCTCATTGGCTGTTTCCTCATTGGATAAAATTGCCCAGTTTTGTGCTTTTTATGGTCATTTATGTTACAATAACTGTCTGTATCTCTTAAACTTTTTACATACACACAAATTATGTTGTAAGGATGACCAAATAAGGGTACTCTTTAAGTCAAACATAAATAATTTAAGTAAAAACATAAATAACAAGAGATCACATTCATTCATTCACTCATTTTCTAGGACGCTAATTCCTAATTAGGGTCAGGGGGAGGCTGGCGCCCATCTCTGCCGACTCTGGGTGAGGGCGGGGTACACCCTGGACAGCTCGCCAGGCCATCGCAGGGCCAACACTCACACAAAAGCATTCACACTCACACCTAGGAGCGAACTGGAACAGCCAATTAGCCTACTGAGAACGTTTTTGGACTGGAAACCCACGCAAGCACGGGGAGAACATGCAAACTCCACACAGAAACGCTCGAGCCCGGGAATTGAACCCAGGCCTTTTTGCTGTGAGGCAAATCTCACGGGAGCATTGGGGAAATAATATGTACGAGTGCACGTCCACTTCGGGCTTCTGTGGAACAGTCTGCAGCTTCATGATTTTTTTCTCTATGTACCCTAAACTTCATTTCAGTCTGCCGATTTCATCATTTTTAATGCTGATTAGAACTATTCATCAATTCATTCATTCATCTTCTTCCGCTTGTTCCGGGGTCGGGTCGTGGGGGCAGCAGTCTAAGCAGTGAGGTCCAGACGTCCCTCTCACCAGCTCTTCCGGGGGGACACAGAGGCGTTCCCAGACCAGCCGAGAGACGTAGTCCCTCCAGCGTGTTCTGGGTCGGCCCCGGGGTCTCTTCCCGTTCGGACATGCCCGAAGCACCACACCAGGGAGGCGTTCGGGAGGCATTCTAATCAGATGCCCGAGCCACATCAACTGGCTCCTCTCTACGCGGTGGAGCAGCGGTTCTACTCCGAGTTCCTCCCGGATGACAGAACTTCTCACCCTTTTTCTAAGGGAGAGCCCTGCCACCCTGCGAAGGAAGCTCATTTCAGCCGCTTGTATTCGCGACCTTGTTCTTTCGGTCACTACCCAAAGCTCGTGACCGTCGGTGAGGGTCCGGCTCAGCTCCCTCATCACCACGCCGGACCGGTACAAGCTCCGCTTGTGATACGATCAGAACTAATGCTTTATAAATTAGAATTTTTTTTTAGGAATAAAACTATTTGAAAAGCGTATGCCACTTGATAATTTTGACGCCACGAGTAAGTGCGCTAACGTGATTAAAGTCGCAGTGCATGCTGGGTGTTGTGAGGGTTTATTCATGTACTGTCCCTTTAAATGTCGGTTGCGGTGTGGAGTTAGTGGAGACGGAGAGCACTAACCGTCTCAGCGCTCAGTGGAGCAGCAGCAGCTCGGAGCAGGACACATTTCCACCACAGAACAGGGACAAACTTTCACTCAAACTCGCTCGGGCTTTGAAACTGCTCCGGGACGGACTCGGGACCAGCTCTGGACTACTTTACTGTGTGTGTGCCGCGGGTTTCCGGCTGTTTGTGGACTGAAGGCAGAACCGGAAGTGAACAGGTGGAATAAACACACACACACACACACACACACCTGTTCAGGAACCATAAGTATGATTTAAAACGGAGACATTCACAAGAGTTAAACACCATGTGTTTGGGGAGCAGTTTGTGACCTCGGTGATGTTTACATGTTTGTTTTTCTTCCTCAGAGAGAGAGAGAGAGAGAGAGAGAGGGAGAGAGAGAGAGAGAGAGAGAGGTCTCTTTAAAGTGCGATGGGGAACCAGGTGGAAAAACTGACTCGTTTAACTTACGACGAAGTTCCCACGGTTGATCCTAACGGCTACGACGACGACGGACCTCGGATCGGAGTGTCCTACATCTTCTCCAACGACGACGACGACGAGGAAGAGGAGCAGAGTCCCGACAGAGGGGATGAAGAGGAGCTGCGCGAGCTGGACTGCGCGGTGTTCTACAGAGATGAGTGTGTCTACGAGAGGAAGCTCTCCGAGTCCGGACCGCTGCAGTCCTGGGAGAACTTGCTGAACAAGTGTCAACCCGGAGACTTGGTGGAGCTGGTTTCGGTGGGTCAGTATCCGCACTGGGTGGTTTACACCGGAGACTTCCAGGTGGTCCACTTCCACAGGAGCGAGGTCAAACTGGACCACCTCTCCGACGCCGCTCAGGGGAAACGTGGACGGGTCGTCAGCGACCTGTACAAGTTCCGTGCCTTGAATCCGGACGTCGTGGTGAAGAACGCGCTCGACCAGGTCGGGCTGAAGGACAGCAGCGTGTGCTGGAGGAACTCGGAGTGTTTCGCTGCGTGGTGCAGGTTCGGGAAGCGGGAATTTAAAGCTGGTGGAGAACTGCGCATCGGCAAGCAGCCCTACAGGATGCGGCTCCATCTGTCCGACAAGAGGAGCCACGAGCTGGAGTTTCAGAGTCTGGAGGATCTTATCATGGAGAAGCGCAGGAACGATCAGGTCGGGAGAGATGCAGTCCTCCAGGAACTGGCAAATCATCTCAACTCCAGTGAAGAGGTGAACAGCGACTGCAGTTGTGATTGATGCCATTATAAGCTACTTTTCATGTGGACAACTTTGCACGGACAACGAAGCTTGAGATCATCTCCGAACAGCTGATCCTGGAATTAAAGCCGCAGTAGGACAGGGGTCACACATGGCGTTCCAAAGAAAAAGTTCTAAAAGGTTAAAGGGGCTGTATCATGGTTATTGAGAAAACAGTCTGAATATCATGAAAGGTGTTGGCAATCAAGACAGTCTTTCATAAGGATGTAAATTCAGTTGACATGAATTGGGTTCATATGTGAAGTTCGTGAGGGGTCTGCAACGGGACTTCAATCTTTGAACTGGCAGTCTGTCTCCGCTGGCCGCATACTGGGCTCAGAAACTCGACTGCTTTTATTGTGCGGGCTGAAAGGCTATTCCACAAATACACACACGTGTCTTGGACATTCACGCAATATTTAGACAACTTTTTGGCAAATAAATTTGGATAAAAATCATGACACAACCCCTTTAAGGTCAGCGCAACAGATGTGACGTGTATTTGAGTTGGCTGTTTGGAACAGAAAAGTTCAAACAAGAGCAATATGAGCAACTTTTGTAGACTATAACATAAATGAGATATACTTTTATTTACGATGATGAAGTTATTTTATTCACTTTGCAGTAACTGTGATGCTCACTTTCCTCTCCCTGAAATGATACACCAAAGTGAAGGATTCCTGTACGGTCCGGCAGTGTTTGAGTCCTAAATTTCTCATGTGTTGCTCTTATCTGTGTGAGACCAGCCACAGCATGGCACGTTCCTGTGGATCAGTAAAACATTTGTTTTCATTACTTTAATATGTGACTCATAGTTAAGTTCCTCACGTTCAGTGATTTTATGAATACTGAACCCGATTGCACCTTAACCTTCTTTATATAATACAGTAGAAGCTGGATTACATTAAGATCACTGTATTTTTCATGATTAATCTCTTATCAAAACCAACCCACACGTTCAGGTGGTGAGACACTACATATGAGCTCCATGTTGCTCCCTGTGTCACAGCTAAATGTCTCATGTGCTTTAAATAAATAATATTTTGAATAAATGTTTTGTAAGTGGTACAGATATATTCTCACTCACGCACTCATTTTCTGAACCGTTTAGTCGTATTAGGGTCACGGGAAGGCTGGAGCTTTTCAGACCATCACAGGGCCAACACTCACACAACCATTCACACATGCTTGGGGGCAATTTTGAACAGCCAGTTAGTCTAAGGCTGGGGTGTCAGACTCATTTTCACTGAGGGCCACATCATGAAATTTCTAGGTCACCAATGACCGAATAATCACCGAACATCCATTTCAAAAAGGGCATGAAATGAAATCGGCATGACAAAATGATTAGTTTAGGTATTTGTCCTCTTTTTCCTTTTTCACTTTTCTGACAAAACTTGACAGCGATTAGCTAGCATGCAGTCTTTCTTGAGACATGAATGACTAGCTGTTTATTTGAAATAGGTTGCCCCTACCTAGTGGAAGGATGATGAATTACGTTTCATGGTAATGGTCGGTGCAAAGAATGTATGATAGTCATAAATATTCTTAAGATATTCTTAAAGTTCTTGCAGGCCACATAAAATGAGTTGGCGGGCCGGATTTGGCCTGTGGTGCCTGGACCATGACTTGAGACTGTGGAAGGAAACAGAGTACTTGGAGGAAACTTACATAAGCACAGGATGAACATGTGATCTCAAAGAAAAGCCGTCATTGAGCCCAGAACTAGAACCCAGGACCTTGCTTGGGAGGTGGGTGTGCTAATCACTACACCACCGTGCCACCCTATACATACTGTATATAGATAAGGTGCTTAGTTTCAAGCGTTACCTGAATTGTACACAAAATTCGCATGAAATATTAAACATTACAGTGTGCACAGTCATTACGGGTATTTACTGGATTGATGCACAAGTGAATGAAGTGTTATGATCCACTCTTATACATGATGAGTAGGATTTTGTGCTCTCTAAATCATTTTGTAATGAGAGAACTTTACACCTATTAAAAATCAACACCAATAACCCCGTAGTACAGGATTCTTTTACAATAAGCCAATTATTCAAATTAGACTCGTGATTAAAATGAGCACAGCAATGTTTAAGCCATTTATTGGATCCATGCAGCTTTCGGTTCTGTTTCTATTGACGTCACAATTTATACTAAAGTAGTAATATTTCACATTAATATTTCAACTTGTTTGAGTTATTGAACTTCGGCTTAAATCCGTTTAATTTGAGTGAGCAGTCAAACATAAAGTCTACACTTGCTGTCCACTTTATTAGGAACACCTGTACATTTGTATGCCAATTATGTGAAAGCAGTGCAATGGAAAAATCTCTGCAGGTAAAGGTCACGCTTCAGTTAATATTCACATCACAAGGCTTAACGATAACCTCAGATGTGTGTTCTTGGATGGCAGGGGTGGAATAATGTGGACTTCTGCTGTTGTTGGTCATCGGCCTCAAGGTATGATGTGCATTCTGAGATGCTTTTCTGCTCACCGTGTTTTTAAAGAGTGCTTAGCTGAGTGACTGTTGACTTTCCTGTCAGCACAGACTGGTCTGGTGATTCTCCTCTGACGTCTGTTATCAGCAAAGTGTTTCAGTCTGCAGATCCTCAGCACAGAGGGGGGGTATTTTTTGTTTTTTGTTTTTTGTTTTTTTTAGTAATTTTTAAAAAAGTCAGTTTTTCGGATGTAGTTTTTTTTGTAGTAATTTTTTTCGGATTTTTTTTTGTAGTAATTTTTTCTGATGTAGTTTTTTGTAGTAATCTACTGTACTGTAACTGATGTAGTTCAGAAAAAAGTTTTTTTTTTTAGTTAGTTTTTTGAATTTTTTTTTTTTGTCAGTTTTTCAGATGTTTTTTTTTTTTTTTCCAGTTTTGCTGATGTAGGGGATTTTTTAGTCAGATTTTCTGATGGATTTTTTTAAAGTCAGTTTTACGGATGTAGGTTGTTTAGTCAGTTTTATGGCTGTATCTTTTTATTTTTTTTTTATGAGTCATTTTCTGATGTATTTTTTATTTAGTTTTTCTGATGTATTTGTGAGATCTAACAGCTCTTCAGTGTGGAAAGTCACAAGGTATCAGCATCCCACCACCCCCACTGATACCAACAACCCTGCCACAGGTAAAATTGTGATAAGGTCTCAACTGCTTTGTGAGAACCATGGCTCGGAACACCATTGCAATTCCGGGAGATTTTGGAGCAGGTTTGTCACAAATATGTGCTGAGCGAATTTACAAATGAAAACATGGCAGCTGGTTAAAAAACAACACGGTTGAACTGATTTGGTGCTTCACCCATGAAAAATTTCAACATGACCATTCCATTCCGATACTCAAGATAGCTTCCTACTCCCCAAGTATTCAGAGAGAAATTCCCACAACACATACAGAATAATGCCGGTGTAACTGTGCTCTGCATTTTTTGACCATGTTACACCAGTAAACTTCCAGAAGGAAAATAATCTACCATGAAGTAATTCCAGCTATGTGAGACTGAGGCTTGAGAGATCACATTTTTCCTGATATTGAGGTTTTGATATGGATGTTAATTGAAGCTTGTCTCTGCATGATTTTATACATTGTGCTTCTTGCCGCATGATTGTCTAATTAGACAAGTGCATGGATGTCTTGCTGTTATAATTAATTATCTTCAATCTTCTGTGAAGGCTATACATTAGATTTTGGAGCATGGATGTGAGAATTTGTGTTCATTCAGACATGAGATTGTTAGCCAGGAAAAGCGTTGGTATAGGGCGAGGAAGCCTGGGGTGCACTCGGTGTTGCTGTTCACTCTGAAGCTTGTTTATTGGGTTTGAGGTTCGAGCTTTGTACAGGCCACTTGAGTTCATCCACAGCTCAATTTATAATGTCTTTATGATGTTTGCTTGCTACTTTCTTTGTGGCAATAGTTTGGGGGTGTGGTGGGGGTGTGAAGGTCAGGTGCCCATATACTATATTAAAATATAGTGTAATTTTTGTCACTTTATTGTGTTGCCTGCCAGTGAAGCTGGAGCAAACCACAGGTATCAGCATTATTCACATCACACAGTTGTGCACCCCATATTTTATTTTTATATCAAATACATTTTGGGGGTTTCCCCATACCAAATTATTGACTTTATCATTTCTCCCCAAGGGTTGGGTTGCCATTGGTAATCCACAACTCCTCCTTCTGAACATATATTTTTGTATTAAATCGATTATTTTAGTATCATGATTTTTCAATGGAAGCGGAAAGAATTAGTACAGGAGACACACGTCTTTGCTCAAAGACTTGTATATTTTTAAATGTAAAAGATTGCTTTTCCTGAACATATGACTGAATCCCCTCTGATTGTATGCAGTTAGATTAATGTGGCATTGTCTACATAAGAGAAGCTGTGTTTGTACATAAGGAAATCATAAAGGCCTCCAAACCATGCAGTGCAGGAAGAATCCAAAACATGAATCAGCATTGTAATCAGAGACAGGTCAAAGGTCAAGTGCCATGCTAACAACAGTAACAGGGCAAATCTAAGAATGGGTAAAAGACTAAAGTCAAACAAAATGTCAGCACAATCATCAAAAGGCTTGGTGGAGAGAATGCTTCCTTGGTAGGTCAGGCTGTTTAAAGTAGGGTCCATCAGAGACTAGGCAAGACTCCGTCCAAACATTTGAAGAACATAACAGTCTAGTTCTGTTTGTGTAGATGTGTCACGGAAAGCCCTGCCTTGGACGTAGGATTGTGGGAGCTTTGCGAATGCCAGGGCTACACAAAGGCAATCTTAAAAAGTCTCTGAATTAAGGATTTGGGCTCTGATTGAGTTCAGAAGCTCCTAGACATGAAAAAAGTCCTTTGTTGGTAATACATGATTTGACATATTTGAAATGCAACTATTAACCATCTGACACAGAGAAGCACTAACTGAGTATTTAATTCACAGTGAGACATTGTTTAGACTCTTCTAAGTCTAGTATGTGTAGTGATTGTGAACAAGTCCATGATCAGAACTCTCTTGAGTGAGCGCATTTTTGGAGATTGTAGTCTGAGGGTCTGTGGTGGCCTTGTTTGTAGGTGAAGAGTGTTCAGGGTCCTAAAGTCTTCTTTGAATTCCAACACAGACATAACATTTCATAAGAAATCTTGGCTCTTATGCAATTTTTTAAAAATTATTATTATTTTACATTTTTATTTCCTGATAAAGAGAAAAGTGACATTCCAGCAACGCTCAGATATAACAATCTAAGGATGAAGGACAGCCATTGCATGTCATCAGCAAAAGTGACTAATCTGAGTGACATCATTCCATCATGTTTTGTCTTCTGAAAATGTATGGTGGATGGATTGCTGGGGTGGGATGGATGGTTCCTGTGAACACTTCCATACTGCTTGCACAACTTAGGTGTGAATTTGCAAAAGTACAATTATGTTGTAAATGTACTCAGTTGTACTGTATATCTAAAAGTCAATCAATTATGAGCACCAAGGTCAGCTTTAATTACAACACAGCTCAATAACAATGTGACATGAGACAGTGTGCAGAATAAACAGCCTATTCATCAAATATCTTGTGGTTATCCATTAATAAGGGTACTGAATAAACATTGCTAGAAAATCCACAAGTTGATCCACAAGCATACCATAATTATAGACTATGACTTTATTTAAAGTTAACTATATATA
>JAQMYF010000001.1:62189654-62204209 GCA_030014195.1 Neosilurus mollespiculum
ATATATGTTTGTGTGTGTGTGTGTGTGTATCCATACATTTTAGGTCATCAACTGATGTCATTCTGTTGCCATATAATGTTGCTGAGACTCAACCTGACCTACTGAAGTAACAGTGAGCAATGCCATTTTAATTATGTGCTGTAACCAAAGCTAAAGGGGCTCCAACAAAATATTTGAGTGCACAACTTTTTTTATTTATTTATTTGGGCAAGTGAGTGTATAATGTGTGATTTTCAATGGGTTTACACATCACTCATGCATGCAGAGAGAAGCTGTAAATGAAGATCACTATAATGTCAGGCTGAAGTTGTATCCAGTTGTATCCAGTCACCTCTGAATGTATTCAAATGGCATATCCAAGACCTTTGGTTGAAGATCAAAAGATGACTAGAAGAGAATTTCAGCTTTCAATTCATTGTATTTACAGTATTTACATTGTAATTATAAAGTATTTACATCAAGATGTTTTAAGCCCATTTTTTGAGACCATACATATTGGAACAGGTGCTCCTTGTTTAATCAGTATTACTGAATGTCTAGAGAGCTTTGTTGTCCAGAGAGCTGTCTATGGGAGTAAAGTAAGCCATTTTGAAGCTGAGAAAAGAGGTGAAAATTGAAAAGGGGCCATCACAAGGATTTGGAATGTTCTGAAACCACTGGCGCACTCACAACCAGACATCGAACAGGTCAGCCAAGGACAACCAGTAGCAATATGACAAAAATACTGCAAGAGCTGTTAAATAAATCAATGGACACAACTTACAGAGCTTGCAAAATCTGATATGATATTCAAGAACTCTGTTCAATCTATCTCACAGCAAGAAGGTCGTGGGTTTAAGTCCTGGGCTCAGCAAGTGTGTTTCTGTGTGGAGTTTGCATATTCTCCTGGGTCCTCCCACAGTCTAAAGACAGGCACTTTAGGCTAATTTGCTGTTCCAAATTGCCCTTAGGTGGGAGTGGGAGTACGAGTGTGTGTGCGTGTGTGTGTGTGTGTCTGTGATGGAGCTGTTCAGGGTGTACCACACTTTCGCCTAGAGTCGGATGACTAGTAGGATTAAGTTGTTCAGAAAATAAACGAATGATTAAAAAACTCTGTCCATATTAAAATATGTAAACATTTTTTATTTATCTCTAAAAGAGTGTGTTCCTAAGATAAGGCTATGATATTCCTAGACTGTATAGTATGTACTTGTCGATCTAGTTTGTGCAGTGAAGCAGAGTTTTTGTTTGGTACATCAACATTTCTTCAGTAGCTACTGATGACTCTTCCGGTCTGCAATGTGGAGCAACCTGTCAAGATTTTTGGTGGCTTTAGCATGACATTCAGTTGTTCATAGTTACCATATAATGTTGAATTTCCCACATTCAAATGCAATAACAAAATTACAGAAATTAATAATGGCTTGAAAAATAAATCTATTTAGAATATAATTAAGGCAGTACGGCAGAGCAGTGGTTAGCTTGTCTACCTCACAGCAAGAAGGTCCCGGGTTCGATTCCTGGGCTCAGGCGTTTCTGTGTTAAGTCTGCATGTTCTCCCCGTGCTTGTGTGGGTTTCCTCCGGGTACTCCGGTTTCCTCCCACAGTCAAAAATCATTCACATTAGGCTAATTGGCTGTTCCAAGTCTGTGTGTGAGTGGGCCTGGCGAGCTGTTCAGGGTGTACTCCGCCTTGCCCAAAGTCTGCTGAGATGGGCACTTCCCCGCAACCCTAATTAGGATTAAGTTGCTTAGGAAATAAATGAATGAATAGATCAGTGTTTCAGCTGGGTTAGTTTTTCAACAACTCCCCACATGAGGTAGACTGAGGACTTTAGACCTGTTATGCTTGATTGCCCCTGGGTGTTAGTGTGAGAGTGAATAGATTTGTCTCTGTGATGGCCCTACCATGTTGACTCAGATGGGCTCCAGGCTCCCCATGACCCTTATAAAGGATAAAGTGGTTCAGAAAGTGATTCTGGGCTGTCCAACAATATTTCCGGACTTATTTAATAGTTTTAAGCACCATTGGAATTGCTAAGCTTTAGTAGTGACACATTGTAATCAAAAGATCATGACATACAAGACATCAGGGCTATGATGTGGTGAGGTAAAGTTTATGCTGAGATATCTGCATAAGGTTTAAGGAAGATTTTTGGCCTGTATTATCCATATGTCTTATTCAGTAGCTTTACAATTTCACTTTACTTAAACTAAGAGGTCCAAACTTGTTTCCAGCATGACAATGCCTCTGTGTACAAAGTCATATTCATAAAGACATTGTTGCCAAGGTTGAAGTGGAAGATGTCCTGCACAAAGCTCTGACCTCAACCCTACTAAACACCTTCTGGATGAATTAGAATGCAGATTGCACCCCAGACCTCCTCACCCAAGATCACCCTTCCTAGAAGAGAGTTTAATTATAACAGCAAAAGGGGGGTGAATAGGATACTCTAAATGCATGTGTGAGTGTCATGGTCAAGTGTTCTCAAACTTTTTTTAGTCTTATTAGGATTAAATCTAGTACATTAGTGTATCAGATAACCAGAGATTGGCAGCAAAAAAAATTCTTAAGCTATGAAGGTTTTGACTATTTAATCAAAATATTAGAAATATTCCCTGGTTACTGAATTCACCTTACAAAATATCAATTTTCTGTGTATTCATGCAATATGAAAAGCATCCATTACTGGTATTTTCTACTATCTACAGTGGCATATCAAAAGTAAACAGACACCAAGAATGGAAAGATTTATACATAGTAGCCAAGTTGATGGTGATTCCTCACACCAGTATTTGAACTCACTTGGAGTTTCTTTGCAATGTCAGTTCCTTTACAACAGGGATTATTTTCAACAGTCCTCTTGATAGTCCAAAGACACGTGTCAGAGAGCCCAGGCCGACCAAAATGCAATGCTGTTGAGCCCTTGTCTTTGCTGATGAACTGAACAATCACTCTGTGGAGTGGAGTAAGAGGAATCCCAGGGGTTTTTGCAATCGGACGCTGACTAAATCGACCCTCTGATTGACTCACAATACACCTTCTTTAAAAATCAGAAAACTCTTTTGCCCCAGGTGTTATAAACATAATTTGTATTTACTGTAATCTAAAATAAAAATATAATAATATATTAAAAGGTTTGATCTGATGAGTTAAAACTCGGTTATTAGCGAGTTTACTTTTGATATATCTCTGTATATTATACTTTTTGTCAAAATATATTTGGAGACTGACCATCGAAAATAGTAAATGACCAACATGCAGACTCCGCACATAAGAAGAATCCAGGACTCGAAATCAGGACCTTCTTGCTGTGAGGACATGCTAACCACTTAATTTAACTAATTATCTAGTTAATAGCACTTTCTTACTTGAAGTGGGTGTGAATGAGCAGGGAAAAGGGGTCCTCCAATACCAGGGTTGGAAACCACTGGCTGAGATAGTTTTTTAGTGCTTGGCATGATGACATCATACTCTTTAATAGCAAAGACAACACCAGACCCTAGATGTCAGGTTTAAATTAGACAGGTTTCCTCTATAGGAGGTTCTAATCAATGGTACCTAATCTGGAATAACTGATTTTAATTTTATTGAATTAAAGGTGCAATACATGTGCTTACTTTGGCATGTGACTGATCTGTTTTTGTTTATTCAAATAATGAAAATAATAATGACTACAAAATGTAAATTTTTTGTGTAATGTTTCGGAGTATATCATGCTACCTGTACTCAGAGTACCAAAGAGGGGGAAATGTTTGCTTTCTCAAATCTGATGAAAGATTTCCCTGAGATCTTCTTATTTTATCTATCACAAAATAAGCACAAGATAACTTCAATCTATTCCAGTCTATTTGAAACTATATGCCAAACATGGATAATTACATAATAACATGGTGCTAATGATTGTGGCATTCATGCATAAAGAAACTCTTGTGCGTGTGAAGTCATATCTTAAGATCAGTTTGGAGATAATATTTTTTAGGAATAGAAGCTGCAATCAAAAACCTTTTGTGGAAGAGAATGGATTGGGGCACAGCATTAACATAGTGAGGGCCAAATATGTAGAGTGGTTCTTTAAATGTCTCCAGGGCCCAAGGGGTTTTACAACAGTCCTTTTTATTGTTCATTATTTTTTCACACACACCATATTACCCCAGTTGGAGTAGCCATATAAATACTCCAGCAAGAAGTGTTTCATTATTGACCTCCATGCTTCTCATAGCTCTGCAGCTCTCTCCATTAGCAACCTGACTTTTATTCTGCTATGACACCAATAATTATGTTATATCTTTCGCTATATTTACAGGGTGCAGAACGTGAGTAGCTTTTTAAAAATTATTTAATCCAAGTTGGAATACATTACTCTTCTTGCTTTTATGCATCAATTTTGTAAATATGCATTCATCCCCATTTCATCTTTGGTTGTTCTATCATTTGCAATTGTACCTCCACTGCACTCACTACTTTACATCCTACCTCTGCAGTCCCTTCATCACCTGATACAATTTCTCTGGATGACCCTTACTTTGTGGAAATAGAATGGCATTTTTTTTATTACAATGATTTGTCAACCCAAAGGACTTGCAGCTCTTTATAGACACTCTCTCGATGATTGGTTTAGGTGGTTTCTATAGTGATCTCTTGTAGTCCATTTCCTTGCCTGCTGAGGCTGCTTCCCTGCCTCTTAAGAAAGTTATAATCTATCTCTGTTGCTGGCTTTCTTTAAGGTCACAACTTAATGCATTTGTGTAGTCTGAAAGCTCAGCAGCTGTGCACAATAAGACTCAGGCCACATACTGAGGACTGGCTATTCCCTATAGAAAATGATGTGCAGATCAAAGGTAAGGGTTCAGAAAAGCTCAACAGCATCTACTTTAACATCATCTGGAGTACTTTGACAGTGAAGTCTTTTGTACCTCCATTTATTAACATACCTGTCAGGGTCACAGGGGAAGCTGGAGCCAAACCCAGCTGTCTTTGAGTGAGTGACAGGGTACAGGTCGTCTCCCCATCACAGGGAGATGAACAACCATTCAGACTCATTTAGAGATGCTAGTTTAGACAACCTAAATAACCTCTGCATGTCTTTGGACTGCGGCAACCCAGTGGGAACCCACACAAGCAGACCGTAGTCAGTCATGAGATTTGAACCTGGAATCTTACTGCTGTGTGGTGACAGTGCTAACCACTGAGGCATCATGCTGCTCTCAAGCCTGTTCATATTCGAAATATCTGAACTCAGTTACATTTTTTTTGTATCCACAACTCAAAGTACAACATTGTAGAGCACTCTCAAAAAATGGGTGGACCACAGCTTAGCAGTGGTTCCATGTTCTTTAATGATGTATAAGCTGCTCTGTCATTTATGTCACTCTGCATTTAGTTACCCATATCGTCAGGTTTCACAATTATTTCATTTAATGTAAATAGACATTTACGTAATTAAACCTCGTGAAACTAATCCTATAATACTCTACTAGCCTCCGTTACTACTATTATTTATTATTTCTGTTGTTTCACTGTGATGATTCGAAGTAAAGCCAAGCCTCTTCATCTTCTGCATCCATCATTTTCTTTATGTACACTTTAAAATGTCATCTTCCACTGCCTGTTGTGTTAAAAGCACAAAGACTGCCTTGCTCACCGCCCTTTACTTCCATGGAAACATTAAGAGTGTTTGCACTGCAGATCTCACGCAGAGACCTCAGAGAGGAGGGAGTTAGACAGGAAGGTCTCCATGTGATCTATCGAGGGAGAAAAGTAGAAACATGCATGGCCATTAAATTCAGATATGTTACAGGAATTACAATTTCTGATGGAGCCAATTAAAGTCTTTTTATGTGCCATTAAAACACCTCATTAGACCTCAGTCCTATCACTGGAGTATTATTATTATGTTCAAGTTAAAATTAGTTGAAAATGGATTTGAATGATGCAGCACTAGCATTTCTAAGCACCTGGGCATAGAGAACAATTAACACCACCTAAATTATGAATCATATTATATTTGAGGGGAATTTATTCTGTATGAAGCAGGAACAATTGTGACACAGCAGTGGGAATTGTTATCTACCCTTTCTACTGATTTAATTGTAATTTCACTGCTCAACCCATGAGGTTCAAAGGAATGATTGTGAATGGGAATCACCTCAGAAATAAAAGGATCCCTTTCAATGACATTATGTTAATTATAAGAAGATGAATGAAAAGCTTTATTGTCTTAATGATTTATTGTTTATTTATTTCTGGTCATATCTAATTCCACTTCAGATGAGCCGGAGCCTGTATTTGCTTCAGGGATTTGCTGAACCAGAGCACAGATTCATATAAACACAGTAAGAATAGTTTGACAGACACCTGTTAAGAATCAAATCGCTCTCATACACTAAACATTTATCTGTATGTGACAATCAATAAGATTTAAGTAATTCTATTTAAGATTTAGGCATGACACTGAATGTTACAATAATTGTTCATCTTTATAGTGTTTCTAACAGTTTATAGTGAATTATATGGTATATCATTAAACCTTGCATAACAGAATAGCACATTATTATTATTATTATTATTATTATTATTATTATTATTATAATACACAAATCCCTCCAAGACCATCTAAGGTGTTTAGTGAATTTAATTTAGTTTTCAAGCAGCAGTATTCAGTTGTGTTCCTTGATTAAATTAAACTTTTAACCCAGTTTGCATTGTGTGAGGTCTGGATTAGCTCTCAGATAAATAAAATTGAAATGAGAAGAAGCCATCATTTAATAAAAATACTCATGGGTGGCACGGTGGCATAGTGGTTAGCACATCCGCCTCACAGCTAGAAGGTCCAGCCTGGGAACTCCTGGGCTCAGGTCTTTCTGCGTGGAGTTTGCATGTCCAAAGGCATGCACATTAGGCTAATTGGATGTTCCAAATTGTCCTGAGGTGCGGCTGTGAGAGTAAATCGTTGCGTATGTGTGTGTGTGTGTGTATGTTGCCCTGCGATGGTCTAGTGAGCTGTTCATGGTGTACCCCACCTTCGCCTAGTGTCAGCCAACCTCCCCGTGACCCTAATAGTAGGAGTAAGCAGTAAGATAGCAGTGAGATTAGACAGAAGACAGGCAGGTGTTACATGGCAACCTAGAAGATTCATGCTGTACATTTAAATTAAGCAAAAATTTGCTGTGTTTTGGTGTAACTATGGTGTGTTGCGGTGACGCAGTGGTTAGCACAGTAAGAAGACACTGGAAGAACTCGATGTCATATGGTGCACTTGACTCGCTGAAGAAAAACAGGTGAACCAAAGATGTGACAGACATAGACCACATGCTGCAGCCGAATCACAAAGGATTCTCTTTTGGGTACATATAATGTTCAGCGTACTGCACTAGGTGCACAGAGGCGTAGTGGTTAGCACGTCCGACTCACAGCAAGAAGGTCTCCCACATTTGCTGCACTAAATGCATTTATATTGAACATGACGTGGCATAATTGCAGGTTTCCAGTGATGTTTCCTGATATCAAGTTTTATTAAACTAATCAATAATTTATGTTTCTCTTGATTCTGTTTATCTTTAGTCTGAGAGTGTGCAGATATATAAAATAAAAACAAAAACTTACACCTAACTTATAATATATACATACATTTAAACATGATGAATTTTTTTATAACTTCTGTTTATTGTTGTTGCCAGAAAGTCCAGAAAAAGTAATCTTGATGTTGTTGTCGTACAGTGTTGTAGACACGGTCAGTCTTCTGACTTCTTATGTCACTTGTCTTACTTTCTCACCAAGCTTGATTTGGATTTCAGATTTCCCTACTGTGAACCCTCAACAAATTATTCACCTCTTTAAGTCATTAATTTCATTGCTTTTCATGACAGAGGATTTATTCGGTTAACTAGCTTATTTTAGTTTATAACTCAGTCCATTTTATAAAATGTCCAGATAAAAACAGCAGCAACTGCTATTTTTTTGGAGCCAGACTCCATGAAAGTGCTAAGAATCTTCTGGGTTAAAGTGATCAACCATTCAGATGACAGGATACTTTGATGCCAACCATCAGGTCCGAAAAGACTTTTCTGAAGGTTTAGGATACACTGGAGTCCATTCTTGTGTTTTATTTTATAGTGTCAGTGTATAACAGGATTGATGACTGATTCCAGTCATAGTAAAATTAGATTTTTGCCTTACCCTCTTATTGCACTCCCAGGTGATAAAGTGATTAATAATAAACTAATAAGTTAAATCTGGCCTGTGCACCTGGAAACATTGCAGATAATTCATTTGAAATGTAATGTATTAATCATAACATATATAAACCTGAATTACAATAAACAGTCGGGATTCTACAAAAAAAAAAAAAAAAAACCCTAACTGACTTCTCTTGACCAAGGCATATGAAAATACAATGTAGCAAAAAACTGATTGATACAAATTACAATTATACTGTAGGTCTACTGCATTAGCCTAACTTACAGTTAACATAAGGTTTTTTTCTCCCAATTTTTATTTGCTGCTGGGTTTTCAATAGATGCCACTATACACATCTGGGATGAAATTAAATTTGAATGGAAATTCAACCTTAGAAATTTATACACATCAGCTCTTTCTGCTAAATGCAGAGCAATGCCATGTACTGGCATTGCTGTCAGAAGCCATTAGTGAAAGAAAAGCACCCCAGGCCCTTTTTGGTACAGTGGTTCAGAGGCAGAAATGAACCGGATAAATCCACAGTGTAACAACGTAACCCACTTGCGACACTGTATTCAATTAAAATATATGAAGCAGCTTTAATCCTTAGTTTTAAACATTTAAAAGCACCAATACTGTTAAAGTAAAGGACTTGGGTGACTGAACTATTTTTACATAAAATTGACAGACAGGGAATAGGAACGCACTGAAGTCTCTGTCAATCAAAGGGATTATTTTGCTGAACCAGTGTTAGAGTAATTACTGTAGTACATAACCTAAATGCAGATTACATAATGCATTTCCAGAACAGGCTCCAGAGACACCCTGCCAATGACCAGCACAAAAATAAAATAAAAAAACAAACAAAAAAATCATCTGTAGTTATTTAATCAATTTAAAACTTACTGCCTAACAAAAACATGATTGGTTATTTACTAAATTGATAGATTTCCTTAAGATAATGCATTGTTTGTACCGCCATCATAATAAGTTTCAAAAAGCTTTAGCTAAAACTTCTATAGATTTTTATAGTTTTATTATATAGTATCTGTATAATTCATAGTTTATACTGCAGCTTAATTGTTTGTTTAAAACAGTGTTCTAATTCATAATATGTAAAAAGCAAAAGAAAGCAAGTGAGAGACAGTTAAGGAAATCCTCCACCCTTCCTCTTGTGCTCAGGGGAGGAACACTTGACAATGATGCAGGTTTGGAGCGGAAGTCTGTTAGCTTAGACGGAGTGACATTGCAGAAATATTTACCCTGGGGTTATTCTAAAACTAAGTATTGCAGGTTTATGTTTAATGAGTTTGCATTTAAATTCCTTTTTAACTAAAACCAACCTATTCCGTCACCATGCAGTGAGCTCAAACACAACAGGCTTTTACAGCAGTTGTGAGTACACCAGCTATATCTGTGTACTACTGCTATAATAGATGTGTTACTGCATAATTCTGTAAGGCACTGCTAATCCCAAACCCCTCATCCTCCAGAATAACATGCTGTTCCTGTAAACACTGTTATCAGGGGAGGTGTAGCTTCCAGGATTTCCTTGGCAGACAGAATTCCCATTGCAACACATCAGGATGATTTAACTCTGACCAAAATCCTTGAAGATCTTTGATACCGACTCTACTACAGTGTTTGCATCAATCCTCAAATCAAATATGGAGAAAAAAGTGAGTTATATAGAATAAGCACTTGCCATAAATACACCTTAAGTTTAAAAAAGATTTGGTAGATACTTATAGAGACTGACTCTTCAAAACAGGAAACAATTTTGCAGACTCTTCAAAATCAGAAGTCACGTTAAGACCACACAAGCCATTTCTTGCAAGATTTCATATGAAATTCTTTAAAGCTATGAACACTTCTGTTTAGGGTAAGGAAATAGAGAATGTGGTCATAGATTCTAATGATGACTGTATCTGGAGTATATTCATGAAAATCACTATAACTTCGTAAATCTCATGGGTTTTGTGTGAGATTTAGTTTACTTAGGACTGTCCATTTTGTCTTTTTTCAGTATTACTGAATTTGGTGGGATGCACATTTTTGGCCACACCCCAACTCGCTGAAGTTCTTATGATCTGTAAAATACAATGATGAAGGATCTCAAGGAGATGCATGCATATGGATACTCAGATAATTCCTTTTTAACAAATACAAAATCACAGTGGCCTAACTTGAATGTCTGGTATGTAACAACAGTTGAAACAATTCATTAATTTGACAAACTGCCTCATTCTACTACGGTCACAGAGAGGCTGGAGCCTATCTGAGTTTACTCTGGGCGAAGGCGGACTACACCCTGAACAGCTCACCAGTCTATCGCAGGCCAACACACACATATTGCCATTTACACCCACACTCACATCTCCTTGGGGCAATTTGGAACAGCCAGTTAGCCCAACTGGCATGTCTTTGGACTGTGGGAGGAAACCTGATTACATGGTGGTGTAGTGGTACACTGCTGCCTCACACTAAGGAGCCCTTCTTTGTGGAGTTTGCAACCTGTCCTGGATGTACCCTGCCATGCACCCAACATCGGGCTGGTACCCCAAGGAAACCCTAACAAGCACTGAGCTCAAGACTTGTGTGCTAACTACTACACCACCAGGTCGCCTGACTGAATTACAGTGTATCTTAAAATATTTGTCAGCAGAATAGAGCAACATCTTTTAATATGTGTCATAACAAGCCACAGACAACCGCCTCATCATCAGGATAAAGAGATAAAGATAAAGAGATCTTTATTGTCAACTGTATGAACAATGAAAATCAGTTTATAAAAAGTGCAGAAAAGACAACTTAGGTAACTTCACTAAGCTATATATGTGCAAATACCTACACACATACACATACCTATATGTACACATATAGATACATATATCCTGTATATCAAACACATATACATCTATCCACATATTCACACATGTACACACATACACAGAAGGGTGCATGATACGTCAAAGGTGCATTTATGTATACACAGGGTGAGAGGTACAGCTTTTTAGTCATAAGGTGCATGATGCTAAAATATTATATGATGTGTGAGACCAACTCTAAACGTGAGTATTTTACCTAAACATGAGTTTACTTTAGCACTTAAAGAATAATATTGCACTGTCTAGGAAGATGGTCTGAATGATGGTTATTCAGTCAGTGTATATGATGCTGGTGTTGGGGTTGCACGTTTAACAGCTTGTGGGTAAAAGCTGTTCCTGAGTCTGTTAGTTTTTGTTTTTAGTGTCCTGAATCTTTTTTCAGAGGGGAGAAATGGGGGTGTCCAGGGTGTGTGGGATCCCTGATAATTCCACTGGCTCTTCTCCGAAGTCTACCAGTGTAAATGTCACTAAGGGGGGTAGTGTAATTCCAATTACTCGCAACGCTGTCCTCACCACCCACTGCAGGGCCTTCCTGTCCTTTGCAGCACATCTGTTGAACCACACTGTACAGCAGTAGGTCAGGAGGCTCTCGATGGCGTCGTGGTAAAGGTTTGTCAGTAGGGGTCGGGTAGGCGGGAGATGTTTGTGGTCCAGGTGAAGTCAGCAGAGATGTGGACTCCAAGAAACTTGAAGCACTCCACCCACTCTACCTCCTCTCTATATAGAGGGAAGAGTGCTCAGTTTGTTTAGATCTCCTGAAGCCCATTATCATCTCCTTTGTCTTGGATGTGTTAAGGTCCAGGTTATTGTTGTCGCACCAGCGCCGCAGATGCTGGATCTTGTTCCTTTAGGCTGACTCGTCGTTATCTGGTCTCAGACCTATGACAGTGGTGTTATCTGTGAATTTGAGGATGGTGTTGCTGGTGTGAAAGGGGAAACAGTCAGGTGTGAACAGGGAGAAGAGGAGGGGGCTGAGAACACACCCCTGTGGTGTTACGGTGTTCAGGATGAAAGTGCAGGAGATGTGGTCTCCTATCCTGATGTTCTGAGGTCTGTTGCTAAGAAAGTCCAGTATCCAGGTGCACAGTGAGCTCCTTAGGCCCAGGTTGCCCAACATCTGAACCAGTTTATGTGGTAGAACTGTATTGAAAGCGGAGCTGAAGTCTACGAACAGCATCTTCACATAGTTGTTACTGTTGTCCAAGTGTGTGAGGGCTGTGTGGAGGGCTGTATTGATGACATCCTCTGTTGACCTGTTTGCTCTGTATGCAAACTGATGTGGATCGAGATCAGCAGGGATGGCAGCCTTAATGTGAGAAAAGACAAGTCTCTCGTAACATTAGGTGACGATGGGGTTAGGGCAACTGGGCGATAGTCATTCGGGCAGCTCACTGTGGTCTTCTTCGGCACTGGAATGATGGTGGCTGTCTTGAGGAAGGTGGGAACCATACATTACAGTAGCAAGAGGTTAAAGATGGTGGTAAAAACCCCTGCTAGTTTTAAGTACCCTTCCTGTTACTCCATCTGGACCAGCAGCTTTCCAGGATAACAGTCAGCCTGCAAGTTAAACTCAATTTAGCTTAAAAAAAAAAAAAAAAAAAAAAAATCACTTCATTTTATTATTTGATTGAGATATTCAAAACTATAGAGTGAAATACAGTTATAAAGGTTTTTTTTTCAAGAACATGTTACTGCTGTCCTGTGTCTAAAATAAATTTCATCTGACAGTATAAACATGATACTGTGATGTCCTTCTTTATAAAGCCATCTGGGAGAAAACCCTCTATAAGCAAATCAATCTTTAGCCACAAAGGAAACACACTCAGTTTTGGTCATTCAAATGACTGAGCAGTTGAAAGTGATTTAAAAAAAAATGAAGCTAGATTGGGTGGCACAGTGGCATAGTGGTTAGCACTTCCACCTCAAAGCAAGGAGATTCTGGGTTGGAGCCTCGTGCCTGGTGAGGATATTTGTAGTGGAGTTTGCATGTTCTCCCTGTGCTTGTGTGGGTTTCCTCTGAGTACTCCCGTCTCCTGCAGTGACATGCACATAAGGCTAATTTCTTATTCTCAACTCCCCCTAGGTGTGAGTCGTTGCATGTGAGTGTGTGTTGGCACTGGTCAGCTGCTCTAAGTGTACCCCGTCCTCTCCCAGAGTTGGCTGAGATAGGCTCTAGCCTCCCTGTAAGCCTAATAAAGTTCAGAAAATGAAAATGAATATATACATTTTTAAATGAAAGAATCTAGACCTTAGTTTTTAGAAAGCTGGAGTCAGAAGGCATATTCAGAGACCTTGCTCATGTGAAAACTGAATGTGAAAAAAAGTCTGAAATTTAAACTGACTGAGTCAGCATTTGGTGTGCATCAAATTAGTATCCATGAAAGTTTTTCATAGAACATAGCAAAATCAATATTACACTTTTCTCACAAGCCCAAGAACAGAGCACAGAAAATGTGAAAATTAGACTTGAAAAAAGCCATGCTTCCATACCACAGAATGTGAAATATATATACAAAATTCACATCATACTTTGTTTTTAGGGGCAAGCACTCTTCTTTTGTGACATCCACAACCTTTTCATTGTTCTCACAAGCATCAAAGAGGCACTTTTTAAATCCATCCTTCTCTTTTATTCCCTGGACACTTTTCTCCCACTTTTGTGTCAGACCCTGAACCTCCTCTAATCCCTCTTTCAGCCCTGTTCTATCTCAGTGCCCCGTGTTTCCCATCAGACTAACTTCTGTTTAGTTACTGTTATCCTTTCATGATAAGGAGCCATGAGTGATACAGTGTGCACACGTTTTATGCGTATATGCATATGTATATCCTGGAGGAAACCCACACAAGCACATGGAGAGCACATGGAAAACTCCACACAGGAACACCATTGCCGGGCCCGGGACTTGAACTCAGGACCTTCTTGTGTACTAACCACACTACCATACCATTCAGAACAAATCACAATAGGGGCTAATGATATGGAAAAATAATTAAATTTGTGGTGGCTTGATGCTGCCCAAAGTGGAATATTATAACATGATCTGAAAATATTTGTTCAACAATTTTCATTTACTTAAAGAAAAATACCCTATAATTCTATCCCTTTAATTCAATTCAGTTTTATTTGTATTTGTCACAAAGCAGCTTTACATAGTAAAAGTGATTTAAGGAGAAATCTAAGAATTTTTCTACAACCCCTACACATCCCTAATGAGCAAAGCCACGGCGACGGTGGCAAGGAAAAACTCCCTAAGTTGACACAAGGAAGAAACCTTGAGAGGAACCAGGCTCAGGAGGGAAACCCATCTTCATTTGGGTGAAACCATAAAAATACAGACCATATAAGAAAAAAGAATTAAGAAAGGAAGGAAGAATTAATTATATTTAATAAAGGGTTGATCACTTCTGGTAGTACCTGTTTAAAGAAACATGGAGGTACTGGATCTAGCACACAGGTTGATGATTTAGATGAAGAAATTAATGCGATTAGTTCTGTCTCCTGAATGGGGC
>JAQMYF010000001.1:62212169-62222425 GCA_030014195.1 Neosilurus mollespiculum
CCGGCATGACTAACTATGGCAGCATAACTAAAAAGAGAGAAACCAGAAGGAAGGCAGATATGAGGGCACCCTGTAACACTGGGCAATCAGCCACTCCACTGTCAGCCAGTCCACTGTCTTACAAGGGATGCAGACATCTGTATCTTAGCTGATAATTTGTGAAGGCAGGGTACACCCTAAAGAGTTTGGCAGAACATCACAGGGTCAACACACACACCCATTCACACTCACACCTAAGGGCAATTTGGAGTAGCCTAATATGCATGTATTTGCAATGTGGAAGGAATCCAAACGCTAACCAGTGTGCTCCTTAAAATATTTCTTATAATGGGTAACTCTGGGTAACTAATGGTGTCTATTCTGTTCAACCTTTCATTCAAAAACACAAGAAAAGATCCATTTATTCATTCATTCATTCATTCATTCATTCATCTGCTGTCCCCACTAGGGAACTTACACTCACACCTAAGACAATTTAGACCAGCCAGTTAGCCTAATGTGCATGTCTTTGTATTGGGAGAGGAAACCGGAGTACCCGGAGGAAACCCATGCAAGCATGGGGAGAATATGCACTTCGCACAGAAACACCCTTGCCAAGTATGGGACTCGAACCTATGATGTTCTTGCTGTGAGGCGGACGTGCCAACCACTGTACTTCATGCAACGTGCCCCTTCATCAAGTAACACATTTTTATTTATTTTTAGGCGTGTGGATAGTGTCTGTTATATAATGCAAGTACCTTTGAATGAACTGTCACTATAAAAACAATAATAATGTGCTGTAATGAGTGCAGTAATATAAACCCATAGTGTGAATTGCTACCTGCACTAGTAAAACAATATTACAGCTGTTATAGAAAATGTGTTATGTGTATTAAGCTGCATTCTGCTTGTTTGTGGTGCAGCATAAAACATGTGCATAAAATATAGGAAACAAGCCAATTTGAAGACAAAGTATTCACAACAATAAAGAAGATAATAGAAGACTAGGTCTTGTCTTCTCTCGGCTCAACTAGAATCAGACAGGGTAAGGAAGCCTCTTACTGACTTCTTCTCAGCTGAGGATCATCGATGTGACACAAATTAGCTTTGCTCTCTTTGACTGACAAGATAGGACACTCTCTCTCTCTGTGTGTGTGTGTATGGTTGTGTGTATGTGAAAAATGGCCAATGACTATTCATTTTCCTTTAATAAACTATAACAGTACATTCATTCGCTTGTTGCTGTACTGAGAAAAGCATCGCAACAGATAACAAAGTTTCATTGATATTCTCTAAGGGTTTCTGTTTTTTGCCACATAGCTTTGCTGTTTTGGCAGATTGTTTGCTATGTCTAACACTCCAAAAATGAACCTGATCAACAGCAGTGCTGAAATGTGTCAAGACAAGACTGGGAAATAAATCTAGGTCTTCAGCAAGACCGCTTACCTTTTTCCAAAAAGTAAATCAGGACAGTGTTTGTCCAACAGTCTACTTTATTTCTGAAACCTAGTCAAAGGAATTAAGAGGTAATAGTCAGTGCTAAAGCGCAACAACTAAAATGATAGCAAAACCCATAATTAGTTAACTGACAATACAGTTTTTATTTTAGCACTTGTCCTAGTGTAACCATAGAGCTATATTGCTGTGTGCATGTATTTTTTTTGTGGGTATGGATATTATTAAGCATTATTTATGTTTTTCAGATTGTGTACTTATTTAATTTTACTTTGATTTTAGAATATTTAGACATAAGGCAATCAATTATAATTATGTCAATTCATTGATGATACAATTGTGATACAATTTCATTTTACAAGCAATACCAATGAAAATACATTCTTAAGGTTCATATTTTTGTAACGAAATTCAAGAGGTTATTAAATATGCAGCATTATTATTGAGTGTACAAGATACGTGACAGTCTGATGCATCCTCTCAAAGAACAGACTTTTTACATACAGCAAAGTACAATTCAGCCTGCTCATAAAGCCCCAGCCAAAGTACACCAGTACCTTGTTGGGTATGGGTAGTTTGCTATGCCAAAGGTCAAATACTGATTTCATAAACTTAAAAGAAACCATATAGAAGGAAGGAGAGGGGGGGATTCATTGCATTCCACACTATTAGAAGGGAAGACTGCTCCTGCTCTAGTCTTACAAATATTAACTTGCTCAGCTTATCATACTCTCATATGTTTGTTCTTAAAATGATACACTTACTCTGACCTTGGACTCTGAACATTTTGCATACCAAATGTACCAGCACTAAGTGAATTTGTAAAGAAAGCACTCCCTAATGCTTCTCTCAATCTCTCTCTCTCTCTCTCTCTCTCTCTCTCTCTCTCTCTCTATGTGTGTGTGTGAGTGTGTGTATGTGTGTGTGTGAGTGTGTGTATGTGTGTGTGTCTTTCACTGTCTGTCTCTGGGTGTTTGTGCATGTGTGAACCACCATAATATAGTCCATAATTTCCTGCAGGTCAGGGTTCAGGAAAGACAGTTACAAATTGCACTAAAAACGGACACACACACACACACACACACACACACACACACACACACACATACACACATACACACATTTATATATGTATTCTGTGTGTATATAAGGACAAAAAAGAAAAAAAAAACACAGTACCACTAAGCCATACAAGACCCTGGAATAATATAAGTATTAAGGCCCAAATCTCCGAAATGTTTGCATTTATTTTCAGTAAAGAAAAAGCCGTACAACATACTTCTTTTTTCTAGTATTATTTGAAAAAAAAAAAAAAAGCTTTTTTGCAACTAGCAGCTGCAGTCAGCGCCGAAGTGTGTTGGGTTTTCTGAGGGGGAACAAGAGCATAAACATGATAGCAAAATCAAGCTCATGGCTTTATTACATTTGTATAAGTATAAAGCTCCGCGATAATCTGAGTGAGGGTTCAGTAGAAACTAATAATTATGTCTTTAACCTGTGAGTCACCCTGTACAGATACTAAATAGGGCCTATACCTAGACTCTGGGTGGTAACATACAGAAGCCTACACAATCCCTTTCTTTTAGCCTTTGGGATTAATAAGGAAATGCTTTTAGTGAGCAAGTTATACAGCAACATGTTACTATGTTTTGTAACCAATATTTTCATCAACCAATGTCAGTTTTTTAGGCTATACTTGATGGATTTAAGCAATATTTTAGTTACATTACAGTGTAAAGCTATCTCAGTAACACTGATATTGCATTGCTTATAAGTTTGGACAAGAAAAATAACACTCTGTTCTTTATTTCTGGGTGCTTTAGTCTAAGCAGGGTTTTTACGTAAATAGAGCAAGCAAAGCAACAAAGAAGCAAGTCCATGAAATCCTCTTAGGACCAACCTGATGTAAGATTATTAAAAGATTAGCTTCACCTAGTTTCAACTCAGTACTCTGTTTTTACATCTGTGCTGCAAACAAAGAGCCTTTAAACAACAAGGAAGGATTTAACCACTGACACTCTGGTCAGAATTTATACCATTTACAACATATTTAGAAGTGTAGTTAGAGTTAACTGATCAAGTCAGTATGTGGTATGCTTGAATTATATTATCTCTTTAGTGTGTGTGTGTGTGTGTGTGTGTGCACAACATAAGTATAGACATAGATTTATAGATATAAGCCTGCTGTTTTCCTCTGACTCAGGAATCCAACTATCACAGAGTCAGATCTTGTCAAGCTGCTCACCCATCCATCCTTTTTTCTACCTATCAGAGGTCAGGTCATGAGGCAACAGGTCGAGGAGGGGAAGCCATGCATCCCTCTCCCCTGCGACACTTTCTAGCTCCTCTTGGAAGATCCCAAGGCATTCCCAGGCCAGACAAAATATAATCACTCTAGTTAGTTCTGAGTCTCCCCTGGATACTCCTCCCAGTTGGACGTGCCTGGAAATCCTCTAAAGGGAGGCGACCAGAAGGCACTCTAATCAGAGCCTGAAGCACTTCAACTGACTCCTTTTAATTTTAATGACTTATTTCAGGCACAGATTTAGCAAGCCACCTTTTTCTGGTTGAGAACCATAGCCTCAGATTTAGAGGAGTTGACTCTCAATCTGGCCGCTTCACACTCAGTTGTGAACCGCTCCAGTGTATACTAAAGGTCAGGTTCTGAAGATGTCAACAGAATCACATCATTTGCAAAAAGCAGAGATGCAATCCTATGTTCCTTGCCTTGAGATCCTGTCCATAAAAATCACAAACAGCATAGGTGACACAGGACATCCCTGGGGGAATCCAACAAACACTGGAAATGGGTTCAACTTTGTGCCAAAAATGCAGACACAGCTCTCTCTTTGGCTATACAGGCTATACTTCCTCAGCACCCCCACATAATCCCCTGGGGCAAACAATGGATCTTCTCCAAGTCCACAAAACACTGGGTGGTCAAACTCCCATGATCCCCTCAGGAAATCTTCAATGGTAAAAAGCTGGTCCACTGTTCCTCAATCTGGATGAAAGCCACACTGCTTCTTTTAAATCAGAGGTTCAACAATCAGTTGGAGCCTCCTCTCCAACACCCTGGAGAAAACTTTCCAGGGGAGGCTGAATACACTCTCCGGTCCCCCCCCCTTTTAAAAACCACCACCCAGCCTGCCACTCCATAGGTGTCATTCTGGACCTCCATGCAACATTGAAGAGGCATGTGAACCAAAACAGCCCCACAACGTCCAGCGCCTTCAGCATTTTGAGGCGAATCTCCTGGCCCCCTGCCTCAGAGGAGCTTTTTAACTACCTCAGTGATCACTGCCTGTGCAATGGCCTCGCTTTCTCCAAGTCTTCAGACCACCAAATAGTTTGCCAGAACTTTCTTGAGGTCAACAAAAAGTCTGTTTCAATGGCCTCCCCAAACTCCCCCCATGCCTTCAAAGTTTTTGCTTTTGTGACAGCTGAAGCTGCAGTCCTTTTGACCACTCACCTGTCAGCTGCCTCAGAGAACCTCTGGACAACCAAGCCCAAAAGGCCTCCTTCTTCAGCTTGACAACTTCCTTTACCACTGGTGCTCACCAGTAGGTTCTTAGGTTGCCAGACAGACTCAATCAAAAAACAATTGCCATATAAAATAAACAGCAAAATTGTTTCTGTAAATCTATTTAGTAGGTCCCAAGAGCACTATAAGGGTTCAGTGTGCTCTGATCTTATTGCTGTAATATTGTAATGGTCATCTTATCTATAGACTTGTTATAATAAAACTCTTCAGATTAATTTTAAACTCAAAGTTAATTATTTAGTTACTTATATTAAAGTATATTATTCAGTAACGCAATGCCAGCAGCTCCTTGGTGTTAAGAGTTAAAGGCTTGTGTGATGTAAATGTATGTATTTACTCACTAACTACCTAAACCCAGTATCATATACAGTAAGATTTAAAAAGGCATTAAAGGTTGGGGTTGTTGTCTGTATTTTATGCTTTTATTTCATATAAAATACATCAAATTCTGTACTCATTAGAAATGTTGTCCAAATCATGTTGGTCCAGCATACTCAATGGGCCAAACAATTTAAAAGTGTATCCAAATTAATATTATATTGCATGTCCACCCCCTCACCCCCCTTTTAATTATACACAAGTAAACCGTTCATATAATAAGTGAGACTTATTTTGGCTAGACACTGATCAACAGGAGGTCTCAAATTCATATGCTGAAAAAACCCTAGGAGTTCATCTTGTTTGTAAACAGTAAAAGGGTGTTTAATGTCACTTATTTAATGTATGTTGATGCAATACCAAGGCAACATTATTATTATTATTATTATTATTATTATTATTATTATTATTATTATTACAACAGACTTTCACTGCTAGTTTCTCTTCTTTTTTCTGATTTTTCTCTTCTTTTTTTTATACAGTTCTTCAATACTGCAAGTATCTGACAGATTCTGACTTACTTATCTCAGCTGTTTGTAATTATAGCATCATTTGGTATGTGTAAGCAAGTGACCGCCTTTCATTCAAAAACTACACATGGTTTATGTCCTTTGTATTATTTTGTGTATATTGTATACACACACTACCCTTGAAAAGTGTAGGGTCACCCAAAACCACAAACTTACATCTATCAAATGAGTTGCAAAATGAATATGAAATGTTTTGTAAATAAGGTTACAAATAATTTTTTTTTTACGTGAAACAATAATTTTGTCTTTCAAACTTTGCTTTTGCCTAAAATTCTCCATTTGCAGCTATTACAGCCTTGCAGACCTTTGTCATTCTAGATGTTAATATTTCAAAGTAGGATAAGGAAATTTCACTCCATGCTTCCTTAATCACCTCCTACAGGTTGGACTGGCTTGACGGGCACATCTTCTGTACCATCCGGTCAAGCTGCTCCCACAGCTCAATTTGGTTGAGATCCGGTGACTGCGCTGGCGACTCCATTATAGACAGAATACCAGCTGATTCGTCTTTTCTAAATAGTTCTTGCATAGTTTGGAGTGTTTTGGGTCATTGTGTTGTAGGTGAAAACCAGTTCCAACCAAGCACTGTGGTCCACAGGGTATGGCATGGTGTTGCAAAATTGAGTGATGGTCCTCCTTGTACAAGATCCCTTTT
Organism: Neosilurus mollespiculum; assembly: GCA_030014195.1. Classification (NCBI taxonomy): domain Eukaryota; kingdom Metazoa; phylum Chordata; class Actinopteri; order Siluriformes; family Plotosidae; genus Neosilurus; species Neosilurus mollespiculum. The sequence goes on from JAQMYF010000001.1 coordinate 62,218,714, forward strand.
CCCTGTACAATTCTCCCACTTTACCATCACCAAAGCACCCCCAGACCATCACATTTCCCCAACTATTTCAAATCATATCCAGTCTTCCTCTGTCCAATGTCTGTTTTCTTTTGCCCATCTTAATCTTTTCCTTTTATTGGCCAGTGTCAGATATGTTTTTTTCATTGCAACTCCAGGAGTCGCCTCTTCACTGTTGAAGTTAAGACTAGTGTTTTGTGGGTACTATTTAATGAAGCTGCCAATTGAGGACCTGTCAGGTGTCTGTTTCTCAAATTGGAGACACTGATGGATTGTCCTCATGCACAGCTGTGCACCAGGGTCTTGCACTTCTCCTTATATACTGGTTAACGCCAGTTTTTACTGTTCTGTGAAGGGAGTAGTACATACTGTTGTATATAAACTTCATTTTTCAGAACAAAAATAGACAGATTTATTTTAGAGGAAAGTTATTTTATTGGCCATTTTGAGGTTATAATAGGGTGGTGCTTAAAAATCCAAAGTCAGAAAGTCTAAGCTCCAAACACTGGAATTAATTGGAATTCATAGCTGAAAATACTCTGCTGGTGAATTATTTTCTCAGTTTTAGAATAGAACAGAAAGGAACATAAACAATTTAATTTGTCACCCAGTGCTCCACAAATTGCTGCACCTTCCCTTCCTTCACCTTCATGGCTGAAGTGCCCATGAGAAAGGCACCTAACCCCAACTGCTCTCCCGGCGCTGCAATGTGCGGCAGCCGAATGCTCCATGTGTGTGTGTGCGTGTGTGTGTGCGTGTGTGTGTATGTGTGTGTGTGTGTGTGTGTGTGTGAAACCTTCCTGAAGTTCAAAACCTGTCATGGTGTAATAATTAACTTCCTATCTAAAGACTCGGTGATGTCTTAGACTGTCTCAGACCAAGCACTGGTCTGTGTATGTGATATTCTAAATGACTCAAATAAAATAATGCTCAGATGAAAATCTCTGATGGTCAGAAACTAGGTCTGAGACTGTCCCCAGCTATCTGCGACTATCTGTGATCGACCACAGAGGTCTCAGACAGTCAGCAACACAACTGTGGGTAGTTGGCAACAGTCACTGATTAATAGATTATTGTGTGTATTCGTCCAACATTCGGAAACAGGATGATTGTCCACAACAGGTGAATTTCTCGCTGACACTTACTGACAGTCAGCAATATGGTTGACAATATCGGTTCCAGACCCCTCATGCTTGCTCCTGACCTAAAAATGTATAAAATCGTGGACATTATCGGGCGTTAATGCCCAAATGAGATTGGGGCTTAAGATATCGCTTCCACTCTATCAGTTCAACAAAGCAGTAACACCCATAAACTGATAAACTGTGAGTAAGAGGATGAAACAAGATTAGTTCATTACTGATTTCTCTTTGCCAGTGTTGTCCTCGTTAGGTTACTTAGGGTCAGGAAATGGATTTCTTTAAGATTGCTGTGTGATTATTTCTGTTGTAAAAAACTAAACAACATATATCCTGTTATTAAATTTTACAACTTATAAAATATAAAAAACAAAATATTTATTAGGTAAATAATTAAGTAGTGTGAATACTGCAGCATCCACACTATAATTGTGATAATCTTTATTCCATATTATTCAGTAAACTTATTCTTCCGTACATTTTTCAGCATCTAACTACTCCTGCATTTGTGCTAGAAAAACCATTCTACCATCAAAACGTTCAGTGTATTCGGGACATTTCTGTTTACATTTAACTTTTTTTTTTATAATATCTATACTTTTTAAAATATTCAGCTTTTTCTGAAATTCTTTTCCCATTCAAATTAATGGACAGAATGTTCAGATCCTTGAAAACTTCATCATCTTTGAACATTAAATATTTCAGCATATTTTGTGCTAGACACTTCATTTAAACTTTAAACAAGTCACAAACAGTTCAGCTGTTAACCTTCCATTCAACTCTGATATTTTGCACAGTTTTTATAGTACCATACTGTGGTCATGTTTCACTTTATCTACGCAAATGACACTGTGTGTCTGTTCAATAAAGTATCCTGGTGCTGGCAGTCACCTGATTGTATCAATATTTAAAATAATATGAGGAGTTCGAGAGGTGCGCAGAGCAAAATCTGACTCTGTGGAGATCTGTGAGTGCAGTTGGACACAAACAGGTGGTCGTAATCAGCTAATCTCTGATGTCTGTGCTGTTTATTTTCATAATTTTTCATCTGTTCTTTAAAAATATTTGACTCTAAAGGAGGCACGTCTGCGTACCATATTTCATAAATTCGCCAATTTCCAAAAATTTCCATAATTTACAGAATATGGTTCTCAGACGATAAAGTTGACAAGGATCTGGGTTCGAACCCTGTATATAACTGGGGCCTTTCTGTATGGAGTTTGCATGTTCTCCTCTGTGGTTGCATGCGTTTCCTCCCACAGTCCAAAGACATGCAGGATTAGGTCAGCTTATTACCCTAAATTGCCCCATAACTGTGAGTAGTAGTTTGTCCCTGTGTTAAGCTTGTGATGGATTAGGGACCTGTTCAGTGTGCACCCCATCTCTTACCCAACATCAGCTGTGATTTGCTCCAGCTTTTATGATACCCTGAGGGAAAATGGAACAGATAATGTTTAGATGGATGGGTGAATGGATGGGTGGATGGAAGGAAGGATAGATCGATGGTAATGCTGCATATTCTAATAATGCACCAAATAAAATGTGTTTTTGTATATAGGATGTATGTCTTCATTTACATCCAAATTAGCAATAAATTTTTAAGTTAACAGCAGATAATGTTGACCTCTGACTTACAGATGAGACCGTGAAATTATCTTTTTTTTAATCATTCAGTTTTGTATCCAATTATCCACATAGCTGAAAAAATAAACTTGAAGAAACACTGATTAAAACCAATTTTTATATCTTCAAATCTTTAAAAAAGTATGAGTGGCTTAAGAAAAAAGATCAGAAAAGATGAATGATTTTTAAAGTAGGGAGCTTAAAGGTCTCATGAGTACAACAGGGATTTTTTAAACACCCAGAGCAACCACTGATATTTACTTATCTGATTACTTCAGGTGCACTTCAACTCTGTCACAGGTCTTGTGTTTTTGTTCAGGTTGTCATCTAATTCAGTGTCCCCTTTTTTCAGGAGAGATGGATTAGAACAACATTAATTCAAGCTTTAAAAAGAACCTTGTGTCTCCCTCATGTGGTGAAACAGTCATTCTACATTCAGTCCCTATGTGTTCCAATATGTTATACTGTTAAACTTTTTGTTACTTTGAGAATTAGGATCCTTTATTAACTGAAACAAGTAAACCAAAAACCTTTTTTTTTTTAAACCAGTACACCGTGGCGAGAGTGGCAAGGAAAAACTCCCCCAGATGACACAAGGCCGAAAACCTTAGAGAGCCCAGATTAAAAAGGGAAACCCATCCTGATTTGGGTGAAATCAGATAAAAATACAAACCATGTAGCATGAGCTTCACTATAGTTTTACATGAAGTTGGTTGTATTATAACTGTAATGGTAATTGTAGTCTAATAATTGTATTAATTGTGGTCTAGTTAATAATTTTATTAAAACAATTTATATCACCAGCAGTGAAAAGTGAAAAGACTTTACAGACACTTGTCACTTTTGCACACAGACACTTTACAGACAGACTTTTACTAGAAAAATCGCCACTGAAATACTTTATATTTCATTATATTGCCTGTACATTTGCA
>JAQMYF010000001.1:62222525-62252090 GCA_030014195.1 Neosilurus mollespiculum
ATATATATATATATATATATATATATATATATATATACACACACACACACACACACACACACACACACATATATATAAATTTTTTTTTTGTATCCTATATTTTATCTTATATGTATATTTTATTTTATTTTATATATTTTCTCTATTTCTATCCTTTTGCATTTTTATATTTAACTGACCTTTAAAATCCTTTAAAAGTTTTAGTTATTGTTCTTTCTTCTTGTTACTTTGATAGTTTATTCTTTACATTTTGGACAGTCGTAATAAGCATTTCACTACATATTGTACTGTGTATAAGTTGTATGTGACAAATAAAATTTGAATTTGAATTTGAAGTCATCTTCACAGCTTCTGAGTGTATATTTAGGTCCATATGGAACAAAATGAAATCTATATGTAAATATAAATATGTGGTTCTCATGACCCATTACCCTGAGAATGGAAATCCAATCAATTAATGCTACATAACAAATTTAAATTACTTTTTCTTTCAAATAATATATTTTATTTTTAAAATACTTGCAACTGGTGGTTCACCCAACAAGTAGGTTTCCTGCTTTATTACACACACACACACAAATGTAATTTTGAAAAGTGCTTCTTCACCCTAAATGTGTATTTTTGACAAGTGTAACTTGGAAACCATGCCCTCAGTGTTAGCCAAAACATTTGCCTTTACAAAGATCAGATACCAAGCAGAGACAAGTTCATTTACATTTATTCTTCAGGCAAATGCTTTTATGTAAAGACGCTTACAACTGAGCAGTACGGTGTTGAGGGCTGCTGAACACTATAGATGGATGATGCCATTTTTCAGCTCTACATGCTCTGCATTGTCCCAAAATACCCCACAGCACCCTGTGTTTCCTTCACCAAATCCCTGTAGCTGTCCACATCAAATTAAAACACTGATGCTTGTCTACAAAACCAAAAACTGACCATCATCCATCGCTCTGCACCATGATCTCTTCAAGCTGCTAGCACTGCGCAACTTGTTCCTCCATTCATCAATACTCCTCTGTGTCCTGAGCACCCAGGTGGGGGAGTACACTTTTCTGGATGTCCAAAAAGCTGAGCTGTCTTTAGGTGAAGCCTAAAGACCTAGTTCTTCACTAAACAAGCAATAACCAGGAACTGATAAATAAATCATTAAAAAAAACCAAAAAAACAATAAACAACCAACCAACCAAAGTGTTGGATCCTAAGAATAGGTCACAGTTTGTGAGGAGTTTCTGTTCTCCATGTTGGTTTCCTCAGAAACTTTTCAGTAGGTGGAGTGGCTTAGTGGCCCCTTGGTGCACAAATGTGTGTTCAGGTTGTCTTGCAGTGGTCTGATGTCCTGTTCAGGGTGTATCCTCATGGCGTATCCTCATGCACAGCACTCTTGGAATGGGCTTTGGATCCTGATCAGGATAAAGCAGTTACTGAACATGAATTAATAAACTTTTAATGTATTTTTAAACCTGGACTATTAAAAGGATATATTTTTAAATACAAAGTACTTTGCTAAAGCTGCTTTTATATATGCACTTGTGTCAGAACAACTTGCCCCCCGCAAATGGCTGTGAAAAACTTTTTGTTCTAGGTGCAACTTGCCATCTGAACCCAATCAATGTCAAGTAGGAAGGCTTACAGTACGTGTCCATCAGGATTATTGGGTTTTATTTAGGTTTTATTTCACAGACTTTCAAGGCAGATGTGCAGTTCTTCTCCAGTGGTTGGTTGCATGTGGTCCCTCCAGTTATGGGATTGTCACCAATTTGAAAGTGACCATGTAAATACTTAGGAAACTGGGAGCAATTTGTTCCGAGCACAACTTGTTCACACTGCCTGTGTAAAAGCAGCTTAAGTTGCTTTGAATAAATATATCTGTAACCATAGAATGCCAACTATCCCAGTAGAAGGACAGAACATCAATCACCATACTCCATTTCTGCTTTGTGGCAAATTACTTAATAATCATCATTTTCTGAACCAGCCTACTCTTTACGAAAGTCAGCAATGGTTCTTTTACATGCCTCTCAACACAGACAGTGAGAGACAAGGCTGGCTTGAGCCCCTGACTTTGGGATCAGTAATCCAGCACCCTACCACCAGACCACCACCTTACTTAATAATAAACTGCCAATCTATAATGTTTCTATTTTTTATTACCCCAAGAAGAGATCACTGACTCAAAGTAAAAAAACCCCAAAACATTTATTCTTAGAATTCTTAGAAATGTATTGCTTACATTAGACATATTATTTCCTTGACTCACAATCATGTGCTGCTTTGTGTCCAAGCAGGGATAGTAGGGAAGTACCGATTTAGCTCTGTTCATGATCACACTGTCTGTTAGACATTAGAAACTGCACACTTCATGATTCTTCAACAAATATTTTTAATGTTCTGTATACATACTTCGTACAAACACTGCTACAATATTAAATACATATTCGGCTTTATGACACAACAATTAAGTTAGATGAACATAAAGAATAAAAAAAGTCAATGTCCATACTATCCATATTTAGCTTGCATATTTATTTGCTGGATTCTCAGCTTTATCCTTAAGACTTTTCATTGTAGTCTCCAATCATACCTGCTGTCTCAGCCACACACAATTTTTTGAGAGAGATCATTTTCAGGAAGCTTTATTTCCGATACTGGTGAAGATCACTGTATATGTCTGACTGTACTCCATATAGTTCCTGGTACAAAATAAAAATAAAGCACATTTCAAACAAAATATTACTTATCAAGGCCATGTGTTTAAGGAATTTCGTTAGAGTTTTTACAAAAATAAAAAGTATACATTTATACTGACTATATATGCTACTGTCACTTAGTGGGTTCTAGGTATCAGAGTTCGTATTGGTTTTTATAACATCTTTGCAAATCAAAATGTTACCTGATAAGGTGACTCTGTAATTTCCACCTCCTTCAGTCTGCTGGATGACTGGCGAAATTTTCCTTTGTCTTATAACAAGAAGAGGAATCAAGTTCATTTGTCACAAGTCTTTTTTTTTTCTCAAACAAACAAAAACACATACCTGCCTCAATGGAGTTCTTACAAGTACGCAAGCTGTTCTTCCTTTTTTCCCGTGATGCAAAACAGTAGACTGTGATAGTAATTAGAAGTGTGAGGATTATGTCACAGGTAATTATACCAGTAAAAACCCACATGTTTAGCTGATAGCATGTCCCACAGTCTGAAAGAGAATCAGAGAAACAGGACATTAGTTTTATAACAGACTATCCAAAATCTACTACAAGAATATGTTTTTGTGCAAGTGCACATTATTTCTGAATTTACTGATAGAATAGACATTACCTTGAGTTGCTACTACATAAGCTGAGAAAATATGAAAAAAAAAAATAGAAATTAGAAACACGCATACACAAACTGTATGTGTGAATAATCAAAATCACCCTGTTAATCCACAAGAGGGTGGGACTATATATATTTATGAATAGCTCTACAAATGTGAGACTTATTTTCAAGAAATCCTGTTAATATTATAATGAAACCTCAAAACTATTTATTGACTATTTAAAAAAATACAAAATTCAAAAAATATATAGATACAACCCAAACTTACCACAAAGTCCACTGAGAAGAGCCACTGAGTGCACAATCCAGCCCATGATGACTGCACTTGAAAAGAAAAACACAAACCCTTTGATTAATTCTATCTATGCCTTGGTTTAAAACAGAATCTTGTTACAGTAGCCCAGAGACCTCTTGAAGTTGACTGAAACCTAAAGAGGGACACTGTGATGAGGGACTCAGTGAATGCTGAAGTGTGTCTTTGTTGTTGGTCAGTGTGATACTAGGTGGAGTCAACAGTTCTGCAGTTGTTTTTTACACTGATGTTAACACAATCCTCTATGGGCTTTCATAACATTCAAGGGCTTATTAACAAATAAAAAAAATAAATAAATAAAAACAAAAACAGTGAAGCTAAGAATCAGAAGTGTCAAAAATTTTATTCTTAATAGTTAAACATGCTAACATATGTTTTTATTTATTTTTTTCCAGTGTTTCACTATGCTATTTAATAAAATTTGATTAAACAGATTTGTTCATGCTGAAATATATGGCATCCCTCAAAATAAATGCAAAATGAGTACACACACCTACTTATAAACAGCTTATCTTTCAATTGTAACACGGAAGCTGTAAAAAATGCATTCAGTGTCAGTGAGATCATTTCTGTACTCAGACCAGGCCAGTTTAGTGTGATCTTCATGCTCTCATCCTGTGTTTGGTTAGATTTAGTGTTGTGGTTATACTTTCACATGTCAGCCCTGTCTATGCTGAATCCCTAGTGTGGTTTTATCAGTAATTACATGAACATGTTACCTACGCTTGTGAGATCATAGTCTTCAGTAACAGACTTTTTTTTTTTTTTTTTTTTAACTGTCTGGGCTTCTAATGAATGTAATGACCGTTATGGTCAGTGATATGAGAATTGTCACTTTAAATAGGAATAAAGTTGGTTATGTGGTTTTGGCTTTTAGTTGTTGTTCACTGTATATAAGAAAAGGGAAATATGGTTCATTGTGATTTTGAAATGAAATCAGAAACCACAGGGAAAGGAAATAAAAATGAGGTTAAAATGTAAGATTAACAGAGTTAGTATTATAATAATAGACATTTTGTATATAAAAGAGTTACTAGACTTTTTGAAATGTGGCCAAGTCCCATTACCACCAAAGTTTTATGATAGTAATCATTCACTTCCTTTCAAAACAGACACAGACTTTGTCTTTCTTACTGTGGGTTTTTCCAATGACCTTGATACTAATCAAAACCTTCTAACTTGTTTAAGAAATACCAATTAAAGCTGACTCAGTGGGCAGCAGTAACATCTCATTGCTTTGGCTTATTTTAATCCAGCTAAATTTAGATTATTAACATTCTCGAGCTTCGAGGCACTTCGTGTGGCTTTATCCTCATACATATTTTATAGTGGAGGTCCCAAGTGGAGCACCAGAGTCATGGAACATGGCTTGGATGTTTGTTCTATGTCTGTCCCGTGTCCGTGTGTGCCAACCACAGGAAACCCAATAAGGTTGATGCTGATTGGCTGCCATGTATCGCTAACCTCATGACAGTGAGCAGCAGAAAGAAAGAAAGAAAGAAAGAAAGAAAGATAGAAAGAAAGAAAAGATTTATTATTGCTAACAAAACTGAAATCCAAAAAAGAGGCTCAATAAAAGCTCATGTGTGCATGTGGAACATCAAATCATATGGAACATCAAATGTTTATGGAACTTACTTTGTGCACAGAGGCATTATCATGCAGTACCATGCTTGGGTTTGATTCCAGTGAAGTGAAAACGTAAGGCTAAAGCACTCAGCAAGACATTCTATAAAACTGTGCCCAAATGGAGAAGACTGACATCTAAGCATGGTCATGAGCCCAGTTAGTTTTAATCTTCTCGTGTTATACTTGCATGGCTTTATCATTCTGACTTCCGGTTCTGGTCTGACTTTCATTGCTGACCTTGCTAAATGCAGAAGATTTGATAAAACAGATTAGAGCAAAAGGCTCAAGAATTTCTCTGTGGTTCGTTATCAGGATGTGAGATAATGCGATTGCATAGCTGTAGATGGTCAACGGATGCACAGACTGCAGTGCAAAACAATTGTACATATTTTACTTGGATAAATGCACCATTTATCAGATTTGCACCTTTACTGATACACAAAAAAAATCGGTCATTTAAAAAAAAGAAAAGCTGTAACTAAGAGGACTATGTACTATAAGAATGAAGGATCAGTACAGTAATAACTGTAACTAAATGTTTGTGGTTACCGTTGATCATTCCTACACTTTGACTTTTAAATTGATTTTAACCAATTCCCCTGTACAGAATGGCTTAAACTTTGGGATGCTTTTGGGCTTCCTTACATGAACTGCTCAACCCAAGTCAGGACTTTGACTTAGCCATTCCAAACATTTCATTAATTCTTCTTTAACCATTTTTTGGTCAGGTAACTTATGTCTTTAGGGCCACTGACTTTCAGCATGACCATTCGAGACCACTGACATCCAGTAGTCAATCAACAAAGATCACTCAAAGAGCAAGATGTGATAGGTCATGAGGTCTCAAAGGAACCCAGTGCAACTTTTAAGGAACTAAAGGCCTTTCTCACAGTGGTTAATGTTCATGAGTCCACCATCAGGGGAACGCTGAACAACAATGGTGTACATCCCCTCCCTGGTTGGTGGTGGTCGTGTGAAAGGGAAGGCAATACTTGATGGGTGGGAACTGGATACGACAAAATTAGGGAGAAAAATGGAGTACATGGGACATTTGCAAAAAGAAAGCCACAGCTCGTCACAAAGAACATTGCTGTCCTTCTATTCAATTCAATTCAGTTGTATTTTTATAGCACTTTTTCCAATTGACATTGTCACAAAGCAGCTTTACATTATAAAACTAATTTGGTGAAGAATTTAAACTTGTGATTTTAAACATTCCTCTATAAACCCTATAAATACCTAATGAGCAAACCTGTGGTGCCAATGGCAAGGGAAAACTTGCTCAAATAACACAGTGAAGAAACTTTGAGAGGAACCAGACTTAAAAGGGAAACCTATCATAATTTGGGTGAAACCAGATAAAAGTACAAACCATGTAGCAGGACATTCACTGTAGTTTAACATGAAACCTAGTTGGTGATCTTATAATTGTAGTTGTAATTGCAGTCCTAAATCATTTAAGCACAAGAGTTTATATCACCAGTAAAAAATTAAAAGTCATCTTTACAGTTTCAGAGTGTATAATTAGGACCATATGGATATGTGAATGACAGTGTAATAATTAAAGAACAGAGTTTATCAGTGCTGCGTGAAAGCAGGGACTCTGACTATGACTGACTATGGCCGCATAAGTAAAAAGAAAGAACCAGAAGGAAGACAGACATAAGGCTGTAACATAAGGCAATCAGAAACCCCACTGTCGACTGACCTGAGTGAGCATGTAAAACTGGGGGAGTAACAGCATCGAAACATCCCAGTTTACAAGAACTCTGCCTGAGAACCACGAGATCTGCTCCTTTACTTAATAAAAGGCTAATAACAAAATGCTTGACTAAACAAGAAGGTTTTCAGTTTCAATTCCATAACACTGAGGCTTTGTAAGAGAAAGCTCTGCCCCTGCAGTAGTCCTTATAATTTGAGGCATCAATAAGTAGGCTACACCTTTTGATCTAAGTAGGCATTGTGGATCATAAATGACAATAAGTTCACTAAGATAATATGATGCAAGACCTTTCACTGCTTTATAGGTTAATAGTTAATCATTTTTTGTTAGATGCAATGTTTACTCTGAGGAAGTTTTTCCTCCCTGAGGGGGACTCTGTAACTCTGAGGGAGTTTTTCCTTGCCACTGTCGCCGCGGGCTTGCTCGCGGCGACAGTGGCCGCGGGCTTGCTCATTAGCGATGTGTAGGGGGTTGTAGAGAAAATTTTTACATTCCTCCCTAATTTAATTTTACTATGTAAAGCTGCTTTGTGACAATGTCAATTGTAAAAAGCGCTATACAAATAAAACTGACTTGACTTTAATTGGGAGCCAATGCAGACAGTAACACATTACAATAATCTAATCTCAAGGGGAAAAAAGCATAACCAAGTTTTTCGACATCATGCAGCGAAATCATATTTCTAATTTTAGCAATATTGCTGAGAAGGCTATCGACGTGATATTACCTTCAAATGAAAGACTGGGGTCAATAATCATACCAAGGTCCTTGACTATTGCACATGATAAAACCGAAACACCATCCAAAGTTACTGCATAATTAAAACGCTTATTTCTCTGCCTATGGTCCAAGCACAAGTACTTCTGTCTTATCAGAGTTTAATAAGAGGAAGTTAGTAAGCATCCAGTGTCTAATGTCCTTTACACATTTCTCAACTTTATTAAGCTGGTGTCTCTCATCTGGCTTTGCTGATATATATAACATATATTAGCATAACAACGAAAGCTAATACCATGTTCACGAATAATATTACCCAAAGGGAGCATGTACAGAGAAAAAGGCACAAAAAAGAAGGAGACACAGCCATGGTCAGAGGCCAGCAGTAGTTCATTTACCACATTTACGAGTGTTGTCTCTATGCTATGACTCCTACGCTACAGCATTTTCTAAGATCTTGGAAATAAAGGGGAGGTTTGGTATTGGTCTAAATTTGAACAGTTGTCAGGTTTTTAATCAGAGGTTTGATAACTCCTTGTTTAAAAGATTTAGGTACATAACCAGTTCGAAGGAAATAATTAATTACATCTAATAAAGGGTTGATCACTTCTGGTAGTACCTTTTGAGCTACATTATCTAGAGTACAGTGCAAATTTGACACTAAGCATTTAGCTGCCTAATCAAGCTCTGTGAGGTTTGACAGTGAATCAGTCATTGTTGATAATTGTGGGAGTATTTGAAGGAAATCCAAACATGATGTGATAACATGGCAAGGTGTATATATTAGTAGTAATATGCATTTTCAGCGAGATAAACCTTCTACGGTTTGATGAAGACCACATGGACATTCCATCAAGCTACTGGAAAAAAATTGTGGATGGACGAGACCAAAAGAGAACTTTTTGGTTTAAATAAGAAGTGTTATGTTTGGAGAAGGAAAACACTAGATTCCTGTATAGGAACCTTTCTCTGTCTGTGAAACAGTGTTGGTGGTAGTGTCATGGTTTGGGCCTGATTTGCTGAATCTGGGCCAGATACACTTTATACATGTAACATGATTGCCCAAATTGCATAATAGTGGTTAGGAGGGCAAAACATATGGTGAAACTGAGCTCAGACTTGAACTGAAGATCCTGAAGCTGTCATGAAGCAATGATACCCACTTAGCCATTTCTATTTCAATTTTGTCGTTTGTTTACTTTTTAGAACAGATATAATAAAAATCAAGGGAAAAATCTGAAAAAAAAAATTTTTATTTGTGTTTTTATTTTGAAGGCTAATAACTAGCACCATCAAGACCCAGGCATTTTTCTAGACATTTGCTCTTGGAACTATAAAATAATGAACTATTAGTTTCACTGTATTAATTAATGGTATGCATTAAGATTAATAACAAACTAATAAAATGTGACTTGACATTCCCTAACATATTTTACAAAGAAACTTACATTTTAATCAAATAATTTAATTTTTGCAGTGTGTCCCTAGTGTTACATATTGTAAGCAAAAAGTGATGTTCTGTGAACTGTGAATATAGGTGTATAATCCAGTGAATATTCCATAGTGATCAACACCCCAGATGACAAAAGTTAAACAAACCAAAACATTACAATAGATTTATTCATAAATGTAAAATGATTCATAAAGCATAAAGATGTACAGACAGAAAAAGATCCACAATTTAAAATGCCTCTAAAGGTATCAAATATAGTATTTTTTTAGTTATAATAGCAACTGTACAGTTTTGGTAAAAAATGGAATGTATAAGTGTTACTGTAAGGTCTTCATCCTCCTTACTTCCTTATTTATCCTTGTTTGCAGTTTGCTCTGACATTCATGTAGACTTTATCAGCTGTGAAAGCATGCATACGCAAGTTATTGTCACTACAAAGAGAAAACACGGAATTGGACAAAATGGCCATTAGAAGAAACAATTTTCAGGATTCACCCTTTTCCTTCTTGATTCGACGCTTACTAGCACAGTAATATGTAGCAGCAACAATTAATACTGTGAGTGCAATGTCACCAAGAACCACACCTGCCAGTGTACCTGGAGCAATTCGGTAACACGGACCCCTTTCTGGAAGAAAGATAAATACATCACCTTAAAAAATTCTGTAGTAAAACTCAAGCAAAAAAAAAAAAAAAGAAAGAAAACATTGACAGCAACACTTTTGTTTAGTAACCTAAAAGTTAATGCTTACCTGTCTCTCTTGCACTGATCATGGCTTATGGCAGAAAGGAGAAAGATAAAACAAACAGTGAGATTCATAAATTATTATATATATATAGGATTATTTTCTTTGTAGTATAATTACTTTCTTAGTATACAATACTAGAGGTAATTTTTAGTAGTCACTACTGTTGTTAGTTTCTTACTAGTGACTATCATTAATTTATTAGTACTCAGTACTAGGTTTAGTTTCTTATTAGTCTATACAAGGATTAGTTAGATTTTGTTAGTAGTTTAATGTTAGTAACATTAAATCCTGCGGAATCGTTACTTGGATTACTGTTTTAGTAAGAAAATACGGAAGTAGGTGAAGGGGTAAATTCTTTTTATTAAGTTCAGATTTCCAAGGCTCAAATAACTCAGACCTTTTAACTAATAGCTGTCATACTGTCATGTCTTGAAGTATCGAGGGTTATACACTGCCTGGCTATAAATGTTTAAATGGGTTTGAATTTCTTGTAGAGTGGTTTGAATACATTAAACTAACAAAATAACACTGTTTAAACAAACATCATGACATTTACATAAATAACCTCACCACACACTGAGTGGAATATGTTACTCAGGTACATGCAAAGGGGAACCACACGGAGCGTTAGCACAGATCACAGGAAATAGTCCAACCAATTGCAGCTACAGTGGTCTTACTTCATACATGCACATGAACAAAGACTGAGGTGTGAAAACAAAACATACCTAACCAGCAAAGGAAAAGATACAAAGAAAAACAGGCGTGGCTTGTCATTTCCTGTCAACGTGGGTGCTTTCTCCTGCAATGTAGTCATAAAGAAACAATTTATCAAAATGGCATCATCAATGAATTTGGCCACCAATAAAAGTGGTCTAGATTTTTTTTCCTATAGCTGCATATTATACCTTTAAAAACATAAGCACACTGTTGTTCTCATGAGGAAAGCTAAACTAGAACAATTGTTGTGCAAATTAGCAGGAAATGAGCCAACACAAACCATGTTAGATTCAGTTTATTAAAACTCATAGTTTTTAATCCCCCTTGTCAGTCATCTCTGAGTGAAACAGTGCATCAGTGAAATCACTGCCTGTACCAACTCCATTCATCAGCCTGTATCTCCATACTTCCTTGGAACCACAGAGAAAGGATGGACCAGAACCTACTACTTTGTACTATCCAGTGCTACTGATGGCACTGGATTTCAACAGTGTAGAATCAACCATAAATAACCAAGCATAAAAAGTACAGGAAAGAAAATATGCAGACTGAGTTACAGTGCAAGTAACATTAATGTTGACCCAATGTTTTCATGTGCCTGGGCCTGTATTACTATAATTTTGCCACATAATTAGAAAAATGGTTTATTCTGTTACTGATATAAAAGAGATGCACATTGGCTACCATAATGTATTCTGTTAATAAAGTTTCAAAACCAAAAACAATATTTATACCCAATACGAACAGATTGCATATGATCAATTTTAAGCAAATGTAAATGTAAAAACTTAGCAAACTGCCAGCAAACAATAAATAAGGCTTACCAAAAGCAGGAGCAACTTGCTTAAAGATCAGTCAGCAGGATGAGAAGTCCTTCCCCCCCGAATATCACAGGGCGATGTGGGTGGAGGCTACGTAAATGGAACAAAACTGCACTTCATATCATTATAAAACATCTTGAAATGAGGCTTTTGGACTGGATCCAAATCAACAGAATTATACAGCATTTAATAGTGTATCTCAGGTAAAGTTTTCTGCAAAGGTTGTGGAGTGTGAACATAAACCCTCTCAGTACACTTTTCATACTCCTTATGGCTCTCTGTGCCAGTTTCAGTTCTGACTTTTCTCTTTTATTTCAGTTTTCTTGTAAATGCATGTTAAAATTCATTGTTTGGTCTCTCTATGGTGAACTACATTTAAGTATTTGTTCCATTCCATTTCATAAAAATCTACAAATTACTGCTTAATGTTTAGCAAAACATCTGGTCTCTATGTAAGCATATAATAATGGTAATTTTATTATTATTACTGTATAACCTAATCTTTAATCTAAGTAAAAGGAAGTTAATAGAAGAATAGTTTAAAATCATTTTATTTGCCACACACAGACCTTACCCCAGTAGTGTGAATGTGCCAAAGTATCTGAATGTTCCATTTGACGTTAACAACTGTGGGGACTGTTTTGCAGTGAATACTTGGAACTTACATTATGTAAATTGTGTTGAGTGTGAAGAAAACAGACAGCATATGCACCTACTTGTGGTGAAGAACTGAGGGGAAAATAGATATATATAAATATACACACACACACACACACACACACACACACACACACACAGTAGTGTGAAGTGAAGCTTATACACCACTTTTGTCTAAAAGGGCTCCTAATAAAAAAAATAATAAAAAAAATACTTCTCTATAATTTTAAATATATTAAACAATACTATTGTAGGCAATAAGAACCTACAATTCGACAAGTATATTGTGGTAAAAGTACGGCTAATAAACAAAAACACTGAAAATAATAATTTTTCAGAAAAATTGAAAGGTGTCACAAATGTAATTTTTTTTACTTTTGCATATCATGAATGAACTTCATACCACATAAAATGGTTTAGTGAGTGAAGAAATTAAAAAATACAGATGCAGTGATGATGATACACTTAACAAAATGAAGATAAATCAGAAACCAAGTACTATTCAAGTATTTATTTCATGCAATATTGGATCATATTAATGAGAATAAGTAAACAAACAACAATGTACAGTAATAACAAAAATAACAGTCTCTTTTTTAGGGAAAAAAGTCAATATTTAGTGTGGCCATCCTTTATTTTGGGCAGTTGTGGCTTAGTGGTTAAGGCGATGGGTTACTGATCTGAAGGTCAACGGTTCAGTCCCCACAATCACCACTGTTGGGCCCTTGAGCAAGGCCCTTAACCCTCAATTGCTCAGTTGTATAAAAATGATAATTGTAAGCCGCTCTTGGTAGGAGTGTGTGCCAAATGCTGTAAATGTACTTTGATTACAGCATTTAACCTTTCAGGCATAGTGTTCACATATTTTTTAATTTCTTCACTCACTAATCCATTCCAAATGGTGTAAAGTTCATTCATGCTGTGCAAAAGTCAAAAAAATTAAATTTGTGACTTCTTTCTGTTTTTCTGAAAAACTTTCACTGTTTTTGTTTATTAGCCATATACTTTTACCTCAATATACTTGTCGCAATGATTTTTTACTTGTTTTTATTTAGGAGCCTTTTAGACAAAAGTGGTGGTGTATAATCTTCACTGCACACTACTGTGTGTGTGTGTAACTGTGTTGCCCAGAAAATGTGAAGCCTATGTAAGAGTTGAGTTGTTATACATTCACTGTCCACTTTGTTAGAAACACATGTATTATTATTGTAATTATGCAATCAGCCAATCATCTAGCAGCAGCACAATGCATAAAAACATGGTAATACAGATCAAGCTTCAGCTAACTGTCCCATGAGTATTAGGGAAAACATTAACGCAGTTACTTAGTCATGTCCTGGTTGTTGCTGACATAAGCGAAGTTTATTCTGAAGTCCTGAAACCTTCATGCACTTTCCAGTCTTAATTCTGACTCTACACAGAAAGGAAACAAAAACAAAACACATCCGGTGTGCAGTAATACTGCGAGCTTGTCGATCAGAAAAGTCAGGAAACTGCCACAAAAATGTGGGTAAACACAAGATTCATTTACATTTATAGAATTTTGCCTTTACAAACTATGTCTTTAAGGTGCTGACTTTGTGCAGTGCGACACTGTAATGCTGAAATAGGTTTAGGCTAAGTAGTGCTAGTGAAGGGAAATCATGATGCTACAGTCTGGGGTAGGAACACATTTGCCTGAGTTCATTTTTTCCACATGCTTTGCCATAGTGTACATGTAACAACAATTAAATGAAAAAAATCAACACAAAATGACATTGTTGATTGCATTTTTATTCCCACTCCCAAATAATAAGATATAATTTCTGAACTCAAATCATAACATTAACCATACAGTGGTGCTTAAAGGTTTGTGAACCATTTAGAAGTTGTTTTATTCCTATATAAATATGGCCTAAAAGACAAATTAGGACAAAAATATCATGCAATCTTCGTGAAGACGCTTGCTTTTAGACTTTTTATAGGTAACAGTCTGAATGGTCCTTTTCAAAAAGATCTGAAACACTGATTTGTCTAAACACAGCACTGTGTGTTGGTCCATTCTAGGTGTCACGACACCCAGAGAAGCTAAGATAAGGCTTCATTTTTGCACAGTAACATTTTAACTAACATTTCTGGATGTATCTTCATATTTAGTGCTTGACAAAGGTTTATATCAAGTTCACATGGTTATATCAGCGCTAAAGGTTCTTGATGCAATGCTATCTGAGGGATTAGCAATAACAGAAGTTCAGTGTAGGCTTTGAATCCTTTCCCTTTATGCACCAAAATAGTGAAACTTTTATACACTGTAAAGAGTGAAATATAACAAATCTGTATCTTTCTTTGTGACTAGTGTTTTTAAACACTCGATTTTCTCACACGGTTTTTGACAAATGGGACATCTTTGCTTCTCAATGAATACTCTTTGATTTTGTACCCGATCATTATTATAATCACCTGTTCCAAATTACATTATTTAAAGATCAGATATTATACCCATTTTCAGACACAAGGTAAAAAAAGCTGCTTTGTCTGAAACTGATTTTGAGTGCATGCGCTGGGCAGCCTACTTGAATTCCTCCTCCCATTTATGTTTTCCTGTTCTATGCCTTGTCTGCTCTGATTAGTCACCTTTTATCACCTGAAAGCAACATGCTGGGAGGACAACAGAGATAGGCAGAGAAACCACCTTGCATGGAGGGCAATGGCTAAGGCCAGCTAATTAGAAAGTCCATCATTACATTACAGTCCATCATTATGCACAGTGTGCTTAAAATTAAACACAAACTTACTAAAAGCCTGCATGCATAGTTTATGACTTTCATGAAGATTTTATTCATAGAGAGAATAAAATATTACTCTTTCGAGAATAAGAATTTTCACATGCAAAAATGCGGTCTCATTTGATATGCGTTGAGGTGCATTGGACCCCGGACATGCGCACATTAACGAGACCCTACTGTAATTTGCATATGAATACATGGTGCAGTATTCTTTTTTTTATTTAGATATAGGCATACACCTTTTTTAATGTATGTAAATGGAATCGTGTTTGAATTATATTTGTGACTATTTTTTTATTTAATTCAGAAGCTGACTAGTTTTTATGTTCGAATAATACCTGAATACTGATATTAATGGCATTAATACACACACAAACATACACACACACACGCATAAATAAATATATATAAACATAATCAACAGTTAACATTTATGGGTCAAAAAATGTAAAAGCATACAGAAAAGCATAATATCACACATTTAAATATTTTGCCTTATTACTAGCCCTAAAATCCCCACTACAACTATTTTGTAATATGATGCAGGAATGGATAGATATTAAAAATGAAACAAAGTTGACTAGGCAAGACATGAAATATTTTGGGTTCACACTGTCAAATAATTAAATAAGTCAAAGTAAATTTAGAAATCACTAGTGGATTAAAACACTTTTTTTTTGCTTTGGTAAGCTGAAAGTGATCTTTGCTTTAGTGAGCCTGTGGCGCCTCATGGGCCCAAAATCAGAACACTAATGAAGAAAAATACTGCTCTCCATATCACCAAAATAAATCAGAAAGTTAAAGGGAAAAATAAATTTGTACACAGATGAGACCAAAAACGAACTTATTAATATAAATGAAAGGCATCAAATCTAAAGAAAGCAAAACACATGAAAACATTCCATGCTATCATAAGAAACTTATCCCAACTGTACAGCATGGGCCTGGATAGTTTGGGTCCTTGAACCACTGATGACCAAGGAATTCTGAATTCTACCAGCAAAATCAAAAGAACAAAGTCAGGACTGAATCTCAAGTGAGAGTGAGTCATGCAGCAAGAAAAGAATTATGCACACAAATTGTTTTCCCAGAAGAAGAGCAAAGTTTATGTTCTGGAATTGCCAATTGAAGACAAACAGAAATATGCAAGCAGAAATCTAGAACATTCTGAAGGATTCAGAAAATTTCAAGCACCACTGTACATCCACCATGACCCAACACATTGTGTAGTTAGATTTGAAAGTGTTTTTTATGGAAAAAAGAAAAAAAAGAAAACGGAAAATAAAACTAACTCAGTATTGTTTTAATCCGAAGACAATTACCTCTTGATTTTCACAGACAGCAGAGAAAACCGTACCAGTAACATTAAGTAAAATAGTAATAATTTGTGCAAATTGTCTGCATAATAAGTAAACAATTTTGTAATTGTTTTCTGAAATAATATTGCCTTTTAACAAAGTTTTCCGATGTTTCAAATTAAAAGTAAGGACAGGAAGAAGGAATATTCTTACAATAAAATGAACCTGTAACATTCATTCAAATTTACAAGATCCAGAACACCTAGGATTTAGCAAAGAAAGAAGAGGCTGGGCCACGTCTTATTCTAAAATACTCTGACAGATTCATCACATAACTATTGTTACACTACCCAGGCACGTCATGCTCCTCAGGGTCTGTCTTTTGTGCACTGGTCTTTGACAATAACTCATCTGGACATGCAGAGAACATGGCAGATGAATGGACCGATAATTTTTGGACAGGCTTTTAACTGGTGAAAGGTTGAGAATCCCTGCTGGAGAATCCAAGTCAGGACACCGAGGTAACCTTTTTACACCACTATCCCTCTGGGCATCACTGCATTTTTCAAGTAGGGGATTACTGTGTTCCAGACTCAACCCTCTCTGCTTTTCATCGTCTGATGTGACAGCGGTCAAGCTTGATTGGTTTTCTGTTTTCTTGCCAACACATTTTTCCTCGTCATGTCCAAGACTTGTATGACCTCCATGCTTACAAAACCTTCTTCTGCTCCTTCTGTGCATTTAATTGTGGAACGTGCAACATCGGCTTCAGTTCGACGTCAGCTACTGGTTTGGTTTCTTTAATTATTGTGTAAGTGTTGGTTCCCGATCCAAATGTGCATGGATCCTCTAACAGTGCCCATCCATTGTTTTCATTTTCCACAGATGTTAAAGGTATCAGAATGTTTGAGCCAGACACAGGGCTAGCCATGTCTTTTAGCAGTATTGTTTTGTCAGACTCTTTAGATACATTACCATTATCAGAAGGTGATGGAAGGTGAAGGACCTGTGTAGCCAAGTTGGAGTTAAGATTTTCAGGGTTCTTGATGCTATCAGACACAGATGTAGAGGGTACATGCAAAAGCATAACCAAGGGTACTGGAGAAAAAGCCTCTTTATTCAGAGTGAACGTGGTCAGACCATCAGCAGGCTTTGTTTGGTCACTTACGGCAGTCACTGGACCTTGAACAGTTTGAATTTCCTTGCTTTTAAGACTGGTGACAGCTTCCTTCTTTGAATCTGGCTTTTGCTTCTTTGTGGGTATCTGCGAAAACATTCATATGAAAGTTTGTTTAGTTTTTGTCAGTGAATCTCATCACTAAACATGCAGCATGTAAATGGTTAAAAAAATATCAGCAATAAAATGTAATGTTCCCATTGCAAGTTTAAGTGGTGCTTGAAAGTTTGTGAACCCTTAAGAATCTTATATATGCACCTGCTGGGAAACCCTATTGTTTTTACTTGGCTCGTTAAATTCTTTCACCACTTCTTTCTTTTGGCCAAAAACAAAAAACACACTGCAAAAATTACTTTTCAAAAGAAAGAAGTGGTGAAAGAATTTAATGAACCAAGTAAAAACAACAGGGTTCCAAGCAGGCCTCCAAGCAGCCTGTCTTAAAAAAATTCTTTTAAAAATTGTTACGAATTTCCTGGCCAGTTGAAAAAATAACCAGTAAAACAGACCCCCCAAAAAATATATTTCAGCCAACTGGCCATCCTGCAGAATGCAAAATAAAAATTTGTACAGCCTGAAAAACAAAGTCGTCTTCCTTTGGGTTTAATGGCAGTTGATATCTTTATCTCATTATTTGATTGGTTGGTAAATTGACTCCATGAAGTCTTTGGAAGCAAAAAAATGGGGACTGTTGACATGATACAACACGAGCATGACGATGGCGAGCCTTCAATACGGATCGGAATTTGTTTTGTTCATTCGTTTTCATGAAAGGAGGACAACAAATCGTTTAATACGATGCAATACAAAGAATATGTTTGAAGAAATTTTATTTAAAAAGTTCAATCATGCTGATGTCGAAGGCATAACCATGAATGTTGGGGTAGCAGAGAGTCAAAAGTTGTCTGTCTCTGTTCTGTACAAATCTAACATTAGGAGAGATACCTTCTGTGGACCCAAAAGAAACTTTGTGAGACATATTAGATTTAAAAATTAATAGCAACTTCAGATACATTGTTTACTTGGTTCGCCAAGCTAACATCTATGCTAACGTGGCTACTGTAGGCCTAGCAGAAACTGACGGCAGTTGTGTCAACACTACGCTTGGGCCAAAGGACGGATCATAGTCCTTTATGGTATATTGGTAATTTATAGTATATACTGGTGACACCAAATGATTTACCGAAATGATTTAGGGCAACAATTACCAGTACAGTTATAAGACAACCAACTAGACTTTTTTTGGACTTTTTCCCAAGGGTTTCCTCTAAAGGTTTTTTCCTTGTGTCGACTGAGGGAGTTTTTTTCTTGCCACCATTGCCACAGGCTTGAACATTTTGGATGCATAGTGTTTAGAGAAATGTTTAAAATCATGTTTAAAAAGATTAATTTCTTCACCAAATTTGTTTTATTATGCAAATCTGCTTTGCAACATCAATTGAAAAGTGCTACAAATTCAACTGAACTGAACTAAATTGGAATAAAAGTATCATTCTCACAATAAACCAAACCCAGCCCAAACCCCCGATCCTCAACCTTCCCTGCAATGAGCTCCCACAGCTCCCTTCTACACGCAGGCTTGTTTACAGTTTACATACATATTGAAGAATGTTGCATTGCAGCAAAATGGCGGTGCCCTTGTTCGTTTCGCCCAGTATCACTAAATAGAGGCTGCAATACGAGAAACAGAGTGAACTGGTTATGTCCACCTCCAGACACGACACATGCCTCTTCTCTGCTGTACATTATTGCGCCCTCTGCTGTCTAAACAATACAAATGCAGCTAAGAAACTAACCAGAGTTAGTTCAATTCTCAACCATGTCAGCTTCGTACCATGATTTACTGCTGTACATCAAGATGCATGCATTTGAAGGAAGGATTGTTGGAGAGATGCAGGCAGTACAGGCTGTTCTGCAAAGGGAACTGGAGGTACAGTGAAAAGATTGGTATATGCAGCAGTTGACCTGTATCTGCATGAGTTTATGCATTGTACTGCTACATGATTAGATAATTAAAATAAGGTCTTAACATAAATTTTAGGAGTATAGAATAAATAAAACTGTTAAAGTATGAAACAATAATTACAATAAATAAGACCAATACACTACAGGGAAATGCATAATACAAACCTCTTCTGGAATCACAATCCCACAGGTTTTACGGTGGCTGTCATAAGTCTGCTGATGACAGAAGCCCAGGCCACACTCTTTGCAGAGACAAGGTCGCTCAGCCGCATGGCCACCCATGTGTGACATGAGCATAATGGATGAACGGAAACCCATCCCACACTCTGAGCACCTCATGACCCTCTGATGTGTCCCGGCATGCTTCTTCAGTTCCTCTGAACTGTCGAAGACTTGCCCACACTCCATACATCGGATACCATTTGCGTTTGCACCAAGGTCCTTCTGGTGACCCCAGCAACCCGTGTCATTCTTGTGCTTCAGGAAGTCCTCTTGACTCTTAAAGACAACGAGGCACGCCACACATTGCAACTGCTCAGGTTTACACTCGTGCTTCATGTACTGAGATGATAAACGGAAATGGCGTTTGCAACGAATGCAAGTATAGGGCAAAACTCCCAGGTGATGAAAGCTGTGGCGCAGGAGGATGGCTTTTGTTGAGAACGCCAGGCCACAGTCAGTGCAGAGAAATACGTCTTTATTGTGTCGTTTGAGGTGGTACAGCATAGAGCTGTGATGGCGGAAGCTACGATCACATTCCGGACACGGGTGGCGCTTTGTGCGTCGCCTGTGTGTTCGCACGTGCTTTTTGCACTCTGCTATGCTGGTGAAAATGCGCTTGCAGAGATCACACTGGAAGAACTGGTCCTCAAAGTGGTTTGTGTCCAGGTGCTGCTGCAGGGCCTCCGCTGTTGGAAACTGGACAGTACAAATGATGCACTTGGTAGGGGGTGCAGGTGCATGGGAACGCAGGTGCTTGCGGTAGTTCACTAAATGGCAGAATTGCTTACTGCATTCAGCACAGTCATACAGACGCACACCATTGTGTATGTGCAAATGTTCATGAAGGAGGAATGTTGTGGGAAACGTAAGGTTGCACAGGTGGCAGCGATGCTCCTCTGAACTATAGGTATCTGTGGAGATACGGCAACTGTTTAGTTCCTCTGTATGAGAGGATGTGAACTGAGCTACTAACAAGATTAAATACTCCAATAGTACGTTAGTGTCTCCCAAAATCAGAGGTGTACAATATTAGTAAAAAGATGAGACACACCCACTCATTCTAATTAAATCGAAGAAACAAATTCATCAAATCAAATCAAATAGTAGAATAATAAACAGTAGTAGTAAATAAAGAGTGCGCCCAAACCTTTACTGAAGGTCATCATTTGAGTTGCCAGGATTCTCAGCTACTTTTCAATCTACTAACACATCTAAATGGAAAAACCTAATACAAAAACTCTGGCTCCGTGTATTTTAAATCATACTGGTATAGGGAAAGAAGGGGTTTTGTGATCCACTTGACATCACTGGTAATAATGATAATATTTATCACCAAAAATATTTTATACATTTATCATTATTATATAACTGAAGGTTAAGGGCCTTGATCAAGGGCCCAACAGTGGCAGCATGATGGTACTGGGGATAGAACCCCTGAACTTCAGATCAAAATCTAACTAATTCATTCTCACTCACTTACCAAACTGCTTATTCCTATTAGGGTCGACCATTACAGGGCCAACACACATACATACACACACACACACACACACACAATGGGTTGATGCCACAGCCATCCGTGACCGGGAGTCCATGGGAGCTGATTGGCCGAGCTCTCACGGGAGGGAGGGATGGCATACGCTCACTTCCCTGTCGCTCACAGCGATCACCAGCGTCTGTGAGCTCATTAGTATGAAGGGGCGGATAGCGCTTTCCCTCCGAGTGTGTTAGGCCGCCCACAAATACGCATGCGCAGCAGTTCGAAAAGAGGTGGGCGGTAGCATCGCATGTCACGGAGGGGGCGTGTGCTTGTTTGCGCCCCTCCCTGGGCGGTGGTGGTCGTGTGATAGAAAAGGCAAAAGTTGATGGGTGGGAATTGGAAACGACTAAATTAGGGAGAAAAATGGGGAAATAAATCCAAACAAACAAACAAATAAATAAATAAAATAACACTGTGAGTGAGTTTTGCTATTTTTGTTTGTTTTTTTTTTTCTTCTCAGAGCAATATCCACAGCATTTAATGTTTTTTTTTTTTTACATCAGAAAGAAGCAGCTAGTCTGGCTGACCCACACTGATGACAAGGCCAAGTCAAGGTTAGGTTAATGTTTAAGTTAAAGCTAAGGTTGTGCATATAAAGGTGTGAATTAATGAAGTGTTGCTCATTTAGCTATTTAACAAATGCTGATCTATTAAACTAAGATAAAACAGGCTGAGAAAAAAACGGTAAGAAAAGTATATGACTGTGATTATTGAGAAACGTCATGGCTGTCTGGCAGGTCAGGTTGTAGATTATTGCATCATTTTGTGGGGTCGGCTTACGTAGGCTCAGGTTTATGAAGGTGTTATAAACCCCGACCCGAGCAACACTACTCTGCACACTTGTGCAGTCAGTTTATTATTATTTAAGTAAGGTTCACTATTTAATTGTAAATTCATATTCAATCTGTGGTGGCACAGTGGTGCAGTAGTTGGCACGTCCACTTCACAGCAAGAAAGTCCTGGGTTCGAGTCCCAGGCTCGGTGTGGGAGTTTCTGTGTGGAGTTTGCATGGGTTTCCTCCCACAGTCCAATGACAAGCACATATTAATGGCTAACTGGCTGTTCCAACTTGCCACTAACTGGTGTGAATGGTTGTGTGTGTGAGTGTTGGCCCTGTGACGGACTGGCGAGCTGTTCAGCGCCTTCGCCCAGTGTTGGCTGAGATAGTCTCCAGCCTCCCTGCCACCCTAGTAAGAATAAGCGGTTCAGCACATGAATGAAAGAATAAATATTTCATGTCTATTTGGTTTTCACTTGAATGTTGTTCACTGCTGTTCATTAAATGTCGAACATGATTCATCTTGGTTTCTTTTTTCTTATTTAATCTATTCTGATATTTTGTTGATGCTGTTGGTTGTGATGCTGTTTGGTTTTGCTGATTATGGTAAATACTCTGCAAAATATCGATTTTATAAGATAACTAATAAAGGACTATCCACGTCGTACATTCAAGCACTGCAGGCTTTTTTTTCTTCACACTTACCTGAAGATAAGACATCATACTGCTCCGCTTCTGAAAAGTCACATTCTTCTTCTTCATCATCCTGAAGACCACCAGATTCTTCATCGCCTTCCTCATTCTCTTCTTCCACAGACGTATCCCCACCACCCATCAGCTTCCCCCGGGCGTTTTCTTCTCCCAGCTCATCTTTTCGTCTCTGATCTTTGTGCATTTTTTGCTTCTTATCCCCTTCCAGCTGCTCATCAGCATTTTCATCCATCCGTGCACGTTTCCTTTCTTTCTTTTCTTTCTCACAAGCAGTCTTGCTGCTTTCACCTGTACTGGGCTCTGTGGAAACTACACGAACTGAACTGTCGTGACCCCAAGATCCTTTATCACCGAGGAGGGAGCTGGGAGACACAACAGGGCTGATGTGACCTCGGTCTGATTCCTCATCCTCCACACTTTCCTCTGGTGTGAGGCACGATGACGTCATGGCAGACAGTGTTGTTGTTGGTGGTGATGATGATGATGATGATGCATCTTCCAAATCTGAAGCCTGGTGTGTCTCTTCCTGCTTTAAGACCTGAAAGTCCCAGCTCGAGAAGCCCAGCTCGGTTAGCTGGATGTCAATAGTCAGGTCTGAAGACATGTCTGCCTGTTCTATAGCAAATTTAAAAGGACGTCAGGAACAAAACGAGGCTTTTTTTTTTTTTTGCATGTGTTCCTTTTCAGGCTTGTAAATAAACAGTGAATGTTTTCGTTTATCGAGGATCAGGCTGCCGGTGTTGTTGTTGTTGTTGAACCTACTCGGAAATTTCTTCCTTCACAGACGATTCATTCAAAAACTACTTCCAACCCCGCCAAGAAATCCCAACACAAACTCCCTCACAAGACAACAACGTGGCGACTGTCTACACTCGCACCGCTTCATGGGGTTTCCTTCCTCTTCTTCGTCTCTCTTTACTTTTGGCGGTCAGTAAACCGTATTCATGGGTAAAGCGCCGCCGCCCTCCTCCTCTTCTTCTTCTTCTTCTTCTTCTTCTTCGCTTCTTCTTCTTCGTTTTGTTGGGGGGTTGCATCTTGCATTTCGTGTATACCGCCATCTACTGTGCCGGAGTGTGTAAAGGAACTCGGCGCTTCCGCCTCCTCTTCTTCTTCTTCAATGGCGAATTGCAGCCTTGCGGATCATTATCGCCACCTACTGTTCTGGTTTATATACCCTTTTATTTCCTTGCTTTGAGTCCTGTAGTTTGTAGGTATCTGAAGACGTGTCTTTGAACCTTTGTTCCAGAGTTTCTCGCAAAAATAGTTTTCAGACCGATGTGTTGACCTCCATCTTGCTCCAGTGCGTTTCCTAGCAACTGTCTTCCACTGGCGAATGTTGGACAATAAAGAACGACGTGTTCGGCTGTTTCCATCTGGTTGCACTCACCACACGTTTCGCTTTGGTGTTTCCCAATGAGCTGTACAGATGAGTTTAATCTTGTCTTATCCTGATAATGAAACGCTCTTCCGTCCTACTTCTCCCCAGTGACCTTCCATCTCCAACTTGCTGCTGAATCTGATACAGATTCCTTCCTTTATTGTCTTATAGTCTCTGCCACTTGACTTCCAAATGACAGATTTATCCTCCACTTCGCTTGTCGGTATTTCTTGGTCTAGTTGATTTGGTTTTAGTCTACTCTCGAGACCTGCTGGAGCTGCGCTTGAGTCTGAACATATCGGGATTCTCATGGGTTTGATTTCCTCGATCCACCGTATAGCAACGTCGTTTCTACTGTATAAACTGATATCTGATCAGTTGTTCTTGACTGTCCCAAGAATGGTAGCAGGTATTAAAGGGAAAACTCTTACAGCAGTATTAACCTTTGTTGACTTTAGGAAAGCATTAGATTCCATTAGGAGGTCCAAGTCTTAAAAGTATATGGGATACCACGTGCCATCACATCAGCAATGGAGATAATCTACTCAAATACAGAAGCACAAGTCTGTTCTCCTAATGGAGACACAGAGTTCTTCAGAACCCAGGCAGATGTACTGCACAGGGATACCCCAGCCAGATTGCTATTGTACTGCTCTTCAGTCAGAAATAGATGGCTATGAAGATCTTGGCTTCACCTTAAAAGAGATATGAAGCAGAGAATAGACTTCTGTGAAGATCAGAGATGCAAACATTGCAGCTGATATTGTGTCATTTTCCTACAGAATGCTCAGATTCAATCAGCAGCAAAGGAGGTTGGTCTGCAGATAAACAGCTCTAAAAGAGAATATATGGCTGAAGGGGATTTATGCACTGTTGATGGTACTAAACTAAAGCAAGTTAAAGTCCTCCAATCCCTAGATTCTAAGATTAATGAAACAGAAAAGAATATCCAAATCATGGGCAGGACTGAACAAACTATCTAATATCCAGAAGTCAAATCTGAAAAGAGAGCCGGAGGTTCAATACCTCAGAGAATCTGTGCTGCTATATTGGACATTAACAAAACCACTGGAAAAGCACCTCAGCAGTGGTTACACGAGACTTCTGTCTGCAATGACTATTAGCTGAAAAGCCCACACGACAAATAAAGAGCTATTTTTTTTGGGGAGGGGGTGCATACCACCCATGTCAGAAACCCCGCCATACATTCAGATCAACACTCATTAAGTGCTGCTTAGATGCCCTATACTCTCATTCCCTATTATTTCTACATGAGCAAGAAGCCCTCAACACACTGCATCTATGCTTATGTAATCTACACTGTTCAAAAGATCGGGTAGAAATGTCCTTGTTTTTGAAAGAGAAGTCTTATAATTGGCAATGTTACAAAAATACTTTAAATAATTAGAGTGTACAAACTGGGGGGCAATTCTAATTTTAAAATTTTGGCAGTACTGTAACATTGACTGCAAATAAACTCAGAGTATATAATTTTTTTAGTGTTTCTTTTTGTTCAAATGAAGACATCACAGCAGCACATTTGAAGATGGCATCCAAATGGAGAAAAAAAATTGGGTTTTTTTTTTTTTTGGGTTGTTGGGGGGGGTCACAGATGGAGAAAAGTTGCCCAGTTGAAGCATTGGTCTACATTGATACCCATTTCCCATTATGCATTATTAGGATTTTATTTATCATCAGTCCCAACACACTGCAACCAACATATCTAACAATGCTTTATTTCACAGAACTAAATGTTAGCACAAGTTTTGGAATGATGTGAAGAGACAAAATTTTAGTAATTTATTATCATGGGTTTACAAATCATTACACATCATTACCTTACCAATGACCAGAAATGAAATATACACTGTGCCTTAAATCTGAGCTATCAACTTGCACGACTTGCCTCTCATCGCTGGGTGTTGAAACTTTGTGTCTGACTTTTTTTTTTTTTTTAAATCAATTTGATTGTAACAATAAGTAAAAAAAAAAAATTCTGAATTGGAGAAACTGCTGCACCATGAAACATTCGTAAACTGATTCCACAGTAGCTCATTAAGGTGATTCTATTTAACACTGAAGACACAGCAGGATCTTTCCACCCCTTCACAGGGCAACAGTGGTCAGAATGTGTGCAATAAATGTGTAGGGGGGAAAAAAAACCCAAAACATTGGCCTCATTATATGGATTAGTATACAGATGTCAGATAAGCATTTACAACAAACCTGGAGACAATCGTGAGCTCTGAACTTGTTTGATTCAAAGTAGAATTATAACCTAGTTGCTGCATCAGGTAGCTGCACTTAAGAATTTAAAATGCATTTGCATTACTATGGTTAAAATGAAAGGTCACAATGAACTGTCCCTATCAAATAATCATAGTAATATAACCGCTGGTTAACATTGTAATGGCTTGGAGTACATGTGCCCCACTGCAAATGTCTCTTCTGAAAAGAAGTTGCTGGAAAAAGACTGAATTCACTTCTACAGCATTATGAATAAGAGCAACAGATCACATACAAACGAAAATGGATAGATTTTTTTTAACTTGGTGTAAAATTGATCATCAGGTAAGAAAGTTAAAATGAATGCTTTTTGGTGCAACAGGAAATTAAATAATGTACTAATTCACTAAGATGATGCTTGCCATCAGAACACACTAAATTCATTGAGGCATACCTTTCTTCCCAAACTACTAAAATAATGTAAAAACACACTCATGATGTTTATAAAAATAACCTTAAAATATTGAAGTCAAATGTAAAGCCTTTCGCAAGGAGTGGGCTTTTCTTTTTAAATCAGGTTCATGCCCCTACAATTCTGGGGTATTTGAGACATGGGTTTGATTTTGCTATACATTTTAAATTGTGGCCCAAACCATATACTATGCCACAGCTGTAAAGGATGTCAAAATGAAATGAGAAATTATAGGAGTTTTGGGTTTCCACATAAAACTAAAGCATCTCAAGTCTGTCTCCAAATTATTCACCAATGCTTGATTTTCCCATCTTCTTCATCCACATTCAAAACCTTGAAACCCTAACCCCTTTCTGTCAAAGCCTCTCTTCTCTTCTCATGCTCAGCTTATCTCTTGCTGCCCCCAGCAGATTTCTCATCCTCCTTCCCATGGCTCTGTTGGTGGGCTTT
The DNA here is from genome assembly GCA_030014195.1 of Neosilurus mollespiculum. NCBI lineage: Eukaryota > Metazoa > Chordata > Actinopteri > Siluriformes > Plotosidae > Neosilurus > Neosilurus mollespiculum. The sequence continues at coordinate 62,249,602 of JAQMYF010000001.1, forward strand.
AAGGTTGCTCTCTCGCCCAAAGCTCTTGCCACATGTTGAGCAGGAGTAACGGCCAGCCTTGTGTGCACGAGCCATGTGAGCCTCCAGCTGCTCAGCACGGTTAAAGCTCTCCTCACATTCTTGGCATGGATGTGCCTTGCGTTGTGTGTGCTTCTCTTTCTTATGCACCCGGAGCTGAGCTGGTGTAGAAAACACTTGGTCACACTCTGGGCATTGGATCTGGCGAGCTGTCGGAGAAGCTGCCTTTGCTTTCTTATCAGATTTGTCTTCATCAGCTTTGCCATCTTGCGAAGCAGATTTTGGTGGCCGTCCTCGTTTTCCCCCTGGTTTGGGTTTTGCTTCAGCTTCTGGTGGAGTCTGGGGCACATCCTCAGACTTCTCTGCCATTTCATCTTCTTCAGTTTTGCTCCGTTTTTGTTTCTTCTCTCCGGTAGCGGAGCTTGTTTCAGCTTTGGGGGGACGGCCGCGCCTCTTGACAGGGCTGCTACCATTGCAGTGCAGGCTAGCCGCATGGTTTTCTTGATGATGCAGCAGCTCAGACTCTTCTTCAAATCCCCTGCCGCATTTACCACAGCGGTAGGTTTTGCTGGGACTGTCAGTGTCATCTTCGTCTGGAAGGTGCTGGGTTAGACGGTGCGTACGGAGAAGTGATGGGCTCCGGAATGTTTCGTTGCATTCTTTACACACAAACTGACGCTCAGGACACACCTGCCTCCGGTGAGTGGTCAACTAAGAACAATTAGAAAGAGCTTTAAGTTAATACCAACTAGTCACAGCCTTAAGCTTCTTTGTTACAGTGCAGCAAACAACAATGTTCATCTAAATAAACAAACGCATAAATAAATAAATACCTAGATTATAATTCATGAAAGGGTCTTGGTCTTGTATGTAAGAGCAAATAGACCTGTGACTCACTTTTTTTTTAATGGGCTACGAATCATCATAATTGCGAGCAGTGCATATAAAAAAATCCTCCCTAACCATCAAGGCTTTAGACATTGTTACCTACCCTGTGAACACATGATCATGTCTGATCTCAGAAGCTATTCAGGTCAGGCCTGGTCAGTACTTGGGTGGAAGACCACTCAGGAACACCAGGCACTGTGCAAGGAGGAAAGGCAAAGACTGTCCTTGTGTACTACGACTCTTCAATCATAACCATCTAGTGCTCAGTGGTAGCTGAAGCCTTGTACAGGCATGGCACATGAAAATGATGACTCTGCGATAATTTTTTTTTTTTCACACTACTACTGAGAAAATGGCACAGCAAAAACTGGCAAACCACTGTTAAGTCTCTGTATCTTTCTAAACTAAGTTTAGGGTTGATGGAAACTATTTCTTTTTTGCTGTTTGACAAGAAAGTAATCTCATCAAGATGTGACAGGTTCTACAGGCAGCCAGACACTTGTGATGAGCTGAAGGTGTCAAAGCTCTCACTCTGAGGACTTAAACATGACACCATTGGGGGTGGACGTTGCTGATAGAAAGCTCTTCACCTCGGAGAATGTCCGGAAGCTCCCTCTGCATCGCACACACTTGAAGGGTTTGTCTTCCTTGTTGTGAGTGGACTGATGCCATGTTAATTCCTCAGAGGATGGAAACGTGCGATCACACACGTAACAGGTGAAGAGTGTGTGACACTATAAGGAAAAAAGAAACAAAATATACTCCATGATTTAAAGACATGCTACTGTTTCAAAGGGACATTTTTAAAACATTCAGGTCATAATTTTTTTTCACCAACACACATACCAAAATGAGAAAATGGTATTATAGAATCAATCATTAAGGGATTCTGCTAAAATCTTAATGCTGTGCTTTCACTGTATAAGAATTGTCAACAACTTCCTTTAATGTTTTTCTCTATCATTAAATACATCCAGATCACACTCATTTAATATGATCTGTTCATTAGCATGGGAATTTGTAATAAACTAATGTCACAGAGTAGGAAGTGATATCCATATACCATTAATCAGTAGACATGCACAGTACAGGACTAACACTGATAGTGACATTAAAAGCATAGATGATTTTGAGGAAACCAGGAAGAGTAAGCAAGATATTGAAATCCCCATAGCTTCAGGCTTCTATTCAAAGACATTCCTCTTAAACACATGAAATGTACACAATGGTACTGATGAATGAGTTCATGGTTGAACACATGGGGAGGTGAGCGCAGCACGTCACTGTCATATCCAACCAATAAATCTTTCGCCTGAAGGACTTTAAACTGCCCTCAAGGGTGCTAAAAACTTTCTACACCTGCACCATTGAGAGCATCCTGACGGGAAATATCACAGCCTGGTTTGGAAACAGTACCAAACAGGACAGGCAAGCTCCCCAGAGGGTGGTGCGATCAGCAGAGCGTACCATCCACATCGAGCTTCCTGACCTGGACACTATATAAAGCAATGGACTCTTCTCTTAGTTGCGGTCAGGGAAACGTTTCCGTTCCTTGAAAGCAAACACTGAGCGAATGAGGAGGA
>JAQMYF010000001.1:62272546-62289419 GCA_030014195.1 Neosilurus mollespiculum
CTCCTCTAGGTAGGCCGTCTCGTCGTTGTTTGAGATCAGGCCCACCACCACAGTGTCGTCCGCAAATTTAATGATGTTGCTGGAGCTGGAAGTGGCCACACAGTCGTAGGTGTAACAGACATTAGGACTCCGTATATTGCGTGTATTCGGAATGTGCCAAAGTTGCCGCCATCTTACCATAGACTGGTTACACGGCTTGGATTCATATGTGTAAACAAGCTGTAGGATTGAGAAATTTTGCTTCCTTTTGCACTTTAATTTGAGTCATACTGCTATACGTGTTGGTTAAATACCATGATACAAGTAAAATTAAACAAATATTTGGACTTTTACTTTTTTTCTGGAAAAGAGAATAAATAATAAAGAACGCAATTATTCTGTAGATACAATACATGTATTGAGCTGTTTGAAGGATCACCCTAAAAATACTTTTAAACTCAGTCACTGATCACCTCATCCATCGCACAACAAGCTAATTGGCTGCCACCTTTGAACAACTGTAAATAGTTCTGATTAGTTCAGCATCAAAACAGCCCACACTGACAGGCACAGACCAAGATATCAATACAAAAAGTACTAGGACCTTTACCGAATCAGACTGTCCTTTCAAACTGGAAAGAAGAATGAGGAGGAAACTGGTCAGAAAGGCTACCTATGCCTATGGCAACTTTGAAGCAGCTACTGGAATTTTTGGCAAATAATGGTTCGAGAGTGCATGTGATTGCAATATGAAATGCTCCACAACTGTGTCATGTAAGGTAGGGTTACAAGAAAAATGCCACTCTTCCATCGAGGTTTGCTTAAAAAAACAAAAAAACAAACAAAAAACAAATGTTGACAACTGTGAGACCAATGGGGAAAAGGTGTTATGGTCAGAGGAGACTAAGTTTGAACTATTTGACCTCAACACCAAACAGTGTATCTGGAAGAAACTGAACATAGCTTAATATCCAAAGAACACCGTACGGTAAAATATGGAGAATAACCCATCCATATTGAGCATACACACACGTAGACAGGTGGGCTTAGGTGCCTTGCTCAAGGGCACTTCAGCCATGAAGTGGGGTGGGGGTGGTCCTCTCCCTTCCAGTAATCGAACCTGCAACCTTTCAGTCCCAAACCCATTTCTCTAACCATTAGATCATGACTGCCCCAAATGCATGACATTGTATATTATTGTATGATATTTTTAATTTCTGGTACGTAATCTAGTTAAAAAGCTAAGGTTTAGTTAATGCTTTTATTTTAAAAATACACAAACATTTCTATTATTTCTGCCAAAAAAATTTATTAATTCATATTCATTCGGTAGGAAAATGAAAGTAGAATCATTAAAGTATATAAATTAACAGATCCATGAAGACACCATTTCACTTTAAAAAAAACACCAAGCTTCAAAATTGTTTATGTACTGCACATATAATCATGTTTGTAGGAAATAACAGTCAACCTTTTATAGCCTCATAAACAATACAAAAAAAAAAAACACCATCAAACACATTCTTTACTTAGCAATTAAATACAAACATGAATCAGACAAATTGATATTATACACTATTCACTAGTTATATAATATAGCTTATTGAAAAAAAAAATTACAACTTAAGTCTATTCACAGCTAAAATTGTGAACCTGCATGTGTACTCTGATTTGGAGCTAAAATGAACACAGTGCAAATATGGTTTACAAATGTAAAACACTGTCAGGTAATTCACAATGTACACCAAATTTTTAACAGTTCAGGGTTTGTAGTAATAAAGTATTTCATCAAAACAATTCTGGAATAAACTTTTCATCATCAAGAAAACACTGTTAAACCTTTCAGTGTTGTTGAGCAAGGCTCTTAACCCTCAAATGCAACTACAATCAGTTGTATAAAAAGAAAGAAAGAAAGAAAAGACGGAGATAAAAATGTAAGTTGCTCTGGATAAGGGCGTGTGCCAAATGCCATAAATATAAAGATGAACAGGCCAAATTCTAACACTCGAGCTGCAGAGGCAAATGGGGAATTGTTTTTAATTTATCTTTTAAGAATGACTGGTGGAGCGAACACACGTGTCCACTGACCTCTCACGTGGCACCAACTGGCATATATGTCAGATGCTTGTTGTATAATAGGGCCTAACGTTAGAGTACCTGAATGACGCGTTTACGCTAATATTAATAACATTACTACTGTCATGACATTAGTTACAATGTCATTAGTGGAGAAATTCAAATTTAAAAACTTACCTCTACCAAGTCTTCGGACACGCATGCTCTGTCTAACTTAGAGACAAAGCTCAACTTCTAATTAGATCCCAGAGTTAGACCTACTGGAAAGTTCCTGTCCATGTAAATGTAATGACTATCGTAATATTACTTTAGTACAATGTCCTTAAGCTCTCAAATATCTAGTAATTACATGAACAACATAAAGCACACGCAAAAGGTAATAACAAAAATAATAAAGGTAATAGGACCGAGCATGCACTCATTGACCGAGCACGCACTCATGGACTGCGAACAGACAAACACTTTTTTCCCTGTGGAAGAAAAAAAATGGGCAAGTCACAGTACCTTCTGCATTGCTCACGCAAAAGGTAATAAGCACCGAGAAAACAAACACTTCAATCATACAAACTGCCCCACACCAGTCAACATTAAATAAAAAATCATGGTGATAAATAAGAATAAATCTCATTAATTTAATATTGCCCTATGATCAGAGTAATTAAGTATTAATCCCATTTTCAGAAAAGTTTGAGTATTTCCAAAATGCAATGAAAACCAGTCTTTGATTTGTTAATTCACCTGAACTTTTATTTAACTGACAAAAATACAAAGTTTTACAAAAAAAAAATTTTACTGACCAAATTAAGGTACCATGAAATGCCCGGTGGTGTAGTGGTTAGGGTGCTGGGCTCATGATCAAGAGGTTGTGGGTTCAAATCCCTGTTAGAGCCCCACCGTGTCTACCCACAAGTGTGCGTCTGTCTACCCAGCAGTATTAATGGGTACTAATAAAAATACTGGGAAGGTAACTGGTGACGGACTTGTGTCCCACCTAGGAGGAGTTAAACTGCTAGTCGCTTCACGCTAAGGAAACCGGGGATAAGCTCCTGCCTAAACAGCCAGTAGGCTTGGGTGTAAAAGGTCCTACCATGTAATGGGGAGAGCACTGAGTGGAACTCAACAGTGTTTTGTCTGTCATGATTTCCCACTACAGGTGGATGGAATGCCAAAGGGGACATATTCTGATTTTGGGGTTTTTTAACCACCCACTTTCACAATGCTTCTAATTTTGGTATATGCATGACTTCCAATTTGAATTTTCATCCATTCTTGTACAAGAATTCCTATGCTGAACGTCCATGGACTCTTTTCCTTTTCATGATACACCATGCATTTTCAATAGATGAACGCTACCCAACCATGACACCTCACCTGCTACCAATTACTGTAATTTTGTTTTTATCTACATAACACACATACGTTGGAAAATATTTTCTTTGCATTTTGCCAGTTAAAGTAAGGTTTGTGTAAATGAACAAATCACACTTTTTTACTGCATTAAAAAAAATCAACTCTTTTGCAAATGGTCGTGGTAGGTTCATGTAGTTCCTTGATTGTGAAACTTCAGGAAGCAGTTGTGATTGCGAGAAATACAGAGAAAAACACAACATTTGAGACAACGTACTCTAGACATTTGCTCACAGCCTCCAAATCTACACCTAGACTCTTCATTCTCAGAAAGTTGTTCTGGCCAGTGGCCCAAACCATCATATCTTGTGGCTGCATCAGGTAAAGGGGACTCAAAGACATCCGAATGTCCTGTAGACGCATTTGATCCAGGCCGTATTGGTGGAGGAAGATATGGAGGTGAGGAGTCTTGCACAACAGTATTGCTGGAAAGAATTAAAGATTTAGAAACTTCCAGTCGGAATGCCATAAGAGATAGTGGCTCTGAAATATGGTTTCGATCGTGCTTGTACTGTAGCCAAGAATTTACTAATGCCAGATCAATAAGGTCCCAAAGTACAGATTGTGGCCATGCAGAGGGTGATGGGCTTGTGCATGGTGTGCGATAGAGGTTTCTCAAATCTCTGTTCATGTTTGCAGCTTTGATTGCCCGCTCAAAGCCACTGACAAGTGATGTTGAGCGGGACTTTTCCTTTGTTACTGCTGAAAGGATAAAACCATGATGACATCTGAACAGTTTTAATTTCCCATCAGAAGTGACAAACTCATCACCTATTTGTCCCCTAGCACCACCAACCTTGCCAGCACTGCGCACTCCTGCTTCAAGGAGATGCTCCAACATGGAAGGTGTTGACAGTTCTGGCTTGCAAAGAAATACCATTCCTTGACTAACGTCACTTTTTTCTCGAGAAACCATTTTCAAAACAATTTCCTCTCTGTTACAGTCACTGACACACAAGCTAAAGTCCATCACCAATCCAGCAGCATTTATCATGACTGTGTGATGTAATGAGTGTGTTGGGTGTCTCTGGAAAGGAAGGAGATACTGGTCAACTCCATAATTTCCAGTTCGTTTAAGTGCTTGACACCCTTCTCGAACTCTGTTCACTACTTCCTGAACTTTCCATAGAGGATTTTTCTTTGATAACAAAATCTCTGCGCAATTATGTGCATCCTGTCCATTGCTGTTTGGCCAATTCCCACTAAGACTGGACAATCTTAGATTGGATGATAGTTCAGAAAACTTGGCTGCAGACATGGCATCAGCAATCAATGGCACTCTGGTGAAATTATCCCAGTACAGCTTCATACTTGGAAACTAAGGGTTAACAGAAAAGGAGTATACAGATCAGTACATTCATAACAGTTCAAGCCTTGGAAGCACAACTGAAATAATATATATTGAAATCTATAATCTACTGGCACACTTGCTAAAAGATGAATCATTATTTTAATATGAATAATCACCATAATGTGGCACAAAAAAAAAAAAAAAAAAAAAAATCATACAATTAATTTAAATAAAAATGTATAACAAAAATACCTGTATCAAATTTTTTATTTTTACTAAAATGATATGACAATTTTTCTCACATCTGCATTAGGACATTGTCCCACACAATATGACAGCACTAACTTCCTTTCCAGTTCACACTGCTCTTTACATAATCCTTCTCACACCTGGTCCCTGTTCTTCTCTTATGGACAATCATAATCAGCTCACTTCACATATTTTCAGGAAAAAGCCATGATTTGGGTCTTTGTCTTGTTTAAAGATTCAACCAGGACCAAGTATTACCTTTCTGGCCATGGCAGTCAGATGTTCATTTAAAATTGTCCTAGTAATTTTAGGGGCCAAAATCATGTATAAGAAAACACATTTAATCACAATTAAAATTATACACTAAAAATGGTTTGTGGATACTTGACCATCAAAACCATATGTGGGACTTTCCAAAACTTGCACCACTCAGTTGGAAGTACAGAACTGTCTAGAATGTCTTTATGTGCAAAAGCATTACAATTTCCCTTCCCAAAACAAGGGGTTTTTCCCCCAGATAAGCTGAAGGTTCCTAACCTGGAACAGGTTGCACACATTTTAACTGGAAAAGAGTGGTGCCGGTGCCAATAACCTTATAAAGGCATAGCATCACAAAATTGCTAGTTCCAAAGTGGAGGCATCAATAACTATGGGAGGGGCCTACCACCTAAAATTCTCCACTATTTTGATAAGCCATTGTTTCTCAAAAGCAGTGAAAGCTTGAGCCAACAGTGGTCTGTGGAAGAGGCAAGACTGCTTTCTGACTTTGATAAAGTTTTGTTCCTCCACTCACTTTACTTTTCTCCACTCTCTATCCCAGGGACAGTTTCAGCTAAGTGCCACAGACTGCATCTCTGGCTTGAAGTTCTGTGATAGTTCTGTTGTAAAGCAGCAGCTTTTAATGTAAAACAGCCTGGTGGAGGGTGGTGCAGAGTGCGGTGGAAAGCCAGACATGCAGCTGAAGGTGGAGTTAAAGTTCATCACGGGAACCAAGCCAGTGCTGCTTTTAGAGAAACAGGCAGTTTGTTGTGTATTTAAAGGAACTTTGGTACTTTACCACATTTGAACCAAGGCTTACTAAAAGAAAATATACTGCCCTGCTACTGAGCAGATGTTAAAATAGACAACTTATCATTTTTTTTTAATGATTCTAGCCGACAAGCCAGATCAGTGATTCAAGCCAGGACAATTGCTGAGTACAGCAGATTGCCAGTATAGTATCAGAATGGCAACCTTTGTGCAATATCCCTACATGAGGGGCCTGGTGGTGTAGGTCCTGGATTCGAGACCCAGGCATAGGCGTTTCTGTGTAAAGTTCTCCCCTTGCTTGTGTGAGTTCTCTCCAGGTACACCAGTCTCCTCCCACAGTCCAAAGACATGCACATTAGGTTAATCGGCTGTTTCAGTTTGCCCCTGGGTGTGAATGTGAATGGTTATGTGTGTGTTAGCACTGCAATAGGCTGGTAAGCTGTTCAGGGTATACCACATTATCACCTAAGGTGGGCTGAGTAGGATTAAGCAGTTCAGTGAATGAATGAATGAATTTACCGTGAGGTCCATAAGCAGGTTACTGAATATGATCAAACTTAAGTAAAATTAGACATCCAAATGGAGTGATATGTGGTTTCTGCATTTGTGTGAATTCTTCATTATTTCACAAAAAAATGAGCAGATAAAAGGTCTAGAGTCATTGAAACCGTGAACTCAATATGAAGTTTAAAAGAGCCATCACTGCCAATTTTATACTGAAAAATCAAAATGAGCCAATCGGGAATAACAAACACATTGCATAACAGATGGATCCTTGCCCTAGTGTACAGTCCAGTATACAGCTTTGGCAGTCTCATGATATGTTTGCACCAGCATTCATTCACGTAATAACAAGGCTGGATTTCCATAAAGCAGAGGGCAGAAGAAATTGAAAGATCTTTGTAATTTTTTTTGACTAAAAGTTAGTTCTTCCATTTTGTTACAAAGAGGTCGAAAATTTAAGTGAAATTAAAATTAATACCAAATTCATGACAAAGTACACTGGGGAAGAGGGGGGGGGGGGGGTTGATTGATTGATTTGGATGTAATACAAATGTAATCTGAAATTCTATAAAGTCTATAAAGGCATTATTGTTCATTATTGAATTTCAATTCCAATGCTATTGTACACTTCTATAACTGTCAATAGTTGCTGACCTGACTACTGAATATTGTTACTCACCTTCAGAGTCCCCATTGCAATGTGGATTCCAACAAACTGGGCCACCTCCTTTTCAGTGACAGGCTTTGGCAATTTTGATACTTGCCTTGTGCTGGCTGCAATATCTTTCCATAAATTCCAACTAAAATACTGAATAAAGTAATCAATAGGTTCACAATGTTCTTTACTGCCTGCCTGCTGGTCATCTGCTTGACAAGTTGTGTTTCTATTGAAATAAAAAAGGAATAAAACATACATAAGACATATTTGGCCAATTCTTTAAATGTAATTACTTATGATAAGACTCACCTAGGGGTTTTCACACTTTGCTCAGTCCTTGACATTTCACACTGTCGTACTGCTCTATTGATATGGATACCATGGTAACAAGACATAATATGAGTTTCAGCTTCTGGCTCAGAATGAACACCATCAAAGTCCTCCGTATCTGATGTTTGGGAAAGGAATTCCAGAACATCTTCAGTGCCATGCTGCTCAGCACCAATACTTCCTGCAAGCAAGACAGTTACACATTCTCAGAAGGCAAAGTATGAATAAACTAAGCTTGTGTACTCTATTGATTTAATTCTTGATACAATATTACAATGCCACAGTATATTATATATTTACATAATATATTAAAATATATTTGGTTATCTCTTATAGTATCAAACCCGCCAACCTTAACATCCTTGTATAGGAGCGGTGCAATTCACCAGAGTACAGTAAAGAGTCATTATTTAAAAATGTACTAAAAGAGAAATGTTTTTCTCCCCAAAAAAACTAACTGACACATAAACCTGGAAGCCCCGTCTGTCTCACATTTTACATTTTCTTGATGGAAAAATATACCATAAATAAATTCCATTTATTTTGCTTTTCCTTTGTTTCCACTTAAACCATGAGTTTTAAAACACATTTATAGAATACTGTTTACTTATGTCTTCATGTAGATATACTAACCTCTAAGGGCAGATTTAAGAGTATGTTATTTTATATAGTGTGTCTGAAAGAGTGATGCACAAAACAAAAGACACTGAATGAAAATATCACTCCTCTGCCATGTTATGCAAATTTAATAAATTATTTTAAATAAAATTCAATTTTATTTAATTATTTTTTAAAATAAAATTCTACTTCAGACACTGAACATTTATTATGAGGGGCTTGTAAATGAAATAAAACATTCTTTCTCTTCTGTATACACGATACTACAAAGTTTCTTTAGTCCAAGTTATTTTTTTAAAGCCCTACTACAGACTGCGGTGCTTTGAAAAGTTCATGATTATTATATTGATGATAATTTTTGACCCCTGTAAGACACATTTGGCCTTATTACTGTAAAACTGCTCATAAAAAAATACTATAAAAAAATTTTTTTTTGCTTTTCTTTGTTTCCATGTAGTGTATCTTCCGAACTTTTGTCTTGGCTTTTAGTCATGTGATGTTGAAGAGTTTACCAGTTGACCTAGAGTGCATAAACACATCATCTGTACAGTCATTGAAGGTGTGGTTTAGGAGATATGAGAAGAAAATCCCAAAGAGGATTGGAGCAAGATGCTCACTTCTTCAGATTCATCCACATCGTACAAGATTCTTGCAAGCATACCTTGATGGAAGGATTTAATGACTTCTAGTAGTTTTGGTGGGCATCCCAGCTTCTGTAGTAACTTGAATAACCCATTTCTGCTAACCATATCAAAGGCCTTTGTGAGGTCAATAAAAGCCATGAAGAGTGGTTGCTGCTTTTCTCGACAGTGTTCTTGAAGTTGTTGAATGGAGATGATCATGTCTATAGTGGATGTCTGTGCTCTGCACCCACATTGCGCTTCGGAATAGAGAGTTTCTGCTAAGGCGATGAAGACAAATCTTGGCCAGAATCTTGCCGGCAATGCTGAGTAGAGAGATGCTGCGATAGTTGGTGAAGTCGCTTCAATCTCCCTTGTTTTTGAATATTGTTACAATATTGGCATCTTTCCAGTTCTGAGGCACGGAGACTTCTGATCTTTGATGGCTTTCTTCAGCTCATCCATGGTTGGTGGTCTAGATGCATATTCGCGGTATTGTCCGGAATGTGATTGAATACTTCCTCAGAGACAATTGGTTCTTGACTGTACAATTCTCCATAGTGCTCAGTCCATCTGTTCAGCTGGTCCATCTTGTTTGAGAGTAGCTCACCAGTGGCAGCTTTCAGAGGTGCTGTTCTTTTGGTCATCTTTTTTGATCCCTTTATAGACAGCAGCGATGTTGCCATTGTCGGCAGCAACTTGTATGCTGTTGCAGAGATTCAGCCAGTACACATTCTTACACTTTCGAGTTGCTTTTGTCAGATTCTTGCAGGCTAAGTTGACATTTTCATGTGATTTCTGAGTAGGACTTTGTTTGTATATTAGTTAGGCTGTTCTCTTTTCTTTACTGAGCAGTTCCAGCTTTTCTAGGTTATCTGTAAACCAATCTTAAGGTTTCTCCAAAGGTCCAGTCGTAGGCTGCTTCCTTGAACCGGTCCCAAGCGTTCTCGGCAGATTCCGGATCTCCAGAGTCACCTAGTTTCTCAATACAACGGTCGTTGAAGGCAGTGTGTGATGCTGGTGTTTTCAGCTTGGTCGTGTGTTAAGTTTCGGTTTTTCAGGTTTTTTCTGCATATGTATTTTTTAGGCGGAAGTTTCAGGCATATTTTAAAGGCTGACTGCACTCGCCCTGTTGTGACTGTGTGGATGGATCTTTGTGGCGCATAAAGAGATGCCAGTCCCTCGCTACATAGTCCACAACTGCTTATTTGAGATCCTCGCTTATTTCGCAGCTGGCCTCCCTATCTGAAGGTCAATACAAAAATGTGGTGTTTGAAATAATTTAATCTGAAGTTTTAATATCCTTCTTGATGGTTCTGTGTCACAACTGTTTTTTTTTTTCACCACACTTGCCCCGCCCCACTGTGTCACAACCTGTTATAGCGGACCAATCATCCTTTGAGGTATCTACTCTCCTCCCTTCATTTGGGATTGTTTTCATGACCCGGCCCTCATTCCAAATTAATTGAATAGCCCTGGTATAGAGCTTAGCTTAAACCCCACAATAATGGTTACAGTCAAAGCACATATGCTTAGATTCTTTGATTTATCAAAATCTGCTTTGCCACAGCTACTTAGAAACCTTTGTAAACTGTGAGGAACAATGTTCTACAGTTAAGCATGCAAGTTCAAAATTTCTTCAGGAATTTTTCTAGTTACTTAATACTATTTACTGCTTACACTCTGTATATACCATGGAATCACCACAACAATTCACCATTTAGAATTTTCAAAACTGCCACTGGTAAGCAGTCTTGGCATGCACAGCTACTGGAGAATATTACCAAAAATATTCCTCTTTTTCTTTTCCTGTCAGTTCTGAATATATAAATTGTTTTTCTTTCGTTTTTAAAGACCTTTATGTTAAATCACAAAACCCTAAAAAGCTTTATTTAAAACTTTAAAAAGATACCACTGTTACTTACCCTCATCAGTGCTGGAGTATAAATTTTGGTGGATTTCCATTTGTGGGCATCCTTCCCTGATGTCACACTCCTCTAATACAGGTGCACTCCCTACATATTGGCAGAAAGGAAAAATGAGTGATTCTGTCCATAATTTACTGTCAGAGTCTGCAAGAATTTAGTGATCTTACATGGTCTAGTCCTCTCTTCTGACACTTCTGAACCAGAGGTCCCTTGGTTATTAACTTCTGGCTCCACTAACATCTCCCCTTCCTCCTCTTTTACAGGGTAGAAAATACACTGCTTTACTGTAGACTGAGCAACTGTAGGAGAGCCAGAGGTATTTCCAACCGTGGAACAGTCCAGCTGCTTTTCTGTAAGGTGTGTGATGAGAAAAGATATTTAAAAAATAAAAGTGGCTGCAAAACGCTTGCAAAACAAATATACTCAACAAAAATATAAACGCAACACTTTTGGTTCTGCTTCATGAGCTGAAACTTTTTCTATGTACACAAAAGGCCTATTTCGCTCAAATATTGTTTACAAGTCTGTCTAAATGTGTGTTAGTGAGCACGGCAGTAGCATGCAGCGGCCACTCCAGAACCAAAATGGTGCTATATCCTTGCTTTATCCCGATTTAGAGTGCATGGACACCAAAGACAGTGGTGTTCATGTATACAACCGCCACATGATACTGCAGCTAAGAAATCATGCCATTACTAACCTGCATGATGTACTCTTTTATATATTTAACGTTTATATTTTTGTTGAGTATAGATTAACTGTGGAACCAAAATATATTTTGATCCAAACATACTTACCTGAACATGTATCATGATGAATATGTTGAGCTTCCTGTAAAATGTGGGGATCATTTGAAAGTTGATGATCCTCTGCTTTTACCAAAATCATCTGGACTCCTTGCAAAAAGTCTCCATCTTTAGACTGGACATCATGGTGTGTGAGAACAGATGGACTGGCTTCTGTTTTCACATCAATACAGCAGGCAGCAGAAGTTAATCCGTTATCTGACTGTAGATTGCTCTTCGATGAAGACACATAGAAAATAAAATAAAAAAAAATCTCAAAATGAAAACACATAACATTGAAGATGTAAAGTGGCACACTGAATTTATTTTTAGAGAAAAAAGCCACTAAATCTATTAGACCCACAAGCAATATCATTAATGTAGCAAAAATTAAAAATACTGAAACTTTGAAAAAAAAAAAAAGAATAATAAATTTTATATATATATATATATATATATATATATATATGTGTGTGTGTGTGTGTGTGTGTGTGTGTGTGTGTGTGTGTGTGTGTGTGTGTGTGTATAAATTTAGACTTTATTTTGCTTCCATTTCTCAAGAAGTTAGCTGTTCCTTTATAATTTTTCCCACTTTAAATAATTATCTAACATATAATTAAGGAATCTATATTACATACTTAACTGAGACCTACCTGTTCTCTCATTCCACTCTGGCAGTGTACAGAGATTCTCCCATTTTTTAAGTTACTGGGGGTGTTACTGTCCTTGTCATGTTTCCCAGACTTCTGATTTAAAAACCCACTGTCTGAACTTGTGGTAACAGGTTGGGGGAACATGCACATCTCCTGAGTTTTTGAAGATTCCTTCAAGTCCAAGTGTGTGGAAGCTGCAGTGTCCTTAATGTCTTTTCTGTTTTTGAGTAATTCTTCATTGTGTTCCCGACTATTATCTGTGAGTGAATAAAGCTCAAACACAACCTGACAGTCTTCTTTATTGGCCTCCATCTCTTCTGCATGCCTGTTTTCAGTAGAACGTCTTTTTCCAAGCTGTCGCTTTCCCCTACCCTTGCTTCCCCGTCCTCTTTTACCTCGAGTTACAGAAGTGTTTGGTTGGCTCATCCTTGTCTCATCTACCTCCTGTTTAATCTTTGCTTGCTCTGTTTGGTCAGATCCAGCATTGTAATTTGATGTTGGAGTCACAGGATTTGCAGGCAGATGGTTCTGAATAAATGATGAGTTATGAGTTGGTGTGGTGGGACTTGCTTCCCCTTCTTGTGGATCAGGGACCTTGTGGGAGATATTTTGAGAAAGGCTGTATAACTTGGGGGTTATATTGGAATCTCCTTCATTGTGGTCCTCACCCATTACTAAATTCACACCCAAAGGCAATGCCTCTTTAACATCCATGCTTTCCTGCAGCCCAGACAATGAGTCTGGTGGATGTGAATGTACACTGATGTTCTCTGGTTCTCCTACATTAGTTTGATTTGTTTCAACAGGATTTTTACCATCTGCCTTTGTATGCCCAATCGGGGGCTCATGATTGGGAGTTTCATCTGGTTTACTTTCTCCTTCAACAAATGTTCCCATCCCTGGAAATAAAGGGGAAGAATTGAGGGCTGGGAATGAAAGCCTGTAGCCATTCCTTTCTTCATCACCAAAACCAATCTCTCTCATCTCAGACTCCACATCCCAGTCTGTTGGTACATTTATCTCAAAGCTGCTAGAGTGGGCTGCATTTGTGAACATTGTTTCATTTGGCTTCAGATTGGGTTCAACTCTGGGTGTTTCAGAAGCATCACAGGGTACGATGGACCGAAGGGTTCCATTTTCAGAGTGCATCAATGCCATGTGCTCTTGCAAAGCAGACACCTCTGAAAAGCTCTTCCCACAGTCATGACATCCGATTATGAGTCGGGAATATGGAGGGCTTAATGCGATTTCCTGATCTATTTTTACAGGTAATTTACGCTTCCTCACAACTTTTTGTTTTTCTGCAGGAGGGAAGTCATTGTTGATGGGAGATGTTTTCAAGTGAGAAGCCTGCTTTGAATTTACCTTAGATTTCTTCTTGATTGTTTTTGCTTTCTTCTTTTGTCTGGACGATTGCAGTGTTTTGTTTTGTATGTCTGTCTTTTCTGGTTCCAATGAATTCATCTGACCATAAATTTCTTTGGTTTGAGACTTCTGTATTAGTTCACGGTCTAATCCTGTGGTCTTGGCATCTAACTTGTGCACCTTCAGCTGTGGCTGTTTATGACCTTTTAGCAAAAGCAAGGCCTGTTGCTTTATTTGATCTGTGATTGGGGTCTCTGATGCATTTTTATCTTTCTCCCTTTGTTTTGCTAACTTGTGGCTTTTCTTATTTACTTTCTTCACTGTGATGTTACTCTTAACTTTCTTTGGGGCTGCTGGCTCAGTAATTTTGCCAGGCTTTTTCTTCTTTGTCACAGGAGTGTCATCATGTTGGGTGTTCTGGGTAGACTTTCCTTTCTTTACAAAATCTCTCTGGTTTTCAAACTTTCTTTTTGGAGGTTTCCCTCGTTTTGCATGTTCTGACACATTCACTATTTTTTTTTCACTGGTGAGATTAAGGGCCTGGATGAGCCCAGAAGGCTTTTCTGCTTTCCTTCCTTTCTTGTGTTTCTGTTTTAACTTTTCAACCTCACTGTGTGACAGAACAGGCACATTTCCTGGATCAAGGTCTTGTTTATCTTTACATAGACTATTTTTGGATGCATTTAACAGTTTTTGCTTTGAATATTTTTTCTTATTTTGTTTAGATCCAAAATGATTCCTTGTCTTTTCTTTCTTTTTTGGTGTCTTTGACAAAGTTTTAATCTTTGGATTAGGTGTTACAAGTAATGCACTTTTTGCAACTTCATCCTGAGTTTTCAAGTTCTGGGACTTGGAGATCACCTGCTTTTTAGAGCCTTTCTTCTTTATTGGCAGTGCTTTCTTAATGTATGAGGAATCTTCTGCAAAGATTGTCTGGGCATCTGTTTCCTCACTTTTTTTATGTACAACAGATTCACTGCAGGGTGCCTGCACCAAGGGAGAAATTTCTTGATCATGTTTTACAAAAAAGGGCTTATTCAGCTCAAATATTAGACCATCTGATGACAGAATGTCCTTTAAATGTTGTTGCTTTAACTGAGCTTCAACCTCTTGACTAGTATTAAGGTCAGAATTTTTCTGCTCAGTTTCTGCCTGAGGTTCTAGTAATGATTCTGTTGCCTCCATTGCCTTTTGACATTGGGACTCTACATTGGCCAAGTCAAGTTTACCGAGATTCTCTTGTCCAGTTTGAAGCTCAGGTTCCACCAATGAGTCTAGTTCCTCAGATGACTTTTGAGGATCTGCACTGGTGTTATTCATATCATGGTAAACTACACTGTCCTGCACAGCTTGAGTATCAGGTTCAATTAACGACTCTGCAGCCTCAGAGTTTTGACTTGGAACTGCATTAGTGGTGGTCATCTCTGACACTGTGACATCTGTTGGCTCGATTGCAACTTCCTTCTCACCTGTTAATCTACTTTTGATATCGGGTATTAAAATCAAAGCTGAATCATCCCCAGTTTCCGGAGCTTTAACATCCATTGCATCTTGAATCTGTTGCTCCTCTGTCAGAAGTACAAGTTGATGACTGGCCTCCGAGTCAGGGGGTAAAATGTTCTTTTCAGTTAGTTCTGGCAGAAGTTCATACTGAACTGTATTTACCTGTGTTCCTGTCATGTCTGATTCAACAAATGTCACTTGTTCCAGTGGACAATCTACAGAAATAAATGCCTCACCCTGGACCATGGTTTTATTTTGCTCAACAGCAACCTCAGTGTCTAATGATTCTAATAATATGTTTTGCTCTGTTTCTGTTGATGTTCCTTCATGTCCTTTCTTGTCTCCTGCCTGCTGAAGTACAGCCTGTTGAACCGGTGTCTGTGTAAAATCAAAATGCAATGGCTGTATGAGGCCCTGTGGCTGTTGCAATCCAGCATTTTGTGCCTGCAAAGGTAACTGATCAAGTCCGAGAATGACCAGCTGATTTACTTTCTGGACATTTCCCATTTTCTCTATTAGTCTTTTAATTTGTTCAACTCCAAGTGGGCTTATTTGTTGTGCGGCCTGTCCTGCAACTTTCATGTGCGGTAGAGGGAGCTGAACTACTTCAGTCAGAGGTGTAAGACATGGGCTTCCTGCTGCCACAACACTGTTGGATGGTGTAATGGTTGGGTATGGTGAGTGCTTTGTCTTAGTGTGGTGCAGCTGTGATTTAGCAGTCTTGAAAAATTCACTGCACTGAGAGCATGCATATTTCCTAGAGGATGTACCTAGAACAGGAGAAAATTGTGTATGTAAATAGCATGTTACTCATGGCAAACCATATACTTTCCCAAGGAATATATTGTGCATGCAAAAAAAAAAAAAAAAAAGCATGCTCCAGTCTCATTCTGAACACCGAAACACCACAGGTGTATGTTTTCAGCCCCCTCCTCTTGTCCCTCTTCACACACGACTGTTCCCCCATTGACACCAGCAACACCATCATCAAATTCGCTGACGACACCACCATCATAGGTCTGATAACAGATAACGACGAGTCAGTCTACAGGAAGGAGGTCTGGCATCTGCGGTGATGGTGCAACAACAATAACCTGGATGTGTAAAGGTCCAGGTTATTGTTGTCGCAGCATCGCAATGACCTAGACCTTAACACGTCCAAGACAAAGGAGATGATAATGGACTTCAGGAGATCTAAACAAACTGAGCACTCTGCCCTCTATATTGATAGAGAGGAGGTAGTGAGGGTGGAGTGCTTCAAGTTTCTTGGAGTCCACATCTCTACTGACTTCACCTGGACCACAAACATCTCTCACCAGCTGGGGAAGGCACAACAAAGGATGTACTTTCTCAGAAAGCTCCAACAAGCCCGCCTACTCGAGACCACTACTGACAAACTTTTACTGCTCCGGTATCGAGAGCCTCCTGACCTACTGCTGTAGTGTGGTTCAGCAGCTGTACTGCAGAGGACAGGAAAGCCCTGCAGTGGGTGATGAGGATGGCAGAGCGGGTGACATTTACACTGGCAGACTTCAGAGCACAGCCAGTGGAATTATCAGGGACCCCACATACCCTGGTCATCCCCTTTTCTCCCCTCTACCCCCCTGAAAAAGGTACAGGACACTAAAAACAAAAATTAACAGACTCCCACAAGCTGTTAAAGGTGCAACCCCACCACCACCGTCACATACACTGACTGAATAACCATTATTCAGACCATCTTCCTGGACAGTGCAATATTACTCTAAGTGCGATACCCATGTTTAAGTGCGATACCCATGTTTAAGAGCGATACTCATGATTAAGAGCGATACTCATGATTAAGAGCGATACTCATGATTAAGAGCGATACTCATGATTAAGAGCGATACTCATGAT
>JAQMYF010000001.1:62302052-62317279 GCA_030014195.1 Neosilurus mollespiculum
TTTAAATGGTATGGCTAACTCAATTTTGAATTTTTGGTCACTGTGACTCATTTTGCCAGACTGGGTCACAAATAAGAAGAGGCAAACAGAAACGTCCTTGGTCAAGATTTGAACAATTTCTCTTAATGAATTCATGACATGCATAGCACTTAGGCTTGTTATAGTTTCCATGTAGTATTTACTAAAACTCTGAATGAGCATAAAAGACGGTGGTTAGACCTACTAGCAGAGTATACAGTGTTCACCTGGCCTGCCCCTGTCCTGGATAATTGATTTAAAATAAACTATAATAATCTTGATTAAGTTTGCCTTTTATGTTGCCGTGTAGTATATACTAAAACAATTCTCCTCAAGGCTCAGTGGATGTCACTGAAGTGAATAGTCCCAAACATCCAGGGACAGTCACCTCACCTTGGGTGAACAATATCTTAAATTATCTATTCTACTTTCCCATCTAATTTTTTTTCCCTCTTCCTCATTTTTCTTCTCTCTTTTCACTCCCAGAAGGATGACTCTTTATTTTCTTTGAGTTGCATTTGCTGTTGTCATTAGGCCTGTTTACACCCCTGAGGGATGTCTCTCTTGCTGTCATTGCAAACTTGCACATTGCCATTGCTGTAGTTTAGTTATTTAGCCCACGGGGTCCCCTACTGGCCTGGGATCCCAAGAGGTTGGCACCTCTGCAACTCTCACCCAAAGTCAGCTAGGATTGGTTCCAGTTTTCCTTGCGACCCTGACAGATAAACGGTATAGATAATTTTCTATTTGCTGTAACAGTTGTGTGAAAGATTAATGGCTTTATTTCCAGACTTTGATATTGAATTGAGATTTGATTATATGTATATATACCTTAGGAAACTATTAGGGTATTTACATCATGTTAGGTGTAGTGGATGCTTTATTCCGTGCAGCTGAGCCACCCTCTCCTCCTACTGTGCTCTGTTAGTGGACAATATAATGGTGAGCCAGTGGTGATTAAGTATATAGGAGGAATTTTGCTTCCATATTTCAGGTAGATTTTAGGTGTTCATGAAACAATTACTCACAAAATAGTGTTAAGCTAAATCATCATAATAAAGTGGATCTAACATATGATACGGCATAAAATGAAATGTGTGGAGGACATCAGTAATTATAATCGTTCTTCTCACACTACATTTCTACAATCTAACGTCAGTTCACACATCATCTGTCACCATTTCCCCTTTTCTCCAGAATATGCGTACCCATGGCTCAGAGTTTGCATACAGGTTCGCACATTCTCCCATCAAGTTTGTTTTTATAGATCATTTTAGAATATTCTAGATCATTACAAATAATGTAGATTTTTAAGAATCCTCACTAGACATATTAACATCCACAACCTTTTTTCCGAATGGCCTTAGAGCAGGGATATCCAGCCTTATCCGCAAAGGGCCAGTGTGGGTGCAGGTTTTCACTCCCAACGAGCAGGAACCACACCTTTCACCTGTGTGGACCACTTATCTTAGAAAAAGATTTGACCTTGTATCCTTTAGTTTTCATGTGGCAAAACCTGAAGCCAGACTGGTGCCATCTTAGTGAGACCAACTAATTGTTAGAGAAACAGTTTTTGTACCAAAAGGTCACTGGTTCTATTCCCGAACCAGCAGGAAAAATGTGTGGCGGTGGGGGAGTGAGCTGCACCTTCCCGTCCTCCACCTTCATGGCAGAAGTGCCCTTAAGCAAAGCACCTAAACCCCAACTAAAATTTTATATATTACCTCCAGTCGACTTTGAATGTTGTGCAGTAATTAAATGTTTATTTTTACTTGAAGGGGAAAACATTGAACAATAATAATAATAAATCAATAAAATATAGTGAAATTCAATAGATTTTTTTTTTTACATTATTATTATATATATTTTTAATAATGTAAAAAACATTTTTTACTCAGTTATTTATATTTATGCCTACTGTTTGTGTTCATGTGAAAGTGTGCACCAACAAACAGCATATTCACAGGTTTATTCACTTATCTTTGCAGAATCATTTCATATCCAACAAAGGTAACTTGTACATGATGTTTGTCTCTGTAAGATGGTTGTTATTCAGTATAATGGGAGAAAAATCAGGTCCAAACACAATCATGTTAGGAAAACAGAATATGTGAATCACAGTCATATTTATATTCATTTTAATGCTTATTAATGATAGGGCCAACCATAAATATACCAGGCAAGAAACCAATGTATAAAAATTATTAAGCAATGAATAATTTAAAAGTACTTAAGCAAGATCAGACTTTAAAGGCATAATCAGTAAACATATAATTTAGGTATGTATTATCAGACTTTAACCACAGAGTGAGCACATTTATGAATCAAAAGCATTGCTGTTGGAAAATAACTGTTCATGGGTAGGACCACATGTGGAACACTGTGAGCATATACTACAAAACACAGCACATATTGAAATTAATTACAACAGCTGCAAAACAGGGTGGTTTTGTTTTGTTTTTTTAATAAAGTTGCTTCAAAGACACGGTCCACCTGGTAAATTCACATGAAGAGTCCTTGATACATGTAACCCAAAGTCCTGGGATCAACATATTTAATCATAATGAACCCCCACTGTTAATTATCCACTGAACCACATGTAATTGGTTGAATTAAACTGGTCACTTCGAAAAGATCATGTTATCACCATTTACGTTGTAGTAAAAATAAAAATTTCAATTAAATCAAACACTCTGGTGCATTCAAGGCTAACTCTTATTAATCTCACGGAAGAATTTCAAAACATAAAAGCTGCTGAAATTATATATAGTAGATGACAAGCTCAACAAGGTGTGAAGGTGACCAAAAAGTATACACACATTTGCATCTAAATAAAAGTGGCACATTCAATATTCAAATTTCAAACATCGGTGTTATGCACTGTGACTCTTTTATTTCAGTTAAAATTCCACAACCTTAAAAAAATCATCATAGACTAGACTTTGGATGTATATCTCCACTTTTTTATTTCATAATGAGTTATATTGCTGAATAACTAAAGTAAGCAGCAGCTTTTAACATGTACAAGACAGGCTTCTGTATAACAGACTTCTATTTCTTTTATCATTTAATGATCACTAAAGCTTGTAAAAGCTTTACTACAACTATATTCCTACCTGGCCACTTCTTTCCATTCTGAACACTTAACATGTGTAAAAATTCTCAGCGGAGAGATAACTATGGTTTGAAGTGCGGCAAATGTCACGTAACAGGTTACAACAAAGGTCAAGTCTAATGAAGCCAATTCATCTGCACACACCAGAACTTCAATAGTTACATATTATTTTAGCAGGGTAAAGAAAATTTGTAATCCAACTACCTCAGACGAATTAACCCTAAAGTTTCAGAACTCTCCACGGGCATGATCAATGTAATGCTGATGCAAGTCTGTTTCCTGACTGAAAGAAATCCCACACTCAATGCACCTCAGGCTCTCTGCATCTCGAGCCGAAGTAGGTGAAGGAGTGGCTCCTAATTCTTTATCACCCAAACACTCCTGGTGATGATCAATGAGATCTTGGATCTCAGCAAATGTCTTTGGACAAAGAGGGCAACAATAAGGCTCCTCACTCTTATGGAGAACCTGGTGCTCCTTGAGTGCTTGTGATGAAAGAAACATTTTGCTGCATTGGGGACATTTGTAATTTTCTGCAATCTCCATTTCAGCAGCAGTTAGCGGTAATTTGTCTGTGGATACCAGGTTTGTACTTGAAACCGGCAGTTTAACTGAAGAGCTTGTCACTACAGAGCTGTTAAGCCTGTAACGAAGTTCAGTTGGGAGACGCCGGCGTACTTCATCATGCCAAATGAGATGCTGCTGTAGCTGGGATTCAGTCCAATAGCCACGACAACATAGAGCACAAGAGTAAGGGCGTGTCTTTGCGGTCTCTTTATGGCCATCCAATTGCTTCTCGCTGGGAAATGCTTTACCACATTTCTGACATTTATAGAGGCACTTTGTACCAGATTCGAAAGGTCTGTGATGTAAAATCTTCTCCTCCACCGCTTCTGGTTTATATTGTTGTTTTGGACTTCCATTAATTGCATTGCAGGACCTTTGATGATTCTGTAAGGCTGCTTGTGATCCATACCGCTTCTCACACAATGAGCAAGGAAAGGGCTTTATGCCACCATTCATGCTTGCTGGTGGTCGTCCTCTGGTCTTCCTGTGCTTCTGCCATTTGTGTGCACGAAGACCTCTTGCATTCAGGAATTTCTTGTTACACAGGATGCAGTGGTATTTTATCTTTGGTCTGTCTCCTACAATTAGCATAGCTTGGGGTGGCTCTGCGACTGGTATAGTAGGCTGATTTGACACTTGTAGACCGGGCCGAGGCTCGTGTACCTGTTGCTTAGCCTCAACTTCAGGTGGCTTGGCATGATGAGAAGAAAGGTGGTGTGCTAAGAGAGATCCACTCATGAAAGATGTATCACAGTACAGGCAGTCCAAGTTGTTTTTTGGAGTGGTACTACTGGACGGTTCCCTAATTTTGAGACTTGCATCTTGGTCAGTCTGGGCCACAATTGGTGGATGATACTTCTGGTGTCTTCGGAGAACGCACAGATAGAAGAATCCCTTTCCGCACAAGTTACATAAAAAAGGACCATTCTCCATGTTTCTCCTCGAAATTCTACCACTCTTTAATATAAATCTGGCCAATTTCTTGTCATTATGCCATCTCCGGTGTGTACCAAGGGCAGAGTTGGTAGAAAATTTTCTCCCACACTCAGAACAATGAAACGAAGCCTGGCCTGTTGGTTCTTCAGGTTGACTGGTGGACACATTTACATATTCAGACTCTGACTCCATGGAAATGTGACCTTTACGGTGAGTTCTTTTATGAAAATTTAGTGCACCTATAACAGAAAAACTTCTGTCACACTCATCACATGCATATTTCAAATCAGAGGCAGAAAAAGGTGCTTCGAGTGCTTTTTCAGATATGTCTATCGTATCTTCACATGAGTGTTTTTGAACATTATTTTCTTTGGCTGCACCGAGACTGTCTGATTTCCTTTCTTGGCACACTTGTACCCATTCCCCTTTTGCTTTTAAGCAGTGTTTTTTATGATTTTTTAATGATTCCTCGTTAGTGAAAAGATCATTGCAGACTGGGCACTGAAGTCCAGCAGGGGTGTTGGACAACTTCATTTGTTCAACAGGAAGACCTGTTTCATAGCCATGGCTTCTCATGTGGAACTGAAGTGCCATGGCACGAGAAAAGTTTTTACCACAGATAAGACAACTATACATATTCTTTTTCACCTGTTGAACCTGATACTCAAAAGACTTTACTGGGAGGATACCTTGGTTTTGGTGGAAGAGCTTATGTTTAAGAAAGCAGCCTATAACACGATATGATTTATCGCAAATATCACATCTATACAATCTTGATTTGATACGTTCAGGCATTACACGTGGTTTATGATGGTCAGTGATCATACATTTCTTACGACCTCGTCTCTTGCGCCTCACATGTCCATTTTCAGATTTCGGATTGGCCTCTGAACTGCTAGCCTTAACATCGCTGCACTGCTGATTATACTGCTTATGATGAAAGAAGGCTCCCATAGACCAGAATCCTTTTCCACATTTCTTGCAATGATGAACTTTAGGACCTAAAAGGGTCTTACTTGGATTAAACTGCCCTGACTTTTTGTCTTCATCACAGTCAGAATTGGTGGAAGGAGTTTTCTCACCAGCGCAGAATTTCCGATGGTGGTAAAGAGTACTGAGGTTTGAATAGCTCTTGTCACATTTTAAGCATTCATAAGGTTTCTTATGTAACTTGTGATGCTGCTGATGGGACTGTAAAGCAGAGAGGCGAGAAAAATGCATTCCACATACGTCACATTGGATACTATTTTTTTGCAGATTTGCAAGCTGATACATAATAGACTTGTAGGGTTTTCTGTCCTCATGTTTTCCCAGATGAGCATAGTGTGAAGCTTTGGAGAAACTTTCATGGCCACAGATCTCACATTTCAATGGATCTTTTTTGCTGGGGCTTGCTGGGAGTAATGTTCTCTGGTAACGTAACTTTTTCCCCATTGCTCCCCTGTGCCATAACATGTGACAGCGCAAGGAAATGGCCTTGTCAAACGTGCGATTACATTCTGAGCATTCATACGTCTCAGTCACCTGTGAGGGACTTTGTTCCTGCTCTGTGTTTTCTGATTCCTCGTTGAAATTCTCACAGCTGATCTGTATGATGTTTGCATCAATCACTGGATCTTCTGGACGAGAAGAGGACGCAGTTTCTTTGCCTGGGTTTGAATTCAAGTCTTTTTCCTCTTGGTCTGATTCACACACCAACTCAAGATCAGGGTTCTGTTGGGAGCCATGGTCATCTCTACGATTAACAGAAGCTGCAATGATGACAGGTTTAAAATCTGCATTTGCTTTATGATCTTCTGATGCTTCTTCATGCTTTAACTCTTTTATTAAAACATTGGTTTGCATGATGGTTTGTGAATCGAAAAGAGATGCCTTGTCTTTGGCATTCTGGTAGGACATAACTGTATGCCCCGCAGAGGACTTTTGAGAACACCCCTCCATTATGTCACTGAACGCATCAGTGTGACAGAGCTGATGTGAATGCAGTGCAGAAGCACGAGAAAATCGACGACCACATTCCTGGCATTCGAAAGCCTTTTTCTGGAGTTGAAAGACCTGATGAAGGAAACTCTTAGCCGGCATCTCTTTACTATGAACCATTCGTTGGTGTCTACTGCAGAAGGTTAATGAAGTAAAAACCTTGCCACATTCTCTACAATGAAATCTCTTCTCATTACAGTGGGGCTGCTCTTTTCTTTTATGCCAACGCAGATGAGATGCCATCGCCAAAGGACGGTCAAAAGTCTTTCCACATTCAGTGCAGTCAAAGGAACGCTTAGGGCGCATCTTAACTGTAGTGCGTGAACAGTTAACGGATTGCCTTTGGTGTGTCCCAAGTCCGCCCATGGTGCGAAATGATCGTCCGCAATCCAAGCACTCAAAAAGTTTTTTTGGAGACTCCTCTAACTGTTCTGCGTTTGTGTCAGCTGTGTCTTCGGTTTTAACTGCAACTTGTTCACAGGAATGTTTTTCCCCGTCACTATTCCTTGGCTTAACCAGCTTCTCCTCATGGCAACGGCGATGTGCATCAAGAGCTGATGCTCGAGAGTACGAGCGGCCGCAGGTGGGGCACTGAAAGGACTTTTTCTTTAGATGGGCTAATTGATGGAAAACCGATTTTGACGCCTGCTTGTGTGAACGTTCATGATTAAGGCATTGACCAATTGATGAGTAGGTCTTACCACAGTGTTTGCACTCAAAAACTTTGTGTTTCGATAAACCCTCACCATCTTCCAAAACTGTTTCTTGTTTAATTGTATCATTACGGTGATTAAGCTGGTGGGTAAAAAACTCTCTCGAGTTTGAAAATTTGCAACCGCACAGTGCACAGCACAAGGTTTGATGACCTCCATCCGTGGAAACAAGTAGATTGTCCCACTCGGAGTCAGTGTCCAGACAGACTATGGGGCCATCATGAGTGTGCTCCCGGCGATGATCCACATTCACCTCCTTGTTCTCAGAGGCCTCCATCTTCTCTTCATTGCAAGAAGACCAATCACCTACAAATAACAAAAGGAAGATGGGAGGTCATGAAGAGCCCCATTTTCAAAATAAAAAGAAAAGAAAAACAAACCAATACTAGGAAATACCTTTTCCACTCTGACTTGTACTATCAGCATAGGTTTCATTAAGAGCCTTCTACTTAAAAACTAGCGCCAGGTACTTTTTCTTAAACCTTTTTTCTTTTAAACCAAGTCCGGCAAATGTGACAGCGAGTGACGTCATTAGACCTGTTTTTATTGATGTTCCGGGGCACTCACGAGGGATGCGAGAATGAGAAGTTAGTTGTTCTGGCAGGCATTTTCACAAACGTTTCCGCCTATTTTGTTTATATTACCTCGGTACGTTATGAATTATATTACCAGCTATAAACACAGCATACTGAAGAAAGAGCTGTGTACAGTGAGCGAATGTATTTTCTTGTGTTTAGCTCATGTAACTCAGGCTTGAGGAGTTTTCCGATGCTAACAGTTAGCATGCGGTTGGTTAAGCAGAGGTATTTAGTGCTATTTGTATGAGAAAGAGATTTCTGTTAAAATTAAACTGTTTAAGGGTTTATTTTATTCTGTAAGGTGTTAAAGGTTTAAGCTTTGTGCTTATATAGTCACAGCTTCACAGTTTTTGGGTGAAAGGGTGAAAGTAGTGTGATGTAAATTCATGTCTTTGTTGACATATTTGTTTAGGAAGCCGCAAAAAATAAATTGTATTTATATTTTAGTGTTCACAAGACTTCAGACGAATAAACACACAGACACCTGTCCATGCGTTTCCACCTGTTTCTCTGCGTGTACATCACTCTACCACGTCCATTCCTCAAATTTGCTGTTTAATGATTAAATATCGCCGCAGTTCTCCATGAAAAAAAGTTTAGCGTAAGCCTTTCAGCTTTCAGCATTCACACCGCAATTTCTTCAGAAACTGCATTCTCTTATTATTATTATTATTAGTAGTATCTTATATTGCTTGATTTTTTTTTTTTAACTCTCTCTTGTGTATCATAAACTGGCAAGTTAGTTCTGCTCAGAATCTCTGCTCTCTAAAAAAAAAAAAAAAAAAAAAACCCACTCGTCACCGTTCCCGCTGAGTTCACCCAACAATACAAGCCTGATATCATCGTGGGGAGAATCATAGGCTTGTTCAGGAGCCCAGTTTAGACAGAGTATACATTCAGCAGTACTTTATTCTGAACTCAACACAGTTTTTTTATCCACTAATCTATTTATTTTTGTTAAAATTTAGCTTTTTCCATGATTCAGTAGGAAAAGACATTAGCAAAACCATGCATTCAAGTTAACTAGCTAACCCACCAAACGTACATTCGCGCGGCTCTAAATAAACGTATATAAAGAGCGGACCATATAAACTTGTGTTTATGGTTTCCCTACGGAAACGTTATGCGGACCTGTGTGTTTGGAAGCATCTATCAATCAACAGTATCTTTAAAAGACAATTTTTCTAAGAATCACCAGCTAAGGCATGGGAGGTGATACATCATTTAGATTCCAACAAAATGTTTGGTGGGGTATTGTTAAATATATTGTAAAAACTGACAGAAATCACATAAAAAAAAAAAAAAAAAAAATCTCGGGAATCCTTCAGAAAAAAATGTACAGCCCTCTTAAGGTGAGGGGTTGGTCAAAAACAATTTATGTTTTTTGCAATTTTGCCCCTCGGGACCCCTCACCTTAAGAGGGCTGTAAATTTCCAAACAAACAAACAAACAAACAAAAAAAAACATGATTTCTGTCAGTTTTGGCAACATGCATCACACTCTGGGTGACTCTTAGAAAAATCGCCTCTTAAAGTCTGACTGGAAATTCGCCTCGCGTGAAGGTTCAGTTTAGTTGAACTCCACGCTCACCGATTTTGTGAAGCGTGAGAAAATTTCGCCTCTCATCGCGCAATCGTTGACTTTGCATGGTCGCCCGCCACCTGTTGCTTCCTGTGTGAACGAGACTTAAGAGACAGCAACAGGCGTGTCGCGACGCCAGGCGGATCAGTGAATCCAGGGAACTTATGGGAACCTAAATCACATCATGTTTATGTTTCGTAGTTCGTATTTTGTGTATAAAACTGTAGAAATAATGAATGCACATAAACTACCCTTTTGAAAAGCTTGTTTTAAGATGACTGGGTGAAAGCACTGTTTGCCCACGTGACCAGGAGGGCAGGCTGCTACTACCGGTCACGTGACAGCCATGGGGTGAATGAACTGATGAAGATTTTTTTTCATGCGCTGTCTGATAGAGTCGATCAGTGTCTTCGAGTAACATTCCTCCTCCTCCAGAACAGGGTTAGTGTCCCGTGTCCACGCACTTACAGAATCATAAACGACTCTTCCCATACTGCACTGCGGTAGAGGGCGCGTGACCACGTGACCGGCGCATTCTGTTAAATTGCGGATATTCGCCATGGGACGGTACTGAATCAGAGGTTCTGGTAAAACAAAGACTTCGTAAGGTTTTTAAAAACCTCCCACACGGTTGATATCAACACTCTGACACCCCCCCCCCGAATAAACACCACACACACACACCCTGATCTACAGGCGCTGCACATCCGGGACAGACAGCCTGATCACTTTACACATTTATAAACCAGGAACAGGTCCAGCTCAGTGTCCCGGTGACTCTCCGGCACTCACCGTCAGCACCTTCCGGGAACCGAGCTCCTCCAGCGGCCTGCTCTTCCCAGTCCTCCTCCCCGACATCCTCCACATGCACGGTGAGGTACTCCCCTTCCTCCACCGGCTCCTCCTTTATTCTTATCGCTGGAGCCGCTGCGGCCGCCTGTGCGTGCTCCTGGGCCTCGGGTGCAGGACTGCCGGCTCTTACAGCAAGGCCCACGCTGCTGTTTTCTCCGCCGGATTCTGTGTTACAGCTCGCTGTATCTGCGCTGCTCTCCTCAGATGAGTCTTTCTGCTTTACCGACGACACATTCCGGTCGTTTCCTCGCAGCCGGAGCTGCTTCTCGGTGTAAACAGCAGCCATGTTGCTCAGGGAGCCCTCTGTCCCTGGTTTCTCACGCGTCTCTTCAAGGAAACTCCGTGCATTTCGCGGGAAAGGGCCGATTATAATAACAACCAGGAGGAGGAGCGCGACTACAAACAACCGGCCTTTCTTTCCTTTATTTTAATACCACCGCTATTCTGACTAATCCCGCCCCCTGCTCTTGGATTGGTTACTGAGAAACACTAAATATAGTGTACTACTACACAAATATACTATACAACTATACTAAACTACTATACTATATTATACTATACAAGTATGCCACAATATACAACTATACTAAACTACTATATTATACAGTATTATACTATACTATACATGTATACCACAATATACAAGTATACCACAATATACAACTATACTAAACTACTATATTGTACTATACAAGTATACCACAATATACAACTATACTAAACTACTATAATATACAGTATACTGTACGGTACTATACAAGTATACTACAATATACAACTATACTAAACCACTACATTTTACAGTATTATACTGCACTATACTATATAAGTATACTGCAATATACAAATATACTAAACTACTATATTATACAGTATTATACTATACTATACAAGTATACTACAATATACAAGTATACCACAATATACAACTATACTAAACTACTATATTATACAGTATTATACTATACTATACATGTATACCACAATATACAAGTATACCACAATATACAACTATACTAAACTACTATATTGTACTATACAAGTATACCACAATATACAACTATACTAAACTACTATAATATACAGTATACTGTACGGTACTATACAAGTATACTACAATATACAACTATACTAAACCACTACATTTTACAGTATTATACTGCACTATACTATATAAGTATACTGCAATATACAAATATACTAAACTACTATATTATACAGTATTATACTATACTATACAAGTATACTACAATATACAAGTATACTAAACTACTATATTATACTGTACTGTACTATACAAGTATACTACAATATACAACTACTAAACCACTATATTATACTGTACTATACTATACAAGTATACCACACTAGACAACTATATTATACTGTACTATACTATACAAGTATACTACAATATACAACTATACTAAACCACTACATTATACAGTATTATACTGTACTACACTATACAAGTATACTAAACTACTATATTATACAGTATTGTACTGTACGATTCTATACAAGTATAATACAATATGCAACTATAATAAACTGCTATATTATACAGCATTATACTGTACTATACTATACAAGTATACTACAATATACAACTATACTAAACCACTATATTATACAGTATTATACTGTACTACACTATACAAGTATACTAAACTACTATATTATACAGTATTGTACTGTACTATACTATACAAGTATGCTACAATGTGCAACTATAATAAACTACTATATTATACAGTATTATACTGTACTATACTATACAAGTATACCACACTATACAACTATACTTAACTATATTATACAATATTACACTGTACTATACTATCCAAACATACTACAATATACAACTATACTAAATACTATACAGTATTATACTGTACTATACAAGTATACTACACTAGACAACTATACTAAACTACTGTATTATACTGTACTGCACTATACAAGTATACTAAACTACTATATTATACATTATTTTACTGTACTATACTATACTATACAAGTATACTACAATATACAACTATACTAAACTGCTATATTATACAGAATTATACTGTACTATACTATACAATACTACTACACTATACAACTATACTAAGCTACTATATTGTACACTATTACACTGTACTATACTATAGAAGTATACCACACTATACAACTATACTGAACTATATTATACAATATTGCACTGTACTATACTATCCAAGCATACTACAATATGCAACTATACTAAAACACTATACAGTATTATACTGTACTAAACTATACAAGTATACTACAATACACAACTTTACTATACTATAGTATAGTATAGTTGTGTATTGTATACTACAATATATACTATACTATACTATATTATACAGTATTATACTATACTATACAGGTGTAGTACACCACACAATTATGCAATTATACTATACAAGTATACTGCACTAGACAACTATACTAAACTACTATATTATACAGTGTTATACTGTACAAGTGTACTACACTATACAATTATGCATAGTGGATAAGGCATCAGCTATATGCTAGTATGACTAACTGTGATTAATGCCTCCTCTTTGTGAATAGGTATTCGTGAAACAACTGGCTACCAGAGCAAAGGTTGCTCTATGACGGCCATATCTGGCAAGTGGTAGTTGCTAAAAATACTGCTCCCAGCCTGTTGTACATCACAGCACTGGGCAGACTTTGACAAACAGAAGTCCGTGGCATGATGTTGCAGTACACGGACCAGCTGGTCGTCATGGAACATTCTTCATCAATAGGTCTGCATATGAAGATGGTGAGACTGGCGGTCCTGTGCAGCCCCCTTCTCGCCCTAATCTAGTAATTGCACTGCTTTCACTACCTTTACCCTTGTCCTGACCAAAGACCCAGGGCAACAGGCTCATCAACAAAGGGGGCAGGCTGATGATACAGTTTTCTTTTTTATGTTCTCATGTAGTATATACCTAAACTCTAAATGGGGGTTAAAGGTGTGCATTCACTAGTGAATTGTCTACAATTTTTTATCTTACATTTTGAGTTCATTTTGGCTGAATACAAATCTTTTGTGGCAAAACCACCCCAGATTATGGGTTTAGTATTTCTTAATTACATGTTTTACATCTTGCTTTGGTTCTGTGTCTGCTTAAGATAACAGTAGCAAGGCCATGTGACCAAAGGAACGATCTTGCGCATCCAGGATAACTGGCAATGCAACTCCGATTTGTAGAAAGAGACTGCAATCTCTAATCACCGGTGTAGGCTTACTACTGAGTCTCTTAAGAGAAATAAATAATATAATAGGTGAAAATTGGTCTATTTACCGAACCATTTATCGTACTAGGGTCACAATGAAGCTGGAGCCTATCTCAGCCGACTCTGGGCAAATACTGGGTACATCCTGAACAGCTTGCCAATCCCTCGCAGGGCCAGCACATGCACAACCATTCACACTTACACCTTGGGGCGTTTTGGAACAGCCAATTAGCATAATGTTCATGTCTTTGGACTGTGGGAGGAAAGCAGAGTACCTGGAGGAAACCCACGTAAGCACGGGGAGATCATGCAAACTCCACACAGAAACATCCTTACTGAGCCTGGGACTCAAACCAAGGACCGTCTTGCTGTGAAGCAGACATGCTAACCACTATGCCTCCAGGCTGCCCACTTTTGAAATTCTATTCTTGGTAAGCTAAAGGGGCACTCAAAGACTGCATGGTACCTCCGTCCAGCACAAATGGATTATTATTCCTTGGCATAGTTATGAGCAGTATGGTGGTGTAGGATCTCCTCCAAGCGGCAGAGGTACTTAAATGAGTATAAAATATTGAGTATAGGGAAAAGTTTAGTATAAATGATGAAGGAACTGACATTTGAAGTTGACTTTTAAATTCTCCATATCTGTAATATTCAAGACATTTTATGGAGAGTTAGATATTAATAATGGTTACCACTGTACATGTGAAGTACAATTTTACAAACAGTATTTGCAATTATATTCAAAGATACTTTTCTACTAAATTGATAGAGAATTGATGATTTCTAATCATAGCATCTTTATAAATTATAATCATCCATAAGCGCCCCTTTTTACCGGCCAATCAGTGTGCTGCTGCTATGAGATTTGAACCAATCAAACTGAAAACGTCAGAATATGGGTGGGAAATAATAAAGGAGAATAACGTTAAATAAACGGACTTCCGGTTGAGTTGAGCAGCATCATCCAACCGGAAAAGGGCGTCTGGTGCTTTATAATAATCACAATAAAAACATTACTAGGATTGTACTTGAACATGTTTAAAAAAAAAAAAAAAACCTTACTGGGATTGTGCTTGAACAAGTTAATAAAGAAGAAATATTTCTCCTTTAAACATACAACATGTTAAAATGTTACATTATGCAGATAAAGATGATATTACCAGAGCAGACACTTATTTTACTGCACATTCTCCGAAGAAATCATCTCTCTTCATATTTATGTAATCCTAAACATTTGGAAATGTAGATTGGCCTGTTTTAAAGCCATAACATTAATAATATTATAGGGTTTAAGAAACAACCTCATGTTTGGATTTATTTGTCAGGTTTAATTATGAAAGAAAACTCATAGAAATTTAATTTAGATTTTTTTTGTAGTGTTTACTTTTGTAATGTTTTGAAATTCTGAACGTAATTCATTAATTTATTCATTTTCCCTCTACATAAGAAAAGTACCCCACGTTCATTCATTCATTCATCTTCTTCCGCTTCTTCTGGGGTTGGGTCGCGGGGGCAGCAGCCTAAGCAGTGACGTCCCTTTCCTCAGCCACTTCCTCCAGCTCTTCTGGGGGGACGCCAAGGCGTTCCCAGACCAGCCGAGAGATGTAGTCCCTCCAGCGT
>JAQMYF010000001.1:62317379-62332817 GCA_030014195.1 Neosilurus mollespiculum
ATAAGGTCTTGCCCCAAGTGGAGGAGTTCAAGTATCTCGGGGTCTTGTTCACGAGTGAGGGAAGGATGGAGCGGGAGGGACTACATCTCTCGGCTGGTCTGGGAATGCCTTGGCGTCCCCCCGGAAGAGCTGGAGAAAGTGGCTGGGGAGAGGGACGTCTGGACTTCATTGCTTGGGCTGCTGCACCCGCGACCCGACCCCGGAAGAAGCGGAAGAAGATGAATGAATGAATGAGTTGTGGTATAACCAATGGACTTTATCTGGTTTCACCCAAATGAGGATGGCTTTTCCTTTTGAGTCTGTTCCTCTCAAGGTTTCTACCTTGTGTCAACTGATGGATATGTAGGGATTTGTAGGGTTTGTAGAAGAAATGTTTCAATTCCTTTGAATTTTTTTACTATGTAGAGCTGCTTTGTGACAGTTATGTTGCTATACAAATAAAACTGAATTGAATTGAATTGAGTCTGCCTCACAGCAAGAAGACCTGAGCATAGTTACATGCCCATTATAAAACTGTGTATACACTTGTGCAGTCATGTTTGTTTGTTTGTTTGTTTATTTATTTATTGTTCGTAAACATGACTGCACAAGTGTATACACAGTTTTATGATGCGGCCTGTAAAAGGGTGTATTCTGCCTGAAGTCAGTTTGGATTGGCCCTAGCTCCCCTGTGACCCTAATGGATAAGTGGTAGAGATAATGGATGAAGGGATGGATGGATGGATGGATGGAAAAAGGCTTATGCAATCTTCAGAATCTTATGTTACTGGCTTAGCTTCAGTGTTTGTGAGCTGAATCTTTTTATTGACTTATTGGGTCACTTCTGGGTTATTGTATCAATAAAGATGGTTGGGATAATGCTACATATGCAGGTCATTCCATCTTGCAAAACACATTGATTGAACAGTAATCAATTAATGTGATCAATGACCATGCCCTTTTAAGATCAGCACGATAAGCAGACTGTATTCTCAAATACATGTCTCTCACACTCCCCCATTCTCACAGAACCTATCGCCTTTCTATTTTCACAAAAATAAAAACACACAAGCACACTCGGGAACACACCCTTTATCCCCCTCTCTCTTGCTTAGGTATGTTTAGGTCTGTAGGTATCTCATCTCATCATCCCTTGCAGTTGTTTAAGTGAAGTCAGGGGAAACTTTAAAGATTAATCTGAAATTGATTTTGAAAATTGAATGTGGCTTTTTTTGCTTAATGCACATTATCTTGTCTGCTTATATGTGTAATTGTTCTTCCTTTTTCCTTTCCTTTATAAATAGATGAAATATCCCAAATGTCTAATATTTCATTAGTAGTTTAATAAGCATCTTTTCAGTTTGTGTACTTCCATATTAAATAATGAAACACAGCTTCTTTTATAAATCTCTGATTGTAGTTTTCTTTTGTACAATATGTATTTGTCAGTTTTATTCAGCTTAATACTATATATAATTATCATAAGCAGTGGTTACTTGCACTCATTCATTCATTCATTTACTCATTCATTCGCCAAATCACATAACCATACTAGGGTTAGGGGGAGGCTGAAGCCTATCTCAATC
Source organism: Neosilurus mollespiculum (assembly GCA_030014195.1). NCBI lineage: Eukaryota > Metazoa > Chordata > Actinopteri > Siluriformes > Plotosidae > Neosilurus > Neosilurus mollespiculum. The sequence goes on from JAQMYF010000001.1 coordinate 62,318,945, forward strand.
GACTCTGTACAAAGACGGGTTACACCCTGAACAGCTTGCCAGTCCATCACAAGGTCAACACGCACACAACCATTCACACTCACACCTTGGGGCAATCTGGAACAGCCAATTAGCCTAATATGCATGTCCTTGGACTGTGGGAGGAATTTGGAGTACCCAGAGGAATCCCATGCAAGCACGGGGAGAACATTCAAACTCTACACAGAAACAGTGCCCAGGACTCGAACTCATGACCTTCTTGCTGCAAGGCAGATGTGCTAACCACTATGCCACCCTGCTGGCCCACACTCATACATGTTTATCTTAATAGTTACATTCATTTAAATGATATTCAATATACCTTATTTAATAATGTAAAAGTCCCATGTCAAATCTACAAGCTTTTAACTGTCTCTGTTTTGTAGATGAGTTAACAGAAGTAAGGAATATGTTGAAATAATTAGTAAATAAAATCAAATAGAATTTAGAATATAGGTTAATGATAGTGTTCTATTAACATCATAGCTACAAAATGATTTGGGTTAGAAAAACCCTTCTCTGATACACTCCTCCTCCTTTTCCTCCCACTTCGATATTTCGCCACCCCCCTTTTCCCTGCTTTCGCATTACCCCAACCCCTCCTTCAGCTCTATCCCTCATTGGGCAAGCATGCTTCTCATTCAGAGATTTGGTGTTCACTTGAATACTCGCTTGTCCATTCTTTTTCAGTATAAGTTTCCTTTCCCTCCTCCTCTTTTATCCATAAAGGAACAGAAGAAAGAAAGAAAAAGAGGGGTGTCTGCAAATAGGGAATGAAGCATGCGGGAGAGACAGAAAAGCACAAGCAGGGAAGATGCATACGGAAGAGAAGGATCCAAGGAAGAGGACTGATTTATAGCAAACAGCAGAGAAAAAAGTATGGGAGGAACATGGGATGATGGACAACCATGCTGGAAATGAAACCAGAGCTCCTCCACATCACGGTATTTAGTGCCTTTATTTCGATATTTTAACATTTTTTAGCAATCTCATGCAATCCTCACTTTTTATTCTGCAAATATTCTACCATCTATTTCTCCAGGTATTCTAAAACAGCATATCAGGCATATTTTCCTTGTAGTGGTATGAGAAAGAAGCCATTTGTGCAGACACTTTGAGTCATGTTTCTTCTTTCTTCTTCCATCACACTCCTTCTATACTAAAATATTGTAAAGAATTAATGGTAAACCTGTGTTTTCTAGTTATAGCAAAGAATTATTTTCATGTTCTCAATTCCTTGTACACAATGTTATTTACTTTTACTTCAGCATTACACAAACCCAAGATGGCCTGATATGGATGCCACATGTGAGCATAGTTGGTTCTCACTGTACCATTCTGTGCAAACTATTATGCTTCCTTGGGCAAACTGTAGCTTTGCTCTCTGGTGTTCAATTTTAAAATCTTATTTTGAAGTGCAATCCATTCATTATATTCCTCCTTCCCCACTTAACACACCCCTTTAATGATTCACCAGTTCCCATGTTTCTGTGCCTTCAAAAGGTTAGTTCTAACCACCCTGTCTGTTTCTAGTTAGGAGGTGAAATAAAGAGTGTCTAATCATAATGATTTTCTGGTGTTTGGGAATTCGAGTTTTCATAAGAATAGTGACTTTTCCCAGCTATTCTGTCCATTTTTCTCCATATTTATGTCTTCATTTCCAAATGCCACCTGATTGCCTCTGTTAAGCAATTATACATATTGTATTTCTTTATGTAATTTTCTACTATTTAACGGTTATGCACTCAAGGCGAGGTGGATGTCGCAAATATTAATTTTAGCGACATCCACAAAGCCAGAGCCTCATGATTAATTTAGGATGTACTCTACCTAAACAAAAACCTCCCTAAAATGATCATTTTATGGCTTATAATTTTTTTTTTAAAATCATGACAGACGCAGGCGAGCTACTAGTGCAGGAAGTTGAGTTGTGGAGCTACTGTGCAGAAACATAATAAAAAGCAAACTAAAATGAATTTTTAAAAAAATGTATATTTACATGTTTAACCATGACGCTGTGACAGGACAGGTGAGCTCCATGCTTCGGCATGGCTAATAACTATATGCAGCTAACATTGTCTTGCTGGCCTGTTCTGAATATTTATTTAAACACAAAAGTAATCAATGTTGCATAGATGTGTTTTAGTATATACCACAGGAAACACAAGAAAAACAAACTAAAATAAGATTTCTAAAGTTTATATTTACAATTTTCTCAATCACACTGTGGAGATCAGGGGAGCTCTGCACCTTTTGCTGGCTAAAAGCTCAATTTCTTTCCATGGTCTGTGCTGGTTTATTCTGTTTATGGTCGCGTGAAAGCTGACGCCTATCCTAGCTGACTCTGGGCAAAGGCTTGGTGTACTCTGGACAGCTAATAGTGCTGTGTTGCTAATGGCATTTGTTATGGTCTGTTCATAAACCTAAGTACTGTAATGAAATGAAAGTAAACTGTGCTCCATAAAGGTGATTTCTCATATACAACAGGAATTTCTCATATACTACAGAAAATACAATAAAAAAGAAACAAAATGGGTTTTTATGGATTATATTTAAAATTGCAGTTTTGGTTTAAGCATTATCCACTCAGAATTATTATTTATAATTTCCACCAGTATCTCATTTGGAGAAAAGGGAGAGTTTTCTAAAACCCGAGGAGGGCATGCGGCTATTGATGTTTCTACCCACATTATGAACTCTCAAATGTGTGATGACCAAAGATCTTGGAAGGTGGGCAGAAAGGCTGTAAGGGCATGTTCCAGTCAGCTAGACAAATTTCCTAGATGATATCACATGTAAACACATGTAAAATATTTGTCATTTGTGATTCAGTTGTTTCTACATGATTTGTGGTGGGCAGTGAGGGATTAACTCAAGAGAGAGCCTAGAAGATAGGTAATAGTGAAGTGGAATGTATATGTACAGTAGTGTGCAGTGAAGGTTATACACCACCACTTTTGTCTAAAAGGGCTCCTATTAAAAATATGCAAAAAATTACTTCTCTATAATTTTTTGGGAATAATATATTGTAGGCAATGAGAACCAACCAACCAACCAACCAACCAAACAAACAAACAAACAAACAAATATTCTGACAAGTATATTGAGGTAAAAGTATGGCTAATAAACAAAAACACTAAAAATACCAAATTTTCTGAAAATTTTAAAAATTATATTTTTTTGACTTTTGCATAGCATGAATGAACTTCAAACCATATGGAATGGTTTAGCAAGTGAAGAAATTAAAAAATATGTCAACACTATGCCTGAAAGGTTAAATGATCTAATCAAAGCAAAGGGTGGCCACACTAAAATTTGACTTTTTTTAATCTTCATTTTGTTAAGTATATAATCATCACTGCATCACTGTATTTTTTTTTTATTTCTGCCTTAAATTTTAGTCCATTGTGGAAGCATTATGTTAAATTCAGACATGGAGTTTATACTGGATAATGTGACATTATTAAATACAACTGGGTGTATAAGATAAAATATCAAATGAATTCATTGACTCCTCTCACATGGAAATGCCTAAGGTTTTGCTTTATTGTTACACAGTCCCTCATATGAAAAAGTACATGTGATGATTCGTATAATTTAGTGGTGATGTGAAAGATATAATGCATTTATTTTCACAGGATATATCTTGAAAATTTTAAGGTAATACACAGATATTTTCTTCTTTTGGTTTCAGACTTACATGAATAAGAAGTTGCTCAAGGCTGAGTAGTAATATTTGCTTAGCATGTGCAAAGTAGCAGTGGGATTGAATAATTTTCTATAGTCAAGTGTGCTGTGAAGGAATTTGTTTTAGTTGACCATAGAGAAAACCTTAGTTCATTATTAACAGAAAGCATTTCTCTGCCTTTATTTATATATTTGTTTATTTTTACTCACTTCTTTGGTCTGTCTTTCTGATATCACTCAATGCCTAACTTTTGCAATTTTTATACTTTTCCTCATCTCTTAGGATGAAAATCTTGTTGGGGTAGTCCATGAAAGGCAAGAGAGAGTGTGTCTGTCTGTGTGTTATATAAATGCAGCATGCTACATTGCTCATTTTGCCACAGAGCTGGAATACATGCGTCTGTGTCATTTTTTTGTTTTTTTTGTTTTGATATTTGTATCCAGTGCAAAGGACTTAACTTTTGTTTAAAACAAAACAAAACAAAAACACACCCTGAATGAAGTTGTTCTGCCATTAGATATACCATATTACTTCCTCTGTTATGTGTATTCAATATTATGTTTGTGTATCATAATATAGAGTAATAAACAAATTATGCATAACCTTATATACAAAAAAAATATTTTCTGGTGCTACTATATCACAATAAATATTCCATTCTGGGTGCAGCAGATGCCTTTAAATATGCTCATGATTTATAATTTATAAAGAGGAGCTATAGTTTATATCATATATTTTATAACACAGCAGTTATTAAATTACTAAGCGTACCAATGAGTAATCTTCTGAAAAAATTAAGAGACATTATCCAAATAATACACTAGGGTTGCAGTGGTTTGTCCCTTTTTCCAATATACTATATAGCAGATACTATTATATACATCATGGGATAGTGTGAGGGTCATTCTTGACCAGGGGAGACAGGAAGAACAGGGTTAAGATAATACACAGTGGGTTATTTGAGACACATTCAAGAGTGCCATATGCACTCTCTGTAAACTGGAGAGCAAATTTGTGTATCTCAGATTATATACCTTAGGATCAATAACCAGTGTACATTTACATTTTACATTTATGGCATTTGGCAGGCGTGCTTATCCAGTGCAACTTACATAAGTGCTTTGAAGTCTATATAGCTGAACACATTTTGAACACATTGGCAGGTAATGCAGGTAGGAAGCATGCAGTTTTATTTTATGTTCATTTTCATTGAATTTCCAAGCAACTTTATTCTTTATTAGGGTCATGAGGAGGCTTGAACCCATCCAGGTAACTTTGGGTGAAAGCGGGGTACACCCTGTACAGTTCTAATGACACACACACACACACACACACACACACACACACACACACACACACACACACATAAAACCATTCACACTCACATGCATGGGGATAATATTCAACACCACACAAAAAACGTCTGCACCAGACATAAAGCATGGTGGTGCCAGCTGTAATTGCTGCAAAAGTTGGCTCTACAAATAGGAGGGGTAAAAAGTTATGCATGTTTACGTTTTCTGTTTATTTCTTATACTATTCTTTTGTTTGCTGCTTCACTGTAATGAATAGCATCTTCATGGTTGTTGGCATGGCTGTAAAGAATCAGAATAGGAAAAATGCCAATGCGGTGTACACTTTTGCAAGCCACTCTAAATCTATGATTTCCTCCGGGATCAATAAAGTATTCTGATTCTGATTCTGATTTTGATTTTTGATCTTGTTTCTGGCCCTTTATGAAAGATAGCGCTTAATGCAAATGAAGAGATGGGTCGGTTGTAGTTACTTATTAAATGTTTTAAAATATTGTTAAAATGTTTACTGATAAAAAACTGATCAGTCTTTGATGCACAGATGCAAAAAAACCCCAAAAACATTACAAGATCACTTACTTCCATCTGAGACAAAAACAAAGACATGATGCAACACATTGTCCTAAGGTACCACATTCTCCCACAGTTTGGTCTCAATGATGGGATGTGGTGGGGACCACATTGACAGCACCACAGCAGCACAAAACACAGAGGCTCTTTCTTGTCCAAAAAGGAATGACTTCCAGGGTATCCTGATGTCATTCCTGAATTTGAGTGGCTGTGGTTCCTTAATTTCTCTGCATTTCCAGCTTTGGGGCTTGTTAACAGAAAGAACAGAGACTAGTGAGCACAATATATATTGCCTCATTCTTGTGGTGCAAATGGCCACTTCTGTGTTCATTAGACGGAAATGCAACTCCAAGTATGCATAGTGAAAACCATACAGACGCCATATAACTACACAGCTGTGATGCTTTGATCACAATTAGTTTAGTGGGGATAAAAACACACACTTTTATTGATCACATTGTGAGTTATCTACATTTTTGGTTTAAGTATCATGGTTTGCTTGTTAAGGACTTTCTCTTTTGTTTATAGGATACTGTCTGATTACCCTGCTATTTTGTTTTCTGTGTTTATGAGAATGTTCTGTCCTTTATGAGAATGATCAGTTTTGTTTTATAGTTCTTGCTTCTTTTGTAACTTTTTTTTTAAATCAGAAAGTTATGTGTTTCAACTAAATCTGAAACATATAACTTTCACTGAGTCAATGTAAAATGTTTTGTGTGATTGATTGGTTAAAATTTTTAAGTTAAACCAATGTTTTACATTTTTCAGTGTAGCCAACTCTGGAAGAAGGCAAGGTACATCCTAAACAACTAAAATAAAGAAATGAAAGTAAACTGAGCACTGCAAAGGTGTTTTAGCATATACTACGGGACACACAATAAAAACAGGCTAAAATAAGATTTTTATAGATTATTTTCCAAATTTTAACCATCACACTGAAGCAGCTCAAGTGAGCTTTGCATTCTGAGTTGGGTAAAAGCTCTGTGTAGTTAATGGCATCTGGTCTGTTCACCTTACTCATTCAGAAAAGAAAGAAAACCACTCTCATTAAAGGTGTTTAAGTATATGCCCCAGAAAACTCAAGAAAAAATAAAAAAATATATTTTTTTATTTTTTTAAGCATGCTTACACTACTTGCTTCAAGTGACCATGACAAACTGTGAGTGTCTGACATTTTAATTCAAGCATTATCCGCTTGGCATAATGATTTATGATCCTAAGATAGCGTGTCAATCATATTACACCATTCACATGTAGTAGGCTATAAACTAATTGTTAATAAAAAAAATAATACATATTTGTGTGTGTGCACATTTGAGATTTGAGATTATATATATATATATACATCTCAAAAGAGTAACAATATGGGGTAAATGTTGCATTTTTCTTTTTAGAATTTATATTTTTTTCTATGTTACAAAACAATTACAAAGCTTCTAAGTTACAAAAATAATCAATCTATTTTACCTAACAGAACACAAATTATTGCTTTGTTCTTGTCTGTATTTAAGACATCATTCAAACATTCATGAGGTTGGAAAAAATATGTGAATCTATAGGCTTTAGCAAAATTTAACTGGAGTTAGGTGTTAGTTAACTTGGGGTTCATGAATGATTGCATGAATAACTTCTTGACAAATCATTTATTATCATATATTTACTGCATGTATACTTAAAAACTAATTGGTATGGATAAAGGTGCTGTGAAATGCCTGCTTATAAACTATCTTCATCGTTCATTTCCTGAACTGCTTAATCCTAAATAGGGTCACAGGGAGGCTGACGCCCATCTCAGCCGACTCTGGGCGAGGGCAGAGTACACCCTGGACAGCTCGCCAAGCAATTGCAGGGCAGAAACACGCTGATGGCAACTCAATTACCTACTCTTTACGATCGTCAGCAGTGGTTCCTTTACATGCTTCTCTCTACAGACAGTGAGACATGGCTGGCCTTTGATAACCCAGTTATCTGCACTGGGGGACAGCATTGACAACTCAGTGACAGTGGTGCTTGAACCCTGACCTTCGGATCAGTAACCCTACCTCCGGGCCTATAAAGGATCTTGAGTAACCAATTCAGTGTTGGCTGAAACTGTTGCTTTCCCTAAAAACTAACCTTCATCTGGGTGATCACAGTGATGTGTAAGAATGAAGCATGCAGGTCACAATAACTGATCTGTTGATTGGTTGCAAATGTCAAATTTATGGCATTCCCCATTAAGCTGGGAAAAACTATGGCTGTCAAACATTGACCATTTAGTCATCTAAATCAGTGTACTGGTAAAGGGATAAATCAAGCAATCTGATAGAAACACTGGGTAATGAAAAGAATCACCCTTCAAGATATTAACATATCGTTAATATGTATGAAAAATATTCACAAATAGTTAAAGTTCCACCACCTCAGAACAATACTTGTGAATTCAGTCAGGTGTAACTAATCACAATTCTACTGCACACCAGGCTAATTGGCATCCACCTGTGATCAGTTGTAATCACTTTGAAAACAGCTATTCCTAAAACATTCTTGTGCTTGGAAGGGTAAACAATTATCTATGGGTGGCAAGGCACTATCCAAAGATTATTGATTTATTTATTCATTTCAAAAATATTATGATTATTTGTATAAACTGTTGCCATTATATAATTCTCTTGGATGTTATAAGTTACATTTAGTAAATACAGCTTGAAATTTTTTTTAAGGGGTGATTATTTCCAGTGCCCACTGTAGAAGGTTTACAAAATTATTTCATACCCTACTGGAAAAAAATATTTTTGTATTTTACAAATTAAAACATAAAGAAGTTTATTTTGATATATGGTATCTCCATCTATCCATTGTCTATACTATTTATCCTTCAGAACTGGAGCCAGTTCCAGTTGAACTAGCCTGAACACATTATCAAACTATCACAGTACACTGAGAGACAAACAACCATTCAGATCTATGGACATCAATTCAGAGTAGTCAGTTGACCTAATCTCCATGTCTTTGGACTGTAAGATATTATATTGATACAGGTAAAATTAGGATATTTTGCCCAAGATGTGTCTTTGCCCAGATTGTATTTCTGTAAAAGCATATCATTTTAAGGTAAAAATGCTCTGTCTGTCTGTCTCACACTCACTCACTCATTCAAACTCACATTAACAAATATCTTTTGAATTTGTTATTGATCTAAATGTATTTTATTCCATTAGGTTAATCAACCTACCTAAACTGACTGCAAACAAAAATTACTCTCTCTCTCTCTCTCTCTCTCTCTCCACTTCAGTTTTAATTGTATAGCACTTGACATCACAAAGCAGCTTAACATAATAATAAATAATATTGATTAAGAATTGAAACACTTCTACAAACCCTACACATCACTAAGCATGCTCTATTACATGCATAATTCTTTTCTCTTCTTATGGCAAAATGCTGGGTGGCACGGCAGCATAGTAGTTCACACATCCACCTTACAGCAAGAACGTCCTGGGTTCAAGTCTTGGGCTCAGGCATTTTTATGTGGAGTTTGCATGTTCTCCCCATGCTTCTGTGGGTCTCCTCCCACAGTCCAAAGACATTGGCTGTTCCAAATTCCCCCTAGGTGTCATTGGAATGGTTGTTTGTACGGTGGTTCTGCAATGGTCTGGTGAGCTGATCAGGATGTACCCTGCCTTAACCCAGTGTCAGCTGAGATAGGCTCCAGCAACCCTAATAGGATTAAGCGGATCAGCAAATGAGTGAGAAATAAAATGCTTAGACTATTTTATGTGTGTGTTTTTCTACAAAGTCAGTTAGGTTAACCATAATTGATTTTTCATGGTTTGCTCAATTGGCTTATTGCTTACTGATTTTATTTGCACATGACCTTCATTTATTCTTTTCCTGTCCCATTTGAAAGCCTGCAAGTGCTTTTGAGCCTTGTTTGACTGACCTATCCCAACAACCAACTTTCACTTAGTCTGGTTGGTGACAGTCAGGTTGCCATGACACCAGACTATTTTGCCAGACTTTTGGCCTCTTTAAGGGCTACTGTGGTCAGTCACGCATTACAAATGGAGGGCCAATTGAAATGATCTAGAAGGACAGGTGGAGGAAGGGGTAGTTTATATAAAAAAAAAAGATTGCTCCTCTAAAAAGCTCCTCTATGCATCCACTGTACATAAAGCATACATATGCATAATGGCCACACACACAATCAGTCTATCTATCTATCTATCTATCTATCTATCTATCTATCTATCTATCTATCTGTTTATATAATTTATTTAGTTCCATCTTTTACAACCATTCTTTTTGTCCATTGAAATCCCAAAAATACAAAATGTAAACACAGATACATTGGTTGGAGACTGGCTTGAAAGAATATTGGAACTTTCCTTCAAGGAAGAATTAAACCCCAACTGACTTGCCATCTTACTGTCTGTTTATTTTTATCTCATGTCTGTAAGTTAGTTATGTAACAAGATATGAAACTCTCTCCCTCTCAGATCAAGTTTCATTCAATTATGTGCTTATGTGTCATTACTGGTGATGCCTTTGGTACATTATATTATTAGAACCTGTATCATAACATTTTATTAGTGTCAGGTTGGCGCCAGAGTCAGCGCCAGACTGTGTGCCTGAACTATGCTTCCATACTACTCTTCCCATAATGCACTGCGAATCACCGATGGGGCCGGCTGCAGACTGCAATGCTGTGTCCTTCTCACAGTCACAAAACTTCTGATCAGGCACACCAGAAGGCTCAAGTTTTGTGTAAAATTCATATGAATGAAAGCTTACACATATAGCCGGAACACTGTGTACGCACCACAGATGTCCAGAAAGCATGTGCACATAGGATTCCATGCACATTTTTTTGTCTCAATCAACGTGAGATTGAGAACACAGGCAGGAGAAATTTAAGGGCTATATTTCTCTTCAGAATCTGGAAAAATAAGCAGCAAGTTGGCCAAAAATGAATTTCAGTGAGTGGTAGGTAGACATGCTACTTTCAGAGAAAGGAAAGCTAACTACTATGCCCAATATAATAATAATAATGATAATAAGAAGAAGAAGAATAAGAAGAAGAAAAAGAAGAAGAATTAATATTATTATGTGGTGGGATCAGAGAGCTAAGCATTAATAAAAGTGCCCTAACATTAAGGCTTACATCAAGTGGAGAACTGCTCTCATTTACCTTTCATTCATTCCATGCAAAGTATGTTTTTACCTGCAAACATCCTGTAGAATCTGTTCTCTAGGACAAACATCCATTAACATTCACATTCATACGAGGGAACAATTTGGAATATCCAATTAGACTAATGTGCACATTTTTGGACTGTGGGATGAAAACCAGAGGAAACTCCTGCACAGTTAGAACATGTAAACTCCACACAGATAAGTCCTTGCAGACCACACAGCTTAAACCCATGATATTCTTGCTGTGACGCAGGGGTGCTTACCATTACGCCATTAGGTCGACAGAGGACTGCTGCCCACTGTCAGTGTGAGGCCAGAAATTAAGGAACAGAGGGTTGCCTCTGTTGTGGGCATCACTGTTATTAATTGAGTATTGCTGACATGTGAGGGAAACTCTGTTTGCATATAAGATTGTAATGAAGGTAATGAAATTTCTATTTATTTAAGTATCCAACTAGATTTATGTTTGTAAATGGCTTTATGCAATAAACTTCACATAAGATAGCCTACCACATAAAATTCTATAGGCAATTGCATTTTTTAAGCCTGGTGTTTTCTGTTCACTTAGTTTGTGATTGGTTTGTGTGCCCCAGGATTTTCTCCCCAATGCAGTCATCCCCAATTCCCACCCATTATACCCTGAACAGCTCTCTAGACCATCACAGGGCCAACATACATACACAACCATACACACTCACACCTAGGGGCAGTTTGGAACAGCCAGTTAGACTAATGTGCATGTTTTGGGACTGTGAGAGGAAACCAGGGTACCTGGAGGAAACTCATACATGCACGTTTTCATGACAGTGATCCAACAATAGACCAAGTTTGACTTTCTGGCTCTCATTTTCACTGGAGCTGCTAAGAACTTCAGCAACCAAAACCTGGCCAAAAAGTTAATAGTTACAGTTGCTTGAGTAACCAAGCCATGTTTATGCTCTGAATGGCTAAACTGTTAGAATTGTCATCTTATACCAGTCAGCCAAGAAATGAACACTATCTGACTAGTCTGTGTCAAGGAAGCCCCAAACGTAGCAAGCTGTAATGCACTGTGCGTTCAAATTTTTAAAAAAATTTATTTTTTTAATCATAGTCAACATTAACAGTTCCAGCAGATTGTGCAGCAGTGGCTCTTCTGTGGGATGATTTTTGGTGGGTACTTACCAGAAAAGTAGGAAAAGTTAACACTGTTTTATTTTTTCACTCTCTTTCAGTAATTATTTTTCGAGTTCATTTGTAGTGGAGCTTCTGAGTGGAGCACCATTTGCAGGAAACTGCCATGGATGGTTATCACCTGTCTTCTCAGTTTAATTATTCATGTAATGAGTTCATGTTCCTTGTTACAGTTGATGTTTGGTGTTTTGGTCATTGAAAGTTTATCTGCTTACCTGAGTTAGATTAGTACATATTGAATATATGTGTGTGTGTGTGTGTGTGTGTGTGTGTGTGTGCGTGTGTGTATATGTATTTGCGTGTGTTGGGGTGGGGGAAATGATGCACTGATAACATCACACAGAGAACCAATAAGAACACCATCAATTCTTAAAAGTCCATACTTGGTGTGCTTTTACACCAACCATTAACAGAACAAGTTGTGACAAAGCTTGCTATTTATCAAGAAGCCAGTCAAGTTCAAGTCAGCAATAGGGTTGGCATGGACAGAATGGACATGGGGCAGCTGTCAAAGTCATGGTTATGGAACTCCGCTGTGGTGCTTTCATATATTTTTATCCACAGACATTTAGGAATTTTCATAGAAGGGTCATTTGCTAATTTTTTCGGCTAATCTCCACTGCTTTAAGTGTCAACACATGTCTGAATCTGGCACAATCCTCCCAACTTACCAGTTGCTCAGTGATAAATATTGGTGGAACACCATGATAAAATATATGACACTTGTTCTGTTTCAATCATGCCAAAACATGCCCTAGAACCTGACTAGTCAGTAAGTTCCTTCTGCTGCACATTCTGTAACATTCATGGCCACACATGTCAGTGATTTTCTCACCAGTTTGGAGTATCAGGTTTTGTAGTGTAACAACACATATGGGAGACCAATTATTGTGTGCCCATTTATGTAATTTTCAATAGTAATGTTCTATGCAATAAAGTAATAATGATTATGTAGTAAATTAATGGATCTGCATGGTGGCTTAGTGCTTAGCACTGTCTCCTCAAAGCAAGAAGGCTCTAGGTTTGAATCTCACAACCAAATTGTGTCTCTGATGGCAAAATTTACATGTTTTCCCTTTGCTAGTGTGGTTTCCACAAGATACTCCAGTTTTCTACCAAGACATAGCCAGTTTACTTAATGTGTATCTTAAATTGTCCATAGTTGAATGTAGTGAATTGAGTGTAAATGGTTGGTCATGTATGTGTTAGCCCTGCAAAAGACTGGCGACTGGATGGAGATGGCACAGTGGTGCAATGGTTAGCATTTTCTCCTCACAGTTTAAAAGTCCCTGGTTTGATCCTGAGCTTGATTTATTGTCTGTGTGTAGCTTTGCATTTTCTCCCCATGTTTGTGTAGGTTTTCTCTGGGTTCTTCAGTTTTTTCCCCACATTTAAAAATATTCAGATACACAGGCTGGCTATAATAAATTTACCCTAAGTGTAAATGACTGTGTGTACATGGTAACCTGTGATGGACTGACATCCTTAGAGAATTTCCCCACCTTGTGATAAATGTTACTGGGACAGACTCTGAATCCAACTGCAACCCTAACCAGAATAAAGCAGTTACCAAAGATCAATACCTCTATGAGCATTATTTCAAGGACAGTTTCCCTTCCCCGGATGCGGGTTACCAGGGTCCCCCCCTGGAGCCAAGACTGGGGTAGGGGCTCGAAGGCGAGCGCTTGGTGGTCGGGCTTCTGCCCATGGAGCTCGGCCAGGCCCAACTCGAAGAGGAAATATGGGTCTGCCCCACCATGGACCCATCACCTGTGGGAGGGGCAATAGGGGTCAGGTGCAGTGTGAGCCGTGTGCAAGCCGAAGGTGTGGGTTTTGTCGGACCAATCCTTGGCTACTGACTCTGGCTTTTGGGACATGGAATGTCACCTCTCTGGTGGGGAAGGAGCTTGAGCTGGTGCGTGAGGTTGAGAGATAC
>JAQMYF010000001.1:62368252-62379713 GCA_030014195.1 Neosilurus mollespiculum
TTTATTACTCAGTAACACACACCCCCACACCCACACACACCCACAAACACACACCCCCACACCCACAAACACACACCCACACACACACCCCCCCACACACACACCCACACACACACCCACACACACAAGTCACACACACACCTACACACCCACACACACACACACACACCCCACACACACACACATAACACACACACCCACACACCCACAAACACACCCCCCCCACACACACCCACAAATGCACACCTACACCCACCCCCACACCCCCACACACACACACCCATCACTCACACCCACACACACACACACACACACACACACACACACACACACTCCTGTAACTCCACTGCTCATCCATATACTAATGAAACTGGGCAGGTCCTGGTCTGTTCTCACCTGAGGACATGAGGAGTGAGGCAAGAGGAAGCTCCTGTATAAGTAAAATACTTATTTTATTATTTAAAGAGGGGTAACCCTGAGGAGGATCATCACCTTGGCCTCTGCTTCAGTTTCAGGTTCAGCACAGTGTTTATCAAATAAATACAAAAAAAACTATAAAACTAATAATCATTTGTGACGTTTCCTTTTCATCACCGGAAGCCGAAGTCAGTTCACTGGTAGGTCAGGTGACGCAAAGCAACCGTGAAGATTCCAAAGCGCGCTCGCGCACACTAAGCTTCGCTGAGACGTAAACAGAAGGAATCATGGAGGCCGCGGATCCTCGCTCCTCAAGTGACGGAGATCCGGAACAGGTGTGCAGGTGTGGGTGGAGCCCCAAGCCCCCGGAAGCCGCCTCATCTCTGTGAAAAAACAAAAAGAGACTCCACACAAGAAAACATAAGCAAAACTAACACACTAGAGAATGCAATCACCACAAACATTCATTTTTAACACATTTATTCTACCAATTAACAAAATTTGGAGACTGGACCATCTCTCCACTGATTTAGAAATGTCAGCCCTAATTGGACCGTAATTATATTTCACCATCTTCCAGTTTTGGGACAATATGAATTCCTAGATAAGTGAAATTGTTCACATTTTAAAACAGGCGTGTATTTAGGTGCGTTCGCCCTTTCCTCTGGGTTCAAAAAGATTATGGAGGATTTTGAGTTATTAGTTTTGTAACCAGAAATATAACTGAATTTCTCAATTAGATCTAAAAGGGCCGCAACAGACTTCTACAGATTTTCAAGAAAGAGAATTACATCATAAGCATAAAGAGCTATTCGATGGTCAAGCCCTCCGATCTTTATACCTGTAATCATAGCATGGTCTCTTATGGTGATAGCGAGTGGTTCAATTTCAATTATAAATAAAAGGGGGGACAGGGGGCAACCTTGTCTATAGCCTCTCCTAATGTTTATGGGTTTTGAGATAATATTGTTGGTAATTATTTCTGCATAAGGATCATTATATAAGAGCTTAACCCAATTACAAAATCCTTCTCCGAGACCAAAGCGACCAAGGAGCTCAAACAAATAAGGCCATTCTACCCTATCGAATGCCTTCTCAGCATCTAATGCCAAGAAAGCTCTATCTGGTGCCCCCCTTCGCTCATGCAAGATATTTAAAACCCTTCTTACATTATGGAATCCTTGGCGACCAACCATGAACCCATTTTGATCTTCCTTAATAATATCTGGAAAAAGACGCTGCAGTCTCTTTGCTAGTATTTTACAGAGTATCTTTAAGTCTGAATTTAGGAGACTGATCGGTCGAAGTTTTCGCACTTATCATTAGGTTTCCCAGGTTTTGGAAGAAGAGTAATTAAGGCCCCTCTTAAAGTAGGAGGGAGTATCCCTATCTGAGCAGAATCAGAGAACATGTCTAAAAGGGGTTTCTTTAATTTGGATACAGATCTTTTATAAATATCAATCAGACCGTCTGGCCCTGCAGCTTTTCCAGATGTCATACTCATTATTGCCTCTGAGATCTCTTCCAAAGTCAAGTTCCCCCCAGTCTCAAAGATTCCTCTTCCTCTATTATAGGAATATTTATTTTGTCAAGAAATAAAAAGAAATTATGGTCTAGTTCGCTTGGGGCTATTTCAGAACTGTGTAACCTTTCATAATAGACCTTAAAAGAGTCATTTATCGTGGCAGGGTTAGTGATCATTTCCCCCTTATCATTCTGTAATACAGTGATTGATCTTTATAATAGGAATTGTTGTATACGCCAAGCCAGAATTTTACCCGATTTCTCCCCTTGGTCAAAAACAGATTAAGTCACAGTAAATTAGCTGTTGCATTTGTAGCTGAAATTTCATTGTATTGAGCTCTTAATAACAGCAAGCTTTGGTGTAGTTTGGGACAAGGATTCACAAAATACCTATTCTCAATAGTTTTAATTTTTGATTCCAATAGTATCAATTTTTGGTTTAGCCTTCTTAGACTTTGAGCTTGTAAAGTTGATTAATTGACCTCTGATGAAGGCTTTAAATGCTTCCGATTGAATGATTTGTCTTATTTACTGCATTATTTATAACAATTCCCTGTACAGGACCACAATCATATGCTATAATCTGTGAAGATTCTTTTATGAAACCTAGATGGTCTCTCACGGGCCCAAGTGCCTTTACTAAATGTACCTAATCTTTGTATATTGTTGTAATCATGTGTGTCAGTGTGTTTTTCTTTTTGTATTTTTATAAAACCTTTAATAAACATATTGTTGAAAAAAAAATTAATCTGGAGTTAATTATTGCAGTAAAATCATCTGGTTTCCAATATTAATATAAATCTGTGAATCCTGAATCCATGCATCCTTTCAAAACTCCTCTGCAGAGAAATCTTCGCTGGCCTTTGCTAATTTAAATACCAGTAAATAACTTGCCTTGGTGCTTAATTCTTCAATTGCATTGTGTTGTTGAAAAAGATTTTGCTGAATCTGTAAATTGTCTTACAACCTTTGAGTAGTACTCGTCTACACTTGCACTGACTGCTTGGGGAGGTGGGTGTGGGGGTCGTTTGAGGTGAATCAAAGGTTGTGATGACCTACTGTTTAGGAAAAACAGCGATGGTTCTTTTACATCCCTCCCACCACAGACAGTGAGAGACATGGCCGGCCTTTGATAACCCAGTTAGATCATCACTTAAACAGAGACTGATATAAGTCGTTTACCCATTAAGAAATAATTTATAAAAAGAGGTTTGACCCGAAATCAGAGTCCAAGAAAAACATCACCAAACATGGGTGTGAGATACTGGAGACTGGAGGTAGGGTGGCTGGGCCGGAGTTTAAATGAACCAACACATGTCGAGGGTGGCACTGACGAAGCTCATGGATACTGATTATATTCATTAATAACAATGAACCAATCCATGTGGGCTTTAAAGATGTGTTCTCTCCTAAGTGCACGACCTGTAATTTATTTTATTTAGAGTAAATATGCCATTGTACAAGTCTTAAAAGAACTGGTCTATGATCACCCTGTAAATAACATTATCAATTATTAAATAAGCCATGGTTTCTAATGAAAACTGATACGTGATCAAGTGATATTTAGTTGCATGATGTTTATAACATTCGTTCATTGTCTAAGCTTCTAAATCCTAATTAGGGTCGTGGGGAGGTCGGTGCGGATCTCAGCTGACTCTGGGCAAAGTACACCCTGGACATCTCGCCAGGCCATCGCTGATTTCATAAGTTATTATTTAAAAAGTTTTATATGGTATAAATATAAATATGAATATATGTAACAAAGGTCAAATTGTACGTAATACGGGTTATGTTGTGTATAATTACACAAAATGTTAACACAACAAAATTACACAAAATGTTTTTATTTTTTTTAATTGCTTAAACCTGACAGAGAAATGTTATTTGGGTGGAGTTTGGGTTGACCTTATGCCCTTGCATTCTCAATTGGGGAACCCTGTGTTTCCACTATCAAACTGACCAGTCCAGCCTCATCACGTCCTCTTTGCCACATGTCACTTTGGAGGAAGTGGTCGTGAAGGACTCTCTTTTATTTTTGTCATTGTCAGTGTCAGCACCCCAATAAGATTGCTTATTGGGATGACAACGGTGTGGTCTCCTTAATAACATCATCACACAACGCAGAGGACACCGGTTACACTTGGTGCCGTGACCCGTCGCATCTCCGATCAGTGCCGCCTGATCACCCGGGGTGCAGCTGCTGACACTCGGCTCCCCTCTTCTCATTCAAGCCACCGCCGTTGGGAAGCTCCGCCCATTGGCCAGCACTGCTGCTGCGCGGCTCTCCACCGTGACATTGTCGGGAAGCTCCGCCCGCTAGCTTGCGCTGCTAACACACGGCTCTCTTCTCCCAAGATGTGTCAGAGACACTTCGCTCTCTAACTGGCACTGTTACCGTGCTGTCTGCGGGAAACTTCGCTCTCTAGCCGGCTCTGCTAACAGCGGCTCTTAGCTGTCTGTGAAAGTAACTCCTCTCGGCTGTGAGCACAGGTGTGTTAACCCGAGAGATCAAAGTGACACTTTGATGAATAAAGTTGAACGATTGGACTAATCACTGATTCAAATTGCATGGAACAAATTATTTGGTTAGACTTCTGACAGTAATGGCGATAAAAACAGTGAGCGTGAGACCGCCTTTGTGATTTGATCTGTTTACGTGATAAAAAGGGTGACTTTGATTGGTCGTTCGCTGGTGAACACGGGAGATTATATTTCCCGTGAGTTTATGTGAATTCTCTCTTCACCCTTATTGGTTGGATATTTTTTTATAATATTAATATTTGTAATTATTAATGTTAACACGGCAATATTTTTCTTTCTGGTCACTGTGTGGTTACAGTTTAATACTGTGCATGTTTTGTTTATAACCAGTATAATTGCTAATGTATTGGGAGAGTTTATACTGGTTTGTATATGCTGTACTGGTCTCCCAATAGTGAAGCTATAGGTTTTTACAGTGTGTAAACTTCAGATTTTTTATTTATTTATTTGTTTATTTATTCATTTTCTCTTTTTCCTTGAAAGTTCCTGACCTGTAATGGCAGGAGAGAACACTTTAGGGTTCATGCTTATGTTAGTCGTGGGCATGATGTTACGTTGGGCATGGGGAGGGGCCAGCAGATTGCTTCACTGTGTTATGGTAGGGGTAGGTCTATGTCCCCTGGTGCTCTCAATTACACAGCTGATCAATCAGTTTTTGACCCACCATTAGCCCCCACTGCTAGCTCCACACCTCTTGCTCAGTCTACCCCTGAGCCTACCCAAGTCATTCCGGTTGAGGTTCTTGGAAACATAATAACAGATTTAGCCAGGAAAATTTCAGACAGTGTTTCAGCCAATTTTAGCACTTTGCCCCAGTCTTCCATGTCAAGGCACCGCCTTATTTCAAGGGTGATCGCACCGATTCGTTCTCTGTTCATGAATGGGAGGACATGATGAACTGCTACTTGAAAAGGGTAAAATGTGAAACATCTACTGAAATGTATGACCTGATAATGTCTAGACTAACAGGCAGAGCCAGAGATATGGTAAAAGTGTCTCTTCGCAGTCATAGTGTACTGAATTATTCTGACCTAGCTGTATTCGACATATTAAACCATAATTTCAGTGAGCTGTCATACTCCAATTTACCTATGAGGGATTTCTATAGCACCATTCCACATGAAAATGAGAGTGCTATGGATTACGGGATTCGCTTAAACAAATCCATTGATGTTGCTGATGAGTGCCTCCATAGGAGAGGTAGGTCCATTGAGGATACCAGTGCTGAGCTGGTCGTGATGTTCATTAACAACTGCCCCAATCCTGGTCTCACAGTGTCATTCCAACTGATGGCTCCGGAGCAGTGGACTGCAGCTGAGGTGCAGGAGCGTCTGGATGGTCACACGAGGAATATGAGAAAGGCAGCTCAGCCTCGTCATGCCGCCAGTTTAGCAGTTTAAAGTCAGAGCCCTGTGGCCGATTCTGTTCATGCTTTCAGTCTTGTGGTGTCTCAAGGTGCCTTAGCAGCATGTCAATCAGGGCCCACCTCTTTTCCTCTTTCTTTTTTGACCTGCAGTCATTCAGGTGCAGGTGGAGTAGTGAACCCACTTGAGCTTGCTTATTTGACTCCACCTCCTGCAGCCATCTCTCATTCATCTTCGTCTACCATTGTTCAGCCACCTACCGAGCCTGGTGTTCAGCAGGTTGTGGCTATGTTTGATAAAGTCTTGTCCCTGTGTAATGCTTCTATTGCTACCAACCAAAGGGTTGGCAATTATCAGCCAGCATGGAGCATCAATCGTCCCCGTACTCAGTAGTGCTCTGAACCTTCCAGGTGCAGAGTTTGCAGTTCTGTGGACCACTCAATGCATGCACACTGCAGGCTGTTCAGACTGTGCCTCAACTGCTTCAGCCCTGGTCATGTTAAACGGGCGTGCCCTCAGCTCTCTGGCTCTTCAGAGGTGATGCCCCATTCTCCCTCCTCTGCTAATTTAAACTAGAATGCCCATGTGATGTGAGGGGTAGCATGGGCAGTGAGAGCAATAATCTCATTGACCATAGAGATGTACAGTCGATCTATGCAAACTGCTGTAGCAGTCTCCCCAGTGACAACACAGTGGTTGTTGTAGGCTCTCATAGAGTGGAAGTGGCTAGTAATTTGTTCTATACTCCAGTTTCTGTCAGAGGTCAGGCCACCTTGAGAGGAATGCTTGATTCGGGGACTATGTCGTGCACGCTCAGTATAGAGGCAGAGACCAAGCTCAAAGCTGCTGGTGTTCTCTTAAGTCCTCAACCTGTGCCTGAGAAGGTGGTTCTTGTAGGTTGTGGTGGCCTTACAACACAACCCAGTTGCATTTATAATTTGAACATTGAGATTTATCTATCAAAGTTTATCGTGCCAGCTTTCCTTGTCCCAGGACAGAGAGATGAACTTATTATTGGAGGTAATGTCATCAGGCCACTAATACAGAGGCTGAGATCAGATGAGAAGTATTGGGAGCTCATTTCCTCTAATACTTCGGACCCTGACTGTGAGATGTTCCTTCAGTTACTCAGCTGTGTCACTCGTTGGTCTGGCTCTGAACTGCCTGATAAAATTGGTACTGTTAGGTTGCGGCAGGCTGTCACCCTTGCTCCCCAACAAGAATATTTGGTGTGGGGAAAATTACCTGGCAACACCCCTGTCTCACCTGGGAGCACTATCATTGTGGAGCCCACCTCTTCCCACTGTGCACCCAGAAACATCATTGTCGGGCGGGTTGTAACATCCATGTGGGGTGACGGATGGGTACCAATGAAGATTCTTAACCCGACTATGAGTTCTGTTAATCTGCGACGAAATGCTAGGGTGGCAGATGTCTACCCATGTGTTGCTGTGAAGGATCTCCCACTCTACCAGGGTGTGAATACAGTTCAGGCTGGTCAGACTTCTGATCATGCCTTCACTTCTGATGCTGCTTCCACCCCCTTTCAGCGACTAAAAGCCTGTGGCTTGGCTGATATTGACCTTGAGGGCTGTGAGGTTTCACATGAGTGGAAAGAGAGGCTAGCTGATCTTGTGCTTATCAAGATGTATTTTCCAAGGACAAGCTGGATTGTAGGAAAGCAAAGGACTTTGTCCATTGTATTCACCTTACTGATGACTGCCCCTTTCGTCTATCTTATCGCCGTATTCCTCCAGCACATTATCACAAACTGAGAGAGGTGCTGTCTGAGATGGAGCTGAAAGGAATCATCAGAAAGTCAGTCAGTTAATATGCTTCACCACTTGTCTTGGTATGGAAGAAATCAGGCAATTTAAGGATATGCAATGGTTTCTGCTGGCTTAATGCCAAGACTGTCAAGGATGCTCATCCGCTGCCCCATCAGGCTGATCGTCTTGCTGATCTTGGGGCAAATGCCTTTTTCAGTACTATGGACCTCACATCGGGGTTTTATAACATCCCCCTCCATGAGGCTGACAGGCGGAACACGGCTTTCACAACACGCCTGGGCCTTTATGAGTACAACAGGCTCCCCCAGGGTTTCTGGGCATCAGCCCAGCATCTTTCATGCGGATGATGATCAGTGTATTTGATGACTTGAACTTTTCAAGTCTTCTCTGTTATCTGGATGACCTGTTGGTCTTTGCTCCTTCTGAGGAGGAAGCCCTAAAGTGGCTGGACATGGTGTTTTCACGTCTCACATCTAACAATCTGAAACTAACACAGAGGAAATGTCACTACCTTCAAAGATCTGTGAAGTTTCTTGGCCATGTGGTTGACAGCAAGGGTGTCTCTGTTGATCAGGAGAAAGTGAAAGTGATCTCTGCTTTTAAGAAGAAAGACCTTATGAATGATGATGAATGCACTCCATGTCAGCGGTAGGTCAAGTCTTTCCTTGGTATGATGCTTTATTATCAGCACTTCATCCCTGACTGCTCTTCCATCGCCAAGCCACTCTTCACTCTTACTGCAGGACAGAAGAGGAAAACTAAAGGCTCCTTTGGCCGATGGAGAAAAGGCACCTTTCATGAATTAACTCCCCAGGATTGGACTCCTGCTTGTGAGAAGGCCTTTAAAAATCTGAAGGATGCTCTCCTAAACAGTGTGGTGCTGGCACACCCAGATTTCGATAGACCTTTCATCCTCTCCACCGATGCATCTCTTGATGGCATGGGTGCTGTTTTATCGCAGGTGTCAGTTGGTGAAGAGAGAGCGAGACCTATTGCCTTTGCGAGTAAGTCCCTCACCTGCAGTCAAGCTAACTATCCAGCTCATAGGTTGGAATTCTTAGATCTCAAGTAGGCCGTTTGTGATAAATTTAGTCATTGGCTCAGGGGTCATAAGTTCACTGTCTGGTCTGACAACAACCCACTCACATATATACTGACCAAGCCGAAGCTTGATGCCTGTGAGCAACGTTGGGTCTCCAAATTGGCCCCATACACTTTTGAGATTTATCATATCCCTGGTCGTTTGAATGTGGTGGCAGATGCTCTCAGTAGGGACCCTTTTGTGAATCCTTTGAAGGAGCGGCTGCTATGTAAACCTTACACTGAGCTATTAGATCAAGCTCAGAATGTTGATTGTGGATGTGTGCAGGACACTTTTCGCCTCACCTGTCAACCACAGTCCTTGGAAGCTATCTCTCCCTCCGCCACCTTTAATGGTTCCCTGTCTGAGGACCATGTCTCTTCTCTTCTCTCCTCTGTGGGTGATTGGGACTCTGCCACCAACCGCATGCAGTCTCTCTTGCTGACCACCTTAGTACTTTGTTACCGCCTGGTCAAGACACTTTGCCTTCTTTGTCTCTTAGTGACCTACAGTCGCACCAACAGCAAGATTCCATTCTCTCAAGGGTTATTTACCTTTCAGGCGTGAATGCTGTAATGAAAGCCAACTAACTCTTAGAGTCCTTAAGCAATGGGACAATTAACAGTCCTTAATGGTATCCTCTATAGGGTCCCAAAGGATCCTTCAACCAAACAGAAGCGGTTTCAGTTTGTCATACCTGATTCGCTTAAAGCAGATGCCCTGTCTGGTGTTCATGACCATGCTGGTCACCAGGGCCAGCCTCGCACGCTTTCTCTCGCTCATGAGCACTTTTTCTGGCATGACATGGAGAGAGACGTGCGCAATCATGTCAGATGCTGTTCCAGATGTGTCCTCAGTAAAACCCCTGAACCATTGGCCAGAGCCCCACTAGAACTTGTGTGTGTGGACTTTTGGTCAGCTGAGGATAGCAACAACAGGTCTGTCGATGTTTTGGTGATCACTGACCACTTTACCAGACTTGCACATGCTTTCCCCTGTCAGGATCAGAGTGCTAAGAGAGTAGCCAAGATACTGTGGAACAGCTTTTTCTGTATCTACGGCTTTTCTCAGCACTTGCACTCTGACCAAGGAGCAAATTTTGAGAGTGAGTTGATTGCTGAGCTCTTGAAGCTATCAGGGGTTGCCAAATCACACACATCACCATATCATCCTATGGGAAATGGTGGTACAGAGAGGTTTAATCGCACTCTGGGCAACATGTTGAGGTCACTGCCCCCACGATCCAAACAGAAATGGCCACAAATGATTCAGACCATGACTTTTGTGTACAATTGCACTAATCGTGAGACCACAGGCTTTGTGCCTTTCTATTTGATGTTTGGGAGGGTCCCTAGACTGCCAATTGACCTCATGTTCAAGAGTGTGATTCGAGATGTGACTGTGTGTGATTATGACGGTTACGTAAAATCGCTTTTGGAGGATCTGTACTGTGCCATGGCTCTGGCTCAGAAGAACTGCACAGCCGAGCAGAAACACCAGTGTGGCCAGTATAACAAGCGGGTCAAAGGTCAACCTCTGTCTGTTGGGGATCTTGTACTACTGGTGAACAAGCACAAGCTTTCTGATAAATGGAAGCCCATGGTTTACACTGTTGTGGCTGCAAAACCTGCTTTACACATCTACTGCATCAGGGATCAGGATGGGCATGAACCCGTTGTCCATTGAAACTTGGTATTTTAGGTCAACTTTCTGCCCCTGAATGACACCTTAGGTAACAATACCATTCCACTGTCTAACCATCCAGACGCACCTGCCCCCAGTGTGACTAATGCTCCCCCTTCAACTGAATGGTGCAGTACTGAAGTGTCTGGTCTGGACACTGCTGCTGCCACAGCTAACTCTTCCCTTGCTGGCTCCCTCTCGAGTCTTTGTGGGTGGAATAGTGACTGCACCACTTCGAGGGTTTTGGAGATCATCATGAGCAGTACTCTGTTGATGAGATCTTTGGACGGGACAGTTCTCCATTACCCTCTCCGGCCTCTCAGGGTTTAGCTGATCCCTCTAGTGTCATAAACCCCCCACAAGTTCATCCTGTCCTCCCAGACCCATCTCAGAGACCGAAGGCTGAGGGTGTAATCACCTCACGATTTGGCAGAATCATTAAACCTGTGTGTCGTCTGATCGAGTCCATGACACAGCTTGAATCTTTGTTAGGGATAATACAGGATTCCCATACTATTATCAAAGTTTGATGTATATCATTTATGTTCATTTGTGGGGTTGAATGTCCCAAATATGTTTTGTTTTACTTTATGTTCTCTCAGGGTCTCCTGAACTGATATGTGTTATCTGAATAATAATGTGCATAACCCTGTTATTCTCTTTTTTTGTCATGGGAGTACATTGTCAGCCTGTACGTGTGGTGTATAAGGCACCTCATTCTGTCTGTAGAGTATTTTGAGTTATATATATATATCATATTATTATTCAGAAAATTTAAAAAGAGAGAATTATTACCGATTTCACTTCAGCACGCGTTTTAGAGTGCTATTTTATGTTTGAAGATTCTGTTCATAATTAAGAATCAATTTCAAATAAGGAATTAATTGTGAATACCAGAATTTCACGATTATCACCAGGAACTTTCTTCAGGAGCAATGTGATTGGGGTAGGGATCCAGTTGAAGCCTCAGGGGAACAAAGACGACCTGAACAGAAATACAGAGGAGACACTGCAAGAGACAAAGCAATACTCTGTTACACTGATGATACACAGCTGTAGGT
>JAQMYF010000001.1:62397463-62413188 GCA_030014195.1 Neosilurus mollespiculum
GTGACAAATAAATTTGAATTTGAATTTACCTTGCTTGCTAATACTATGCAAAAGAGAATAAATGGTACTTTCACAAAGTCAAAGGTCTGTTTCTTGCTTGAGGACCCAAAAATGACCATTTAGTGGTGCTAGGATTTGAGCTATCTACCAATTAATAGCCCAGAGACGTAAGTCACAGTGTCATTATCTTTCCCCAAGATAACCTGTCAGTTGTTTACTGGTAGACAGTAAGGCTCAGTGGCTCGAGTATGAAAATCTCTTCTTCTGACTAACATTTGCAAAACAAAAGTTTTTTATTTGGCACATTTAAACACACTGCACTTTATTGTGGTTCAATTTGATTATCAGCTGAGGTGCAGTTTGGCTAAGGGTAATAATAATGTACTTATCTTTTTTATAATCAGCTAGCTAGTTTATGCATCTGTTAGTTTTAGCCAAGTCAGTTAGTTTTCTGGGCAGTTTTCTGTTGGGCAAGCACACTCCACTTTTGTCTTGCCCAATGGTGTAGTTATTTTTTTTGGGAATTAATCAATTGTCCTGTTCCAACTTGTTTAGCTTCCTGCCATCCTTTCCAAGAATTGCAGAGAACAGGTTACTAAATGGCACCCTTCTGGGTTGATAAATGATAAACTTTTATCTGGGGCAGTAATGATTTATTGACTTAAGGTTCTTGTCCACTAATAATGTGAGTATGAGCCCTAACACTGTCAGGATGCTGTTGTAGGGAGCTCAAGTGAGACCCTCAAACCTGTCTGTTACAAGGTTTCTATCATGGCTGAAACCTTTTTGAACACTGGTCAGCCATAACATTAAAACCACCTGATTAGTCTGTGACTAGGCAGCCCCATACACGGCAAGATGCCTGCACACTGTACTGGCATCTGGTGTTTGGATTTTAAGGTGTGGTGTATATTGAATATGGGTATCTTTTTATACTTTTATTTTCATTCTTATTTTAATTTTTTTAATTAAATCAAATATAAAATTGTGTTTATATGCTTGGCTAGCCACACGGTGAAATAAGCATTTGAATGATGAAATAAAAGAGGACTGACTTTTAGTACTGAATTAACATTTTGCACATGCATCCCTGACTCATTTTCTCCCATTCTCTCTCTTTTTATTTTAGATGCTTTAAATATCCTGACTCAAGACCACAAGCCAAAGAAAGGAATACCTTTTTGTTTGGTATCCAGTATTTCAGGATCCCAGATTTCAGTCTTTTCCATCTGCTGTCTGGGGATCATAAACTTGATGGATCAACTTTCTCATAAGAAGCGATAATGGAAAGAATTGCTGGACCTTTAACATGTGAGATTGTCATAAATAGCTTCAAAAGGAAAATTTGGATGTACAGTTTCTAATTTTTTTCAGGAACACTATATTCATCCAGCATCTTTTCTCGCTGTTTGTTGAATTTTTCCCTAAATCTGATTAAGCAAGTTTTGGCTGAACAGACATGGCATACCAGTCACCTGATTTTTCAACTGGAAATGATTTCATCTGCACAGAGTGTGGTGAAGGGTTTGGACAGTACCCGAAACTAATTAATCACATGGCTAATCATGGACCCATTGGCCCATTTTCTTCCAGTACTGAAACTGCAGCTAATGGTTGTGATAAACCTATTGAATTTGCACTCCATGAAAATGGAACACTCACAGTGGTAGATAGATCTGCTTTATCAAACTTCTCATTTTTATTTGGAAAACCCATGTCAAAGCTATTGTCGAACTCGCCACATTATCAAGATTCCTTACCTTCAAGCAAAATGGCAGAAAGAGACCATACTCAGTGTAGGTGTGAGAGATGTGGTCAAGTGTTTAAAAACCAGAGAAGTTTACAACAGCATCAGCGATATCGTCCCCTTGAACAAGGGTTTAAATGTACCTTATGTTGCAAGGTTTTTTATGATAGAGAGAGCCTTCGTGGGCACCTTCAGAATCATGCTCATGAACGTTTTTACAGTTGTGGACATTGTGGGAAACGCTTCTTGAGACAAGAGACCTTGTTGTTACATCAGAAAGAATGGCATGGGCCTCTTGGATCCAAGAGCTCAAGTAAATTTTATGAGGACCGTGAAAATGGTATAGATAAATCATATCCTTGCAAGATTTGTGGCTTGCGTTTCTTTTGGTTATCAGACCTGCAGAGCCATTTGCTTAATCATTCTCATGTCAGTAAAGCAACTGGTGATTCCACACAAAAAGAAAATATGCAGGAACAGGATGAGAGTAGTCCTAAGAAAAATGCCTCCCATTCTCCTGATGATTCTACTGATCGATCATATCGTTGTGGCTTGTGTGGAGGACACTTTAATTCCTTGTCAGATTTGAAAGCGCATCATCAGTCAGACCATCCAGATGAGGACTCTTCTGATCCAGTACCTGAGATTCGACGACAGTCTGTTAATTATTATGGTATAATGCGTCAAATGGTTTCAAAACACCAAACTCAACGAATTGAACTACTGAGGCCACGAATGAGAGGTAGACCAAGAGGAGGTTCTTCAAAAGGTAATTCACACTCTAAGGTATTCCCTTGCAAACAATGCCATCGTGTATTTGTACACTCCAGTAGCCTTTCCCGTCATATGCGATACCATAAGGGTACCCTTCATACATGCCTTTATTGTGGTAGACACTTTCCACAAAGATGTGATGTTACAAGGCATGTTGCCATGTACCATAGTTCAGACATAAAGCCTAAGGCAGAGAGTGACAAATTAGACCATGATGATGAAACTGCTCCACACGAGTCACCAAAAACACAGACAAGCAATGACAGTGACCATGAAGGCCAGGACAACGAACACCAGCAGTCACCAAAACCAGCAGAAAAAGAAGAGTTGCCAGATACTCAAGACACTTCCCAAATCAAGCCAAAGGTGTCCTACAAGTGTAAAGACTGTGGTAGAGTCTTTAAACTACTTAGCGTATATCAGAGACATGGGCGTTACCACAGAATAAACCCATCTCGGGTATTGTTAAGCTGTCCTCATTGTCCATGTCGCTTTACCTTCCGTTCTGCTTTAGAGCGCCATCTAGAGAATCATGATAAAGAAGTGTCTGTGAAGCATGGTCAAGACACATCTCCAACTGCAGAGGCCAATATGGAATATGTGGAAAATGATGATGATATGAGTGTTGACAGGAGTGAGTCAGAAGCCGATTCAAAAGAGAGTACATCAACAGATGTTTTATATGAATGCACTGAATGTACGGAGACCTTTACAGATCTACAGCTATTCCTCAAACATCAAAGCGCTCATGGTTAAAAGATTTTTGAAGAGACAATAAAATGTAGCTTGATCTGTTGATTTAACTGTTTGATACAAAGCTGCATCCTGTACCAAGAACATTACAGATTTCTTCAAGGTTTTACCAAATTTCTTGTTTTAAAATAGTATAGTAGTAGTAGTTTAGATCATGCTAAAATGGTACTGGAGAGATTGTATTCTGAAACATTCTTTTCTATAGTCTATACCACCAGATGTCTAATTATCTTTATATATGTTCTCTTACTTGCTAACATTGAAACATTTAATTTGTCCTCTGCAGAATCTCAGAACATCTCATGTCTGCTTTGACAGTGTGTACTTATTTGATGAGTCTCTGAAAGCTGGCCATTATTGATGTCCCTGTCAATCGTACTGTTTTTTGTTTGTTTGTTTGGGGTTTTTTATTTTGTTTTGTTTTTTTTTGGTGGGGTGGTTTTTTTGTGCATGTTATTTTTGCGATGATAATTACTGTCAGACAGTACTTGATATAAATGATTGGATGGCACAGTGGGCATAGAAATAAGTGCTTCTATTTAACAATTTCTATACAACCACCCAACAGTATAAAAAATACACACTGTCCGGCCAAATAAAATGTCCCACATTCATAGATTTTACCTTCAGCAAATTCACTGTGGCATTGTTTTGACAATCCAGCTCAACACTCCTTTTATTTCCTTCCAGAGTTTGCAAAATGTTTTGCAAAATATCTTGTACTGACAACAGCAAAGCCCTCGTCAGCACATCCTAGAGACTTTCAAAGAGGTTAAGGTCAGGACTCTGTCATGGCCTACTCATTTATAAAAATACTACTTGTTATCCCTGAACTATGCTTTCAAAATTTGAGCCTGAATTTTATGCCCACACTCTCAGCAAACATAAATTTCTTAGATGGGATAAACTGGTCATTTGATGCATTCAGGTAGTTGGTCTATTCCAAGTGCTTAATGTTAGCTTGCTTTATTCACTACACCTCAAGCCTTCTATTTGTCATTGTCCTGTTAAACACCCAATTGTTTCTGATGGTTTGAGGTTATGCTGAAGAATCCTGAGGCAGTCCTCCTTCATTATTTCATCCAGTTCCACTGGCAGAAAAACTTTGAGGTTGAATGCCTTACCTTTACTCTGCTGATCAATGTGGTCAAGCTTTTTTACAAAAGGTCTTTTCCTTGTCCATGTGGTCAGGTGCAAAATGTTGCATGGAGATGTAGATTTTTGCATAAGGGCATTATTCTTTGACAGCTGCCTCTCGGTCTATGGCGATATATTCACCAATCAACCTTAAAACCATTGAAAGATAAACTATGTGCAGTGGCATCTGTCATGAGGTGGGCCGGCAAGTGACTTTGACATAGTCCAGATTTTTATGGCTAGCTGACTGGGTCAGGGCATCACCAAAACCACTGGTCTTGTGGGGTGCTCCTGATATGTAGCCATTAGTACCTACCAAAATTGGTACAAGGAAGGACAAATGGTGAACCAGCAGACAAAGCTCACTTCTGTGCATATGGAGTAAAGGCTAGCCTGTGTGGTCTGATTGCTGAAAACCTTAATGCTGGCTATGATAAAAAGATCCCAGGATGGAAAATATATTTACAGATTGCTGCATGTGAGGCTGCATAGCTGCAGATTTGTCTGAAGCCACGTCCTTGATGCCTGTCCACAACTTCACAATCGAGAGTACCTATAATGGGTACTTGAATATCAAAAGTGGACCATGGAGCCATTATGGAAGGTGAACGGATTTGCTGAGTTATATTATACTTACATCATGCTGACAGCTGGGTATATGCGCATCACTTTTGTGGAGAAAAGATGGCAACAGGATGGACTATGCGAACAAGGCAAGCCAGCAGAAACAATGTGATAATCTGGGCAATGTTCTGGGTCACCTTTGTTCATGGAATTCATTTTGATGTCATTTTAACACATACTTATCTACCTAAATGTTGCAAAGTACTCCCCTTTATGGCAGTGGTGTTTCCCTATTGGAAGTAGCCCCATTCAACAGGATAATGCACCCTGCCATACTGCAAGAACCTTTCAAGAGTGGTTTGAGGGAAAATTGCTGTGGAATTCCACATTTGTGGGATGTGTTGGACAAACAAGTCCAAACCATGCAGGTCCCACCTTGCAACTGTCAGGAATTAAAGGATGGGCTATGAACTGCTTTGTGCCAAATACCACAGTAAACCCTCTGAAGTCATGTGGGGGCCATGATGGGCTAGAGCCATTCTGGTGACACAAATAGGACCTACACAATAATGGGTATTAATGGTTTCATTGCTATAGCTGATCGGTATAAGATCTTGACTGTAGATAGTGACATTGGAATTCCAGCAACTGTCTGTTCATGGGAGACCTGTGCCTTTAGTGGTTCCTGGGTTACTCCTCACTATCTGGAAAATTTCCTCTTAGCTGAGACATTGGGAAGGTGGCTACACCTCCCAATAGCTTGTATTTGCATACCATTGTGTGAACTTGGTGTCTAGCTATCTACAGTTGCCAGGAAATGTCAACCCCCATTTTCTACAGTTTCACATGGCCAATTCTCACCAATTAAGAATTGCTTACCTGTCACATGACAACTACCAACTGGGGAGTACAAAGCTATAGGTGCATTGTAACATACTGAGATGAAACATCTATCTGCATTCTCACAAATGCCTATAAATGTCTAGCTTTTACTCATGTACGAGGGAAGAAAGCATTCCTCCCTTCCTGAGATCTTGGCCAGTTAGTCCTCATGGGCTCCTGGCCACAGAGATCCTCTTGCTAATATATGCACTGAGCTCCTTTTATTTTTCTCATTGTTTGTACTGTGTTGGTCAATCCAGTGAGGGCTCTCAAACGAACACTTTTTATTTTGCCACAGAGAAGATACCAGCTGTAGTCGGTCATGAGCTCTAACAGGAAGTCGGAGGTCTTAGCCAGTAACAATATATTTTGGAACTTTCGGCACCATTGATTTAATAATAAATGTGGCAGTATGTATATTTTTGACCCTGTATTTATTTCAGAAAGCTTAAAATAACTTGTGCACCAAAAACCTGTTTTTTTTAAGGTGCATGTTTTAGTCATTCTGCCCTCAAAAAAGGACTGTTCAACTCAATAATTAAAGGTCTAATCTTGCCATGACATTCATGTCCATGAAAGATAAGTGAATATAAACTTCTGACCATGTTTGTGTCATATATTATACTGTGTGTGCAATGGCATTATTGTCTGAAGTCCAGGCTGAAGTTGTGTTGGTTGCCTGCAGCAGGTTTTGTTGGAGTCATGCTGTACATATTGCAGATTTGTTTTGAGGGTGTCCTTGGGTCTACTGAGCTGGCAACTACATAACTGAAGACAGAGCATGCTTATATACAGAATGTGCCTTTGCAAAGGTAAAGTGATTTTAATTTCAAAGATTTCTAATATCACTGTATTTGCAAAGGCACATTCTGTATATAAGCATGCTCTGTCTTCAGTTATGTAGTTGCCAGCTCAGTAGACCAAGGACCAGTAGCCTTTGAGGACAGATTAGTCATGACTTTTCTGCAGACTGTATCCTGTCCTGCTTTAAGGACTACAGATCTAAAACAGGGCTCAAAGAACTGGACAGGCTATTTTCATATCTACAAGCTCATTATGGGACTGTGGGTAAGGTAAACTGAAATTTTATCTGAAAATCCAGGACTGATAACCAGCATATGGGACTTTAACTGTATACTTGATTTGTACAAGAATAGAGACTATGTACTTTAGTGAATACAAACATGTAAAATCATGAGTTCACACTTCAGTGTTATTGTTATTTTTATGCAAAAGTCATTCACTCTTGTGGCAAATTGTGGATACTGTCACCAAATTGCCGTCTTATGTTTCTGTGGTATGAATGTGTGTGTTTTTTTTTTTTAAATAAATAATGGCTGAAACACAACTGCAGATCCTGCATGTCCTTGTATTAATAAAATGTATCTGATGTCATGTGGAATGTATTTATTTATAAGAGTTGAGTAATAATTTTAAAAACAAATATACCATAAATACAAAGGAATTTGTCTGAGACAAACCATCAATTCTGTGTGCGACATCCACCAAGATGAATAATTGTTTTTCTTATGTTCTTATGTAGTACATACTAAATCAAGATTTAATTGATTATCGTTACATGTAGTTAATGCCATTGTTTTGACATACTACATTCCATGCTCTCTGGTAGGCAAAAGCAACAGTGATTGCAATAAGCATTGCCAATGATGCATCATACTAGAGCTAATTTGAAGTTGTGCAGGATGGCATTTCAAGCATCATCAATTCAGGATAATGTCTGTTTATCACCCCCAAGGCTGTGGATTCTACTGAAACTAAATTAAATTTAGGCATTGTCGTGAAAAGATACTGGCCACTGAGTATCCATACTAAATGTATAGTCTTGGAGTAAGGAATGTTGTACTTTCAAGCTGACTTGACCCAAGTACTCTGAGGGTCTGTGGGCACATATTGGGTCAGTCTTGTATTGCAGCAGTTTAATTTGTGAACACAACGGCTCCTGAGCCTTCAAACCATCAAAATCTTTCCACCCTGCTGAAACAACTTGGTCTGACAAGCTACTGGTCCAAAAAACACCTAAATGCTGGTATGAAAACAATTTCTAAATCACTGCAACTGATGCAAAATTGTAAAGAAATAATCTTGAGGAAAATTAAATGGCAATAAGGCCTTTTTTCTTTTTAATTCTTGACCACCCTCTTGAAAAAAATCAGTTTTAACTTGACCAAGCACTCAGCTGGACAGTCAAGTTAATAGAGATTACTTGAATACTGGTCAACAATTGTTTGTCCACAACAGTGCGTTAGTAGCAGTAATTTCAAACTATTTCCATCTGCCAGAATTTAGCTGTGTTGGAAAACTGGTAACTGGTCAGATCAGGGTGGATTTTTGTGCCTACTCACCACCTATGTAAATTGGTTTTGACCGTGCATTGATTAATCAAATCCTACTTTTGCCAGAGAGACAAATCTTGCTAAGGCTATTTATCTGGTAACCAAAATATTACAAGAGGTCCTCCACTTTACTCCCAGAGACCCTTGCCTTGTACAGTTCTTTTGCCCTCGACATACCTGACAACTCAAAGATTCATACTCCCTGCCAAGGAATACGCAACACTCAGAATAAATTATATATGTTGAATATTTTGTCTTGAAATGGTCAATTAAATTATTAAAATCACTTTCATACATCATTTGAACAGTATTAATCAATAACAACTGAAAATCTCTGTGTCAAAATATTGCAACTTTAAACAAAACTGAGGCACCCTTCTTTCCAAAATCACAACAAAATGTCCATCCCAAAAACAAAGTTCAGTATGGAATATGACCTCCATTTGAATTAATTCAGGCCGTAATTCATCTGCGCACAGATCTGACGAGCCTCCGTATGTTGTCCTGTGGGATGTTGCTCCACTCTTCCTGTAATGCCATAATCAGTTCCTGCCTGTTCTCTGGTGCTGGTACGCGGCCTGATACTCAGCGTCCAAGAAGTGTTTGATGGGTGGCAAATCAGCCGAGTACACAGGCCAGGGAAGGACATTAAATGCCTGCTGCTGCAGAAATTTGATCATTACGTGACAGTCAAGGCATGGTCAAGATTCCACCGCAGAATGCTATTCATTTTTTGCTGAGCTTTATGTAGGCAAGATGACCGCTTGTCAAATGCACCCATTTCTGATTACTGAAACCCCCAAACAAACTTGGAACTGTAAGAGTCTAGATCCAGAGCTCAAGCTCAGTGAAGTGTGACGGTGAGTAGTGCTGCTACTGGAAATAAGTCATTGAGGTGTTTAGGGTCACTGAAATACCAATACTCATGCTCAGATAGGATGGTCCTAAACATATTACAAATAAACTTGTGTTGCATTTTCATTGGCAGTCAGTATAATTAACAGACATGTGGGTTTGGGTGTGCAAGCTGTAGCAGCTTGCCCTATTCTGTGTGTAGGCACAGGGTCCACAATACTGGAGGATTTCTTACTGCTGTCCATCAGGCTCTGGGATTCATGACAGGATTCTAACCTTGCATCATTTGCAGGATTTCAGATTTGTGGTGTTCTTTCTTATCTGAAGATGTTGGAATCTTGGCATGAATCCCAGAGCCTGGTTTCAAGTTAGTAGTGTCTTACCATGCCTTGAAGTGACAGGGCTATCAAATAGACCAGGGAAGAACAGGGCCATTAAATCCAAGTATATTTCCATATATGAGAATATCTTATTACACAAGACTTACCCTGTCACTTTCTGTATAGTGCATTTAGCCTGGCCAATTCACATGCAATTAACAATACACAAAGGAAAAGGGTTCGTGGCTCCTTGCTTGCTGAAACAGGCATGAGGGCACCACAGATTAATAGTGGCAAATGTGGACTGAGTCACCAAATGCATGAACCATCAGAACAAGCAGCATGACCATCACTCTGCGGTCAGGACTAGGAGGTAGCACCCTGGAACAGACAAAAAAAGGCTTGACAACAAATGGTGGTCGGTGCCGTGGTCGGTCATGTGGCCAAGTCTTGCAACAACCATGCAGCCATTTTACACAACCTGAGCCCAAGGAACATGCGCAAACGCAGCACAGACTGCGCATAATGGACGCTGTAAAGGAGGCCCCGTAGAACCAAAGGCGGGACTTGTGCGTTTTTTTACTTTAATCTGATTGGTTTAGGTGGTGTCGTCGTGAAGGATCCCGGGCTTCTGCACATTGTTTGGGGATGTGGTGCGTGGACGATATTAACGGCAAATTATTAATTATCCTGTAATTTTAATGTTACCGTCATCTAATTAACTATAAGGATTTGTTTACGCACGTAGTGCTCTTCGTTGGGTTGTAGGTTGCCTTAGTGCGACGGGAGCAAGGAAGTAGCACCTTCCTCACGACGGTAAGTCCCTTTGCTATGAGACGTGCGGACATTGTGTGCTCCTGCGGGAGCCTGAGGGCTGCATTTTGCCGACTGATATACAGGCTCAACGCAAAGCATTCGGGTAGCTGTCTTACATTTGTGTCGGAGATTATATGAAACTTTTATTTGCAGCTTTGTTTGCTTAATATACGGTTTTGTTTGAGGTCGCGTTCATTTTGGTTTGTAGGGGTTGCGCTTTAGCCCAAGCCCATGGTCCATTTTGTTTTGTGACTAATACCATAGCTAATGCGTTAGCTACCAAGTCAATTTTCGGGAACTAGCTGGTTGCCTGATCTGGTTAGTGATGCTGTTGAAGCTTGTGGGTCGAAATTTTTGCAGGGTTAACGACAGATAAACTGTTTAACCTAGTGACAGCAGTTTTTAAATAATTTATGTGAACCAGGCCATCTAGTCAGACTTGGCTGGCAGTTAACTTTACCCCATTAATAGCTAGCTAACCAGCTAGCATGTAAGTACATAGGTTAGCTTCTTCCGTCGTAGTTGTCTTGTAGATGTAAGGGGTTTTTTTTTTAAACTTTGATTTGGTT
Organism: Neosilurus mollespiculum; assembly: GCA_030014195.1. Taxonomy (NCBI): domain Eukaryota; kingdom Metazoa; phylum Chordata; class Actinopteri; order Siluriformes; family Plotosidae; genus Neosilurus; species Neosilurus mollespiculum. The sequence continues at coordinate 62,408,235 of JAQMYF010000001.1, forward strand.
CATTACTTGAAGTTACGGATAACAGACGGGTAGCACGTAGTTGGTGGTGAAGGTATAGGTTTATACATTTAATATGAAGTGAGGTAAGTTCACGTGAATTTGCTCAGCAGTCCCCTTAGATGATGCTCATTTGGAGCTTTTTAGTACCACCGGCTAGATCTACTTCAAACATAATGGTTTTGTACAGTAGTGCATCGCATCTGTTTAGGTATTATAAATGAAGACGATTCCGTTTAGTCTGATTTTTGAAATCGAATAATGTGGTGTTGTTTTTTTCCCCTACAGAGAGACAGGACTCTACATTCCATGTATTAAGATGACTCTGCTGAAGCTGATGCTGGAACACTAGATATTTACAGCATGGTATGTTGAGTAACTTAATTCACCCCCCCAATCTAACTACATTGATCCAGTCAGTAGTGTCTTGATTTCAGGTCAAAGTAAATAATAGTTAAGTCTTCCTCAGTTGATGCTCAGAAGTCTTGTCTTCTGTATATAGGAGAACAGTACATGTGATGAACTTGTCACCACCACAGTTTGAAAAGAATTATATAGTTGTTGTTGAATTAACTTGTGCAGTGACTTTGTTGAAATAAAGAACGCAGCTTGGCTGTATTCTGTTTGTCAGTTTATCTGAGAGGCCACTATGTCACATGTGACTTTAAAGGGATGGTATGCCAAGTTGGAGGAACCAGCACGATTAGGATTTTTGAAAGCATGCAACCAAAACAATGAATTTTTTTTAAGCTTCCCTCCAAAACATATAAACACTTACTACCTTAGTACTACTGGGAGGGTCAATTCATAAGATCATTGTGAGAGAAGCATAGTACATTGCCACCATAGTGTAGAGATATAATGGTTGATATTTCAAAGCATATCAGGGCCATATTGACATGAAAAATTTCAGTGGAATGCAAGTCTGTCAGCTGGCGTTCAATCAGCTGATTAATAACAGAGACTTGTCGAGGACTATTGTTAACATGGTAAATAATTGTCTCAAAATGAAGACTTCTGTATAAAACTGCCAAACTAAACTTCAGCCCAGATATATGTACTGTAATTAAATTATGGCCTAAATAATACTTTTAAGAGAACAAGAAGTTTGTGTACCTGCTATTCGAAGTGTTTATAGTCACAAAGCTAAAACTTGTCAAACTTAATGTGCTTAATTTTGAAACCCAGTAACAAAATACTGTGTAAGGTTATAAGCTTCTTTGATTTGTGTGTAAGCAATCCTAACCATTCTAGGGCAGGCCACACTCAAAATAGGAAGCCATATTGGCCAAGGTCTGATAAGGGTTATTTATTTATTTTTAAAATTAGTTTATTTTTTTATATTCATTTATTCTTTGACTTTATTGGGTTAGGAAATTATGTATTGCTTGTTGAAGTTTTGGGGATATCACAAATATTTTTTTAGGCCTCAAAAATCCTAATCCTTTTTAAGGTGAGCCTTGTTACAAGAAGTAAAGGTCACTTATGTTAAAATAAAGTTTGAAACTAATGATTGAGATGGCAAAGATTTACATGATTAATAATTCACTGAAAAGACTTTACAAGTGACACATAATAAATAACAAAATACAGTGAATATATTTACAAAATGTGATTTATTTGCAAAGGGTATAATCCAAAAAAAGTTATGCTTAGAAAAGTCAAATTGATATATAACAATAGCCTAATAATAATATTAATAGTAATAATAATAATTATATATTTAATAATTATAACTGCAATAAAGCCAGCGAACAGAAATGTGCGGTGCTCTCTAAAGCCAGTGAACACAGTGTGGCAAATGAACACTCACGTACTCGCCAAATGCAAGTGAAACTCTTACCAGGCAAGTTGACCTGATATTTACTGGTTCGTATTGGCGAGTAGTAAATGCTGGACTTGTGGTGTGAACCCGCCACTCATGGAATCTGTAAAAAAGTGATGTTACTCGCCCAAACTCGAGCGCCATCATTATTGCTGCCGCACGGCTGTATTGTGCACATGTTTTCTGCGTTGAGGTACGTGTGGAGATTCATCTCATCTCGTTTCCAAGCAGGATGGGCTTCATAATACAAAATGAAGGCATTGTTTCTATTCCGCACTTTTCGGACTTGTACTGTCAGCATAGGTTTCATTAAGAGCCAGCGGAATCCCCCTTTTTTTTTAAAAAAACTAGCACTGTGAACTTTTTCTTTTAAACTTTTAATTTAATTTTTTTTTAACCAAGAAAATGTGCCGAAGAGTGACGTCATTAGACCGGTTATTATTGATGTTCTGGGGCGCTCACTAGGGATGCAGCACAACAAAATCATCATTCAGGCATGAGTGGTTAGGCATTTTCATAAACATTTCTGCCTATTTCATTTATATTACCAGTTGAAAGCACAGTATATTGAATGTTGAGCTGTGTACCATTAGCAAATGTGTTTTGGCATGTTTAGCTCGTGTGAACAGGTGTTCTGAGGAGTTTTCCGATGCTAACAACTAGCATGCCTGCTGGCTGTCTATAGAGCAGTACCCCTTGGTTAAGCAGAGCAAGGTATTTAGTGCTACTTGTGGTAAATATTGTTAATGATATATGCAGGGCTTTCAAATTGTTTTCCTCTGTTTATTCCATTTCACATCGGAGCATAATTACATAGAGGTTTTTAATAAATAAACCTGGGGATTTACTATCAATTTTGGACATCAGTTGCAGACAAAATCAGCTTTCTAACTTGCGCTGATGATGGAAAAATGTGTGGTGGTTGAGGAGTTAGCTACACCTTCCCTTTCTCCACCTTCATGGCTGAAATGCACGAGCGCAAGGCACCTAAACTCCAACTGCTCTCTGGGCACCTCAAATGTGTATGGCAGCCCACTGCTTCGAGTGTGTGCTCACTGTTTACGTGTTTGCTCACTCTGGATGGGTTAAATGTAGAGGCAATAATTTCCCTTGTAGGATTAATACAGTATATCAAAATTTAAAAATTCAGATATTTTTTCTCTCCTCTAGAGCAGAGATTCAAACTGATTGGTGCTCTCTAAAGCTAGGGAACAGCAATGCATGGTGCTCTCTACAGCTGGTGAGCAGAGATGCATGCCGCGTTCTCTACAGCCGGTGAGCAGAGTTGCACGCCGTGCTCTTTACAGCCGTCACGGTCGGTGAATATATTCTTATACTGGTTTGTCAGGATACAGACACCGTCAGACAAAAACTTTTTTGTTTGTTTTTTGGTGCGTGTAAAACATGATGCTAATGTAAGTACTGCCTAAAAAGGTAGGTTTTCAGCCATCGTTTGAAGATACCCTGTGACTCAGCTGTCTGGACATCCAGAGGAAGTTCATTTCACCACCTTGGAGCCAGAACAGAGAAGAGTTTAGATGCATTTCTCCCTTGTCCCTTGGTAGAAGGAGGGACCAGTCTAGCAGTGCTAGCGGATCTGAGAGAACGCGGTGTAGTGCGGGGTGTGAGCAGTGCTTTTAGGTAGGAAGGTGCAGGTTCATTTTTAGCTTTGTAGGTAAGCATTAGTCTTTTGAATCTAATTCGAACAGCGAGTGGAGAAATCATAGCAGTGGCGTGGTGTGGGAAAACTTGAAGGTTGAATACAATCTGTGCAGCTGCATTCTGGATCAGTTGCAGAGGTCAAATTGCACTCAAAGGTAGACCTGCCAGGAGTATGTTTTAGTCTTGTTTTGAGATGACAAGGGACTGAACAAGTATCTAAGTGGCCTCAGTGAAAAGAAATGGGCGAATCCTTCGGATGTTCAAAAGGAGAAATTGACATGATCGAGAAAGATTAGTGATCAGGGATGGACAGGCAATTGTCCATGGTTACTCCAAGACTGCGTGCAGTGACTGAAGGAGAGATCACAGAGTTGTAAAAGGAGATTGCAAGATCTCGATGTGGGGATGAGTCAGCAGGGATGAACAGCAATTCAGTCTTGCTGGGATTAAGCTTCAGCTGGTGAATTGCCGTCCATGAGGAGATACTTGCCAGACATGCAGAGATCCGGGCAGAAACATCAGTGTCTGAGGAAGGAAAAGAGAGAACAAGAGTGTCATCTGCATAGCAGTGGTATGAGAACCCATGTGAGGATATGACATCACCAAGTCTAGTATAAAGAGAGAACAGAATTGGACCAAGAACTGAGCCCTGGGGAGCTCCAGTGGAAAGTTCGCTTGGAAAAGATGTGGATCCCCTCCGTGTAACCTGATATGTGTGACCTTACAGGTAGTAAGCAAACCATTGCCATGCTAAACCACAAATTCCTAGACTTCTGAGGATGGACAAGAGAGTCTTGTTGACAGTGTCAGATGCTGCTGAAAGGTCAAGGAGGATGAGGACTGATGTTATCTTGGCTGATCTTGCAGCGTGTAGCTTCTCTGTGACAGCAAAGAGTGCTGTCTCTCTGGAATGTGCCACTTTGAAGCCAGAATGACTGGGGTCAAGAAGGTTATTCTGCAAAAAATAAAGATATTTGGTTATAAATGGTGCACTAAAGAATTTTAGAAAGGAATGAAAGAAGTGATACTGGTCTGTAGTTGCTGATGCTGAGTGTTTCTTTAAGATGGGTAGAACCCTGGCTCTTTTGAATGCAGTTGGTACATGACCAGATGATATAGAGTTATTGATGATCATGGTGGTAAAGGGGAGAAGGTCTTGTGAGAGAGTGTGGAGTATTGTGGAAGGGATTGAATCCAGTGAGCAGGTGGTAGGATTGCATGATGAGATGACTTGCTGGTTATCTTCAGTTGTGAGATTGGAAAACTGTGCAAGGGAGGGGAAAGTGAAATCTATGCTGTGTAGTATAGGAGTTGGGGTGGGAGTGAATGTCTGACAGATTTGTTCAATCTTCTCATCAAAGAAGTTGGCAAAGTCTTCAGCAGTCAAGTCAACTCAGTTTTATATGTATAGCGCTTTTTACAATTGACATTGTCACAAAGCAGCTTTACATAGTAAAATTAATTTAGGGA
>JAQMYF010000001.1:62413288-62435068 GCA_030014195.1 Neosilurus mollespiculum
ACTGATGCTCGGTTTGAACTGCAGGAGATTGTCTTGACCATGTCTACATGCCTAAATGCACTGAGTTGCCGCCATGTAATTGGCTGATTAGAAATTAAGTGTTAATGAGCAGTTGGACAGGTGTACCTAATAAAGTGGCCGGTGAGTGTACATGAAGCTCTAGTGCAAGGTAACCAAACCTAATCCAACCCTGCTCTATGACACACACCATGTAGTCATGCACAAACAGGACTGCTGCAATTGTACAGCAATCAGGCTGGCATCAGCCTGTATAATGCATATATAATTGTCTTAACTATCATAACAGCAGAAAGTTGAAATGTCCGCCATTTCTCATCTCTCGGTAGTCCAGAGAAACTGTTTTCTCTACTCCAAACTGCCTGTTCTCCAATTAGTACTCCACTTAGGAGTCAAGCAGTGAGTGTATGCAGCAGTAATGCTTTAAAGCCTATTTTTTATGAAATTCATTGAATGTTTATTTTAGTCTTGTAGTGTTGCTTAACCTTGGATACTTCTGTCTCAATATTCCAAACAGTGTGTAACTTTGCCTGTTATCCAACACACCTTAACCTTAAATGTTTCTTGTAGAGCATCTTACTCGTCACAATATGTAGCATGCCTTATCAAGTTTACATGCTTTTCCTCACTGAATTATTGAAATTTTCTTCAGAGTCTTGTGTCTCTTCTGCATCTCTTTGATGTCATTCACATTCAAAAAGACTTCATGATGACCTGTGATCTGTAAAGGTCCATAGAAGATTCTTTATCTCTGGTCAGTGGCCATGCAAACCCATTTGCACCACACTGTTTAAGTAAGTTGACTTTAAACTAACTACTTCTGCTGGATGAACAATTTTCCCCATGTGACACTTTGCACTTAGCAGGTTGAAATTAATGCTGGAGCTCCAGTGGACATATGCCTTCAGCACGGGTCCCATCGCCTTCAGTATTCATGACTGGAATTTCACTGATGCTGTCATCAAATTGGCCAAGCAGAATGGACAGTGTCTGATCTCCAAGGCCAAAGTCTGTCGTTGTCATCAGTAGCATGCTCAATAGCTTGACCTTCACTGAGTGACCTCAACATTGACTGCACCGTCTGTTGCCTCAGTCCCAGATTCAGACAGTGACTCAACCATATCAGTCCCAGTGGTGTAGCTTGTGTCAGTCTTTGCAGGCTCTGCAGGGGGATGACTAAGGTTGAGGGCTCCTTTTGCCATGGATGCACGTAGTCTGTATAGTACATGTTGCCATGTCATCAGAGATGCAACCTTGACAATTTCAGCTGAGCAATCTGGTGCCCAGTACACCCAGCATTCTCCTCAAACTGCTTGCAACACCTTTGTTCCCAGAACAGCGAATTTCACTTCTCTTTCTGGTCTGTCCCTCAAAAATCCGCTGTCTACAAAGAGAAATGTCCGCATTTGCTTCTGGCAATCTTGTCTGGTCACATTCTCCTTGCAATATTGAAACAGTGATTCTGCGCTGTCAACTGTCGCTTCTCAAGTCAAAACTGCTGTTCTTAGAGATTAGTTCCTTTCTCTGTAAGCCGAAGTCATCATGACAGTAGCTGAGGTCACAGAATGGTATATGGGATTTATACTGAGTGCCACAACCTTCAGAAACTATTTTTCCCATCATGCTTCTGATCAGAGCTCACAATTACAGTTGCTTCTGTTGCAATGTGGTCTCCATTATGGTCAGGGCAAGAGAAGTAGGCCACTATTGGGTGTATTATTATTTGGTTTTTCGACCAGTGAGCACCCTGAATCTCATCTTGGAAGAAGCAGCTGAAGTTTTCAGCAAAATCCAAGACTAGTACCCCTGCATCACCCGGAACTGTCTTCCTGATCTGTGAGAACACTTCACCTTGCACCTCAGCAACAAAGGTATGGCAACTGAGTGGGACACTTCCTCATGCATCAGGCTGTGATGGTTCTTGTGAAAATAAAGGCTCCATTTATTCCTCCACACTGTATCTCCTTCATCTGTTGCTTCCTGTATTTGATTAAAGTGATTCCATGCCACACTCTTTGAAGCTGCAGTTGATGCATGCAAGCCTAGCATATTTACTGTTGGGATGGGGACACTTATTTATACAAGTTCATACTTAGCTATGGAAAGGTCTTTCATGTTGTTGGAGGTCGCTTATTAACTCAAGACAGAGTTTCAGAAGTATGTCTAGAAATTTCAGAGACAATTCAATTGCTTTTTCTGCAAATTGACTTCTGGTAGTCATAGTTTTCTGAAGGTGTTCAAACTGACACTGTAGCCAGGATTGTCCTCCTTCCAAAACTTAAAGGCTTATGCTACATCGTGTGCCTTGGTTTTTGATCAGTTTTCACTAGTAGAGGTAAAGCTGTGGATACCTTCATACTCCTGTATGTGTCCTCAATGGTTCGGCACATACAGGACATTCAACACGTGGCGTCTGCTCTCTTCTTTCTGAATCTCTTTGTCTGACCATATCCATTGCACTCATCCCAGCAAGCTTGCTCACATAATGGGTCCTGACACTTAACTGTTTCGCCAACTTGGAATAATTCTTTGTGACAAACATGGAGGAAACAATGATGCAACGCTCCAGCCTCCCCTCATTGGCTCCATCTTTTTTTCAGTGCCTCAACAATAGTCAACAATAGTTTTTTTTCAGCATTGAATCATAGTCAAACAGGTTCTTTTTCACACGTTGATCCTCACGTAATCCTAGAGATTCCAAAGCTACCTTTTTGCTGGGAGTCAGCTGCTTTGAGTTAACAGCTCATGCACAAGGGTGGCAAACTCCTCTGAAAGTCTTGAGTACTCTAGCAATTGTACCCCAAAGTCTCAAATGCTGTCCTTTTTGCTCCTAGCGTTTTGTAACCACGTGAACTTGCTGTGGATTCACCCTGTGTTTCACCTTCTGGCATTGGTCGACCAAAATCCAGTTTTCTGTTTCATTTCTGCTTGAGCAGATTTAGTTCAGCTCTTTTTGTTCTCTGCCTCTTGTGGTGGTTTTTTTTCTTACCCATGCCTTTTTCTGTTCAATTTGCCTCTCACACCATTCTTGTCTGATCCTATTTTTTTCTCGAGTTTCTTACCACTCAGCACATGCTAAAACTTTTAGGGATTTATTTTGTTTGTTTTCTTTCATGCATAGAATCTTTCTGCTCAAGTTTGTCCACTTTCTTTATCTCTCTGCTTTTGCTGTTCACTACTTTTCTTCCTTCGTTCGCATTGGCACTCAGCTTCTGCAGCTTGTCAAGTTTCCATGCCTCTGAATCCTCCTTCAACTTCTCTCGCTTTTTCCTCATGCTTCTTGTTGCAGCGGATAGTCTTCTCAAATATAGACTGACTGTTAAAAACATGAACTCTAACTTGTTTTTATTACTGTGGTACCATAATCACAGTCAGTACCCTAGAGGCATGACCGAGAAGGCATAATCCTTAGGCATGTACCATCTGCAACCATTCCAGACTCTACAGCCTGGTGAAAACAGACATGTATGTCAACATAGATTGGGTATACGTCAACATTGTCACAATCTGGCATACGTTAGCATTTCACTGTTTCACTCCCTTCACATTTCAATCATAAAAATAAATCAGTTTCATCAATTTTCAGACACACTGGGACAAAAAAACATTATTTTCATACTCGGGTAGACTTTTAATCAGTTTGTCATTTCTAATGAACGTTCACAAATATTTCCATGTCATTCAAAGACACAAAAAGTGCTATACAAATAAAACTGAATTGAATTGAATTGAATTCAAAACCACGCCAACAAAATATGCTGTTATTTATCGAAGACCAATAAAGTGGTCTTCCAAATATCTCCAGGTATTTATCTAAGTATTGAACAATTTGTGAAAACTTGATCATTCAGTTTTATTTGTATAGCACTTTTTACAATTGATATTGTCACAAAGCAGCTTTACACAGTAAAAGTGTTTTAAGGAGGAATGTTAACATTTTCACCCAACCCCCTACACATCCCTAATGAGCAAGCCCGTGGCGACAGTGGCAAGGAAAAACTCCCTCAGTTAACACGAGGAAGAAACCTTGAGAGGAACCAGGCTCAGGAGGGAAACCCATCCTCATTTGGGTGAAACCGTAAAAATACAAAGCATATAAGAAAACTGCATTTACAGTCCAACATAAAGTCCAGTTGGATATACCACAATTGTAAGTCCTAAATAATTGTAGCAAAACATCAAGCAATGCAGATCATCGTATGTTAAATTTAACATTCGTTAAAAAAAAGACACATTACCTTTTTCCCCCCTCTTCTGACACCTTTACAATTGTCTGCCTACAATGATTTGTGCACAACGGAACTTCTTGCCAACCAAAAAAAAAAAAAGAACACGGCAAAAATGCGCAGACAACTTCTGCCACTGTGGCAAGAATTTTGAGTGTATTTCACGTACGTTATTTTGTGACTGATAATAGTCAATGAAATCTCAAAGGCCATTTTTATGGAAGAAATAAATAAAGATGATCATAAATTTATCAGCCAGCATTACAGGTAGTAAATACACAGAAATCTGGGTTTGCAATTGTAGTCACATGAACAGGGATTTAACTGGGACCCGTACTTCATTATCTGTGACTGATATGCCAACGTACGGTAACACACAACGTACGGTAAAAAAAAACAAAAAAAACTGAGCTTCTCATCAAAATTAAATGGCTTGTACAGTACTTTAAGATAATACCTTTTGATGGAATAGTTCCAATGATTTGTTTTCTGGGGTCATGATTACTGAATCCTTTGCTCAACCACATACAAAGAAATTGTGGGTCCTCCACACTTTTCTAAACTTTCACTTGTTGAAGGAGCTTAGTAATGCTAATAAGTTTTAGATAATCAGTGTATACATGCAGTAGACTAGGCTTGAAATTTGATCTTTAGCGATTGCACAGTGCAAGTGAAATTCATATTCAAATCAGTGTTCTAGCTTGGTTGTTTTAGCATGCCACAGCATGTGATTGCCATGCCTTTTTTTCATGCCTCCGCAAACCTGACAACTAGGAACATTTGGTCAGTGGCATTTAGTTTGTTTGTTTGTTTGTTTTTTGAATGTCCATGCTTAGTGCGTTCATCATTTCACTTCTAGATGCTTTTCCTAGCCTCCATGACCCCTGTTTGACCCTGGCAACTATCTGCCACATTATATGCAAAGTGAAATATTTCAAGCCATTAATTGCTATTTTTGATGATTTTATGGCTTACAGCTTATGAAAACAACATTCAAAGAAATATTTTAGAGTGTTAATAAAAAATAAAGAAAATTATTCTCAAAGAAAATTACATGAAATCAATAAATATATATTTTAAATACAGAAATGTCAGCCCTTTGAAAAGTATAATCTTGTTTATGTACTTGGTTTGGGCCCCCTTTGCATGAATTACAGCCTCAGTGCGGCATGGCATGGATGCTATCAGCCTGTGGCACTGCTGAGGTTTATGGAAGACCAGGATGCTTCAGTAGCGGCCTTCAGCTTTTCTGCATTGTGCAGGCTTATGTCTCATCTTTCTTTTGGCAGTGCCCCATAGATTCTTTATGGGGTTTAGGTCAGGCAAGTTTGTGGGCCAATCCAGCACAGTAATCCCACGGTCATTGAACCAGCTTTTGGTACTTTTGGCAGTGTGGGTAGGTCCTGCTGGAAAATGAAGTCCGCATCCCCATAAAGCTTGTCTGCATGAAGTGCTCCAAAATGTCCTTGTAGACGGCTGCATTGACAGTGGACTTACACCTGCAGATGGCATGGCTCCCCAAATCAACACAGACTGTGGAAAGTTCACACTGGACTTCAAGCGTCTTAGAATGTGTGCCTCTCTCTTCTTCCTCCAGACTCTGGGACCTTGGTTTCCAAATGAGATGCAAAATTTCCTCTCATCAGAAAGAGGACTTTGGAGCACTGAGCAACAGACCAGTTCTTTTCTTTAGCCCAGGTAAGACATTCTGACGTTGTTTGATGTTCAGGAGTGGCTTGACGATGAATCCGACATTTGAAGCCCATGGCCAGGATCCGTCTGTGTGTTTTGGCTCTTGATGCACTCCAACTCCAGCCTCAGGCTACTCCCTGTGAAGCTCCCCCACACTTTTGACTTTTCCTATCAATCCTCTCCAGGCTGTGGTCATTCCTGCAGCTTGTGCACCTTTTTCTTCCACACTTTTCCCTTCCAATTACCTTTCTATTAATGAGCTTTGATGCAGCACTTTAAGAACGTTCAACTTCTTTTGCAATTACTTTTTGAGGATTTCCCTCATTGTGTAGGGTGTCAATTAAGGTTTTCTGCACAACTGTCCGGTCGGCAGTCTTCCCCGTTATTGTGAATTCTACTGAACCAGACAGACAATTTAAAGGCTTAGGAACCCTTTGAGGTGTTTTGGATTAAATAGCTGATTAGAGTGTGACACTTGAGCCTGCAATATTCTAATTTTCTGAGATTTGAATTTGAGGTTTTCATAAGCTGTAAGCCATAATCATCAAAATTATAACAAATAAAGGTCTGAAATGTTTCACTTTGCATTTAATGGGTCTATATAACATTTAATTTGAATTACTGAAATAAATGAACTTTTGCATTATATTCTAATTTTTCGAGTTCCTCCATGGCCCCTGCTTGACCCTGGCAACTTACTTTTCCTGGCAACTTTTTACATACTTTTTCTATTCACAATAGTAGTTTAGACAAATTCCAAATTTGAAGACCCTCATTACAGATTCTGCTTTATGTAATCCTGTACTGTTACTGTGTTTTATTTAACCTACTTAGAGACTGTTTGCTGATCATGAAGCTGAATGTTAGCAAGTATTTTGTTTTGACGCAAGTAACTTTTGCTGGCAGTTTGAGTCATGTGCAAGCTATTTTTTTTTTTCATAGAATTTCAAGCCCTAGGATATGTATCCATGTCTGAGGAAAAACTTCCTGATTTAGTGTGTATGGTGTCGTGTTGTCTTCTAAAGAGTTGAAATATTTTGAAATCATGATAGATCCTTGCACAACAGCTGCCCCTGTGGCTTGTTAGACCACTCGCTGCAAGTAAAATAGCAAGCACAGGTCACTTTGCAACCCAACAATAATAAAGATGATATTTCTAAGAATCAGTTATTGTCTTCTATGCTTTCATTTGATGGCAATCATGTAGCTCTAGCCTGAACATTAAGAACAAAACTTCACGTCAATTAGTGGTCGTGGTTAGTGCTGAGGGTGCGTGAGGGAGAGACATGGTTGCCCAACCGGTACCGCCTGTAGTCTGTCTGTCAGGAAGTCCGAGATCCAACAAGGATGGGCTGAGGCCCAGGATCTCCAGCTTAGTGGTGAGTATGGAGGGAATTATGGTGTTAAACACTGAACTGTAGTCAACAAACAGCATTTTTACATGATTCCCCTTTCCACTATCCAGATGGCTCAGGGCTGTATGATGGAGCTGTGCGATGGCGTCCCCAGTAGATCGGTTGGGACGGTACGCAAACTGTAGCAGGTCCAGGGTGGCCGGTAGGGAAGAAGCAATGAAGGGTCTCACTAGCCCTTCGAAGCACTTAAACACTTCTGAGGTAAGGGCCACTAGGCGGTAGTTGTTCAGGCAGGCGGGCTGGGGTTTCTTGGGGACCGGAACAATGATGGACTGATTGAAGCACGTTGGGATTATAGACTGATCCAGGGAAAGGTTGAGTATCGCAGTGAACACTGGAGCAAGCTGGTTGGACAGGCCTTCAGGACTCGACCCATGATGCCATCTGGTCCTGCTGCCTTCCTTGTGTTCACTGTCCTGGATGGCTTTCTCACGTCGTGCTCCGAGATGATGAACGAGTTAACCTCTCTGGTATGCTGCATAAAAGGTGCATAAAAGGTGTTTAGCTCGTCTGTCAGAGAATCGTCTGCATTCACCGATCTGGAAGATGGTGTTTTGTAGTCCGTCATATTTCTTAGTCTCTGCCACAGACTCCTAGAGCCACTCTGTTGAAATTGTGACTCAAGTTTCTGTCCATGGCGCTGCTTCACCTCTTTTGCCACTCTGCACACGTTGTAGGATACAGCCGTATCTCTACAGCTGTATTTCTTTTTCCTCATTTATGTCAAACCTAGGCTTTTCTTTTCCGTCACCCCTAATTCTGATAATCTTGTGAACTGTGTCATCCACTAGTTTGCTGATGCATCCCACAACTGCTTCTGTAAACATGTTACCAGAGCTGCGCCGAAACATGTCCCAGTCCGCGTCATCCAGAGCGGCCACTGATTGGTCCGTTCAGCGTGGCACCTCCCTCCGGGCCGGAACTTTCTGCTTGAGCCTTTGTTTATATTGTGGCATGGTCAGACTTCCAAAATGGAGGGTGAGATTGTGCCTTGTAGCTGTCTTTGACTGTTGTGTAGCAGTGGTCGAGTGTCCTTTCATCCCTGGTGGGGCAGCTGATGTGCTGATAAAGGTTTGGCGCTGCACATTTGAGGTTGCCACTGTTAAAGTCCCCCACCACAATAAGCACAGCGTCCTGCTGCTGAATCTTGTGCTGTGTGAGTGCTTTATGCAGCTTGCATAAATCAGTGTCCCTGTCTGCCTGAGGTGGAATATAAACGGCGCTGACTATGACCGATGTAAACTCCAGAGGAAGAAAAAAAAAAAACGACATTTGATGGTCAATTGTTCCAGTTCGGGTGTGCAGGAGCGTGTGAGAGGAACAATGCTCGTGCTATTGCACCAGCTACTGTTCACCATTAAACACACACCGCCTCCCCTTGACATTCCCTATTCCAGTGTTCTGTCCATGCGGTGAACCGAGAAGGACTTTGCTGGCGTGGTCCGGCACCGCTGGGTTCAGCCATGTCTCGAAGCAGAGGAGTTTGCAGTCCCGAATGTCTCTCTGGAATTTTACCCTGCCCCTGCGGTTATCGAGGTTATTCTCCAGAGACTTGACATTAGTGAGCAGAATGATGGGGAGAGGTGTGCGGTGTGCATGAACTCTCAGCCTGTTCCTGACGCCGGCCCGTTTCCCCCTTTCTTGGATCCGGGGTTAAAAACGTTGAATTGTGAATATATGTTGTACACCAATATAAATTGGAGTATCTCTATTGTAACCAATGCACTCCATGTTGAAGAATGTGCCGGTTCCATGAATTAAAAATAACTTGGAAAAACAAAGAAAAAAGTGGCAGGAGCAGTTGTGACAGTGGCCGACTTCGCCAGCGATGGAAGTTAGAATCCCCTGTACCATTTAAATGATGTATCAAATGTTTGAAAAACGGTTGAATAGCAGCAATAGTAAAATGCTCATATCTCAGGAATTGTTTATGCTAGGAAGATGAATGAAATGTCAAAACATAACATGATAAAATGTAAACTAACATAAGCCTTTTTTAAGCAGCAACATTGTGTTTACAAATGCATAAATATGTGAACTACCAAAAATTTTTATGCTTTTATATAAGTGTTCACATTTGATGATCAGTCAAATGCATTTGATCAGCAGACACCTTGTTTCTAAATATCCTAATTCCTATAGATGCACTAAGGCACGTACTTAATTTTTCATGTGTGGCTTCTGCATTTTGGCATACTTTTTGTTAAATAAATGAGGCAATGAAATGTCATATGTTGTTCATCTGAGGTTGTCTTGGTATCTTGTTTTTGGAGTTCTATAAATTAGAAAAAGCACTACATGTGTACCAGCTCCTAGATATCTTTATCCAAAATCTTTGAATGTCTGTTTTTGAATTTAAGGTGGATTTTTTTTTTCCTTTGTACAGTTCTTCGTAGTAGTGAATATCAACCCTTCAATTGATGTGCTCTGGATGAAGTTCAGTGAGTATTGCTCATCTGGTCCTTTTTATGTTTTTTAATGAGTAACATACAGTAAATTGACAGATAAACTGTCTTGCAGAGTACCTCCTAACTGAAGGTGTCACAAAGTCACTCATGGACAGAATTCAAAGACAATCTTACTGAAGGATTTTGAATGAGTCAAAGGAGCGATTTGGATATATGGATCAATTAACTGAAGAGGGTGATATTTCAGTTATGATGGATCCTGTAGAAATTGCTTCATCAGAAATGAACTCTGTAAATTCTGTGCAAGACAGAAATCATAAAACAATTCATGATCAGGAAAAACGTGATAGTTCTGTGGGAGATCCGTCAAGATGTATTACACCAGAGCAAAAGGCTCTTTCAAAAAATGATTCACCTTTATTTGAAAAACCTTCATATGGAACAGCACAAGAACCTGCATTTTTGGCTGCAACTCATATTGAGGATTACTCAGATGTTAGCAGCTGTTCTGAAGCAGATTTCAGCTGGGTTTTTAATGTCTTTGAGAACAACCCTACCCATTCTTCTGAGTGTCCAAATCCAAGGAGTATGAGGGATGAAAATGAGTTGAAAAAAGATGAAATACGTAAAGCATGGCCAAGTGCTAAGGCTAAAGCTACACAAGATTATGCTTGTGGAGCTGCTTCTGAGACCGGGGGTGAAAGGCAAAGTGGCTCTGTTAATGATGTGATAGATGGTGGTAATCAGAGAGAAAAGTCCTTAAATTGTGACTATCAGTGCTCAAATCTCAGCACCACAGAAGGAGAAATGGGGTGTCCATTGAAAACTGAGGAACAAAAAAAAGGAGAATTTCTTATCCAAAATGATGATGGTGTTGGTGTAAAAAGCAAGGGCTGTGAAGACACTACAACTAATCATAAAAATTTGGTTTGTGCCTTCGATTTAAACGATTCGAAGCAAAGTGATGAGAAGATTGCCGTTGATGCTGGAAACACAGGTGTACAGAATGATTGCCACTTAAAGGGGATAAACCACACTTGTGTGACCAAAAATCATGGTGTACAAAATACTGGTTATGATGAAATGACAGATGACTGGTCAAAGAGAAGCCAAGAGGTTGAACACAGCAGTTTTGAATTCTTACACTCCTGTTTTGGTTTGAGCAGTCTGTACAATGCAAAATTAGATCACAGTGCTGCAGACTTGTCTAGGAGTATGACTCATTCCTCCCAGAAAAGTGTGGTTAATTACATACAACCCTCAGATTCTCTGAGCACTACACCTGTATCCAAACCCAGAGGTCAGATAAAGGAGGCAGCAGATAATTTTCTGCAAAAATCTGGACAGCAAAATGACACTTTCACAGATAAAATCATTCCGGGCTTAGCAAGCACTGAAAGTACAAATGACACCAGAATTAAAAACAGTGGTTCCTTTTTGTCATCCAAGTCATTATTAAGAAAACTACAGCCTGTAGTCCTTGTGAAGACAAATAATCGTAATGCTAGCAATGGAAACATGTATGTATGTTCTTTGTGCCAGAACAACGCGCACAAATTAGATGAACTTATTGAGCACCACCACTGTAAACACTCTAATCATATGTTTCAGTATTGCCTCACCTGTGGAGCTTATTTTTCTAATGGATCATTGGCAGCACATGTGTGTGAGCAAAATGGGCAAAATCATATGCAGCTGTCTCATGCAGTGTCACCTACACAGAAACCTACTGAGAGGTTTAATGCGAAATATCTATGTAAGTACTGCAAAAAACCATTCGTTAAAATGTCTTACTATCAAGATCATGAACAAAGACATAGAACTGTAACTTCACATCGGTGTCCTTGTTGTGGCTTATACTTTCCTAATGCAAAAAAGCTTGCTGCTCACAAACGAAAAGTCAAATGTTTTCCTTTAATACTAGAACCCAATAAACAAAGAAACAAAAGTTTAGAAACCAACCCAAACAATCCAGCTAAACCAATCTTTTCATCTGGGATTGATGGTTGCCAGATTGGGCTGCATGATTGTTTTGTGAAGCTTGTAGATATAAACAAAAAGAAGCCATTTCCACAAAAAATAAGTTGTCCTGTATGTGGAAAAACATTCAAACTTCGAGCACAACTGAAAGTACACCTTAGATCGCACTCAGATTCAAAGCCTTTTAAGTGTAACAAGTGTAAGAAGGTTTTTAAATATTCCTGGAATCTTGAGAAACATAAAAAGGAGCCATGTTCTGGACACATAACAAAGCAACAACTTGAACCTCCAACTTCAAGTAGATTTCCTGGTAGATTTGCTTGCCCCACATGTCCACAGATTCTGAGGTACTCCTACAACCGAACTAGGCACATGCGTCAGCGGTGTTTGAAAGAGTACATGCAAATGGGGAAAGGAAAAGTGGGAAACCGGTATAAATGCCCCTTATGCAATGAAACCTTTTCCCTGGCTGCTAATCGAAATAGACATATTAAAAACACTTGCTTTCAGCAATATAAATTACAAGGGAAGATAGGTAAACAGAAACTGGTCAAGGAAAATGTTAAAGAAGAAAAAGAGGAAAAGCAAGTACTACCATCAGAGAATTTGCCTTGTTATAATTGTAATGTGTGCCAAGCGTCATTTGCATGTAAATCTGGATACCATCGACACATGAACAAACACTCCTTACTTAATTGTTCTACGGAAGAAGTGGATGAACATGACAACCCTACTGATGCAAAAGGAACAGAGTCTAGTAATGAGAGACTACAAACCCAAGAGAGTTCAAGGCAGACGTCTTCGGACATGGACACTGATCAGACTGTCCTTTGCCGTTTCTGCGATAAATGCTTCAGTTCAAGTGACTCACTGACAAATCATCTACAAATACATGTAGGAAAGAAACCTTTCTGCTGCTTGGACTGTGGTAAAAACTTTGGAAGGCGTGGACACTTAATAGCTCACAAAAATGTTCACAAGCGAAGGATACAGTGTTCTGTCTGTAAAAAAATTGTGCCTACTATTGGAGATTTGTTGAAGCACAGGCAATCCCACATAAAAAAGGGTATGCTTCAGTGTCCAGACTGCCCGATGCAATTTAAGTTTCCTGTGTTCTTGCTCCGTCATGTTGCAACGCATGCAAAAAAAGCCATGCCAAAATCATCTTTGCCTGCTGAACCTGCACCCACAAAGTCTGCTAATGAAATAGTAAAGGAATTTAAGGAGTCTTTTGTTTGTGGAATATGCAAAAAGACATTTGTTGATTCCAAAACAATGAGTGACCACTGTTTAACTCACCTTCCAAAACCTTCTGTTTCCCAGTGTCCAGTTTGTAAGCATTCTTTCACAAGTAGAATTGCACTGATTCGGCATATCCGTCTGCACACTGGTGAAAAACCTTTCCCCTGCAAGTCATGTGGAATGCGTTTTCGGCGGAAGGAAGCTCTCAAACTTCATGAAAGGAAATGCAAGGGATTGCAAGAGCAACCTCTTCATCAGTCAACCCAGACTCAGGCACATGAGAAGCATGATGTAAAAGCAGAATCAAAGTGTTACAAAGTTCCAAAAAAATTTGCATGCTCATACTGCCCACACATATTTAAGATGTCTGGGCATTTAAAAATGCATGAAAAAGCTCACTTGGCTAACAACCTTGTACCATGTTCACAGTGTGGAAAATATTACAAAAAGAATAAGATCTATGGACATCGGAAGCACTGCAAGACCAAGGAGTCTTCTGCACAGCCAAACAACAGTGATGACCCTCAAAATGCACATACGAGTGAATCCAAAGATGGTTTTACAAGTAGGACAAGCAGGAAGAAAGAGAGATCAAAGGACATGGTAACATATATCAAGGACCATCTCAAGGAGCAATGCCCACATTGTTCTAAAAGGTTTCAGTTCAGATCTTACTTGCTAAGGCATCTTTCGACTCACTTCAGAAAAAAACTGTTTTCATGTGAACACTGTGGTCAGAAATATGGCAGTCAGAGCTCCTGTCAAGAGCATGAGGCCTTATGTGATGGTGTGATGAAGCAGCATGAGGCAAAACGACTGAATGAATCTGAAGAAGCCAAAATTATTTCAAATAGTGCTTCCAGTCTAAAAGATTGCACAGTAATTATAGGAGAAAATGGTAAGCAGTTTAAGTGCAATTTTTGCACAAAAACATTTACAAAATCTAGAAATCTCAGGCGGCATATTCTTACCCACACAGAAGTCAAGCCATATCGTTGCAAAACATGTGAAAATTGTTTTTCTCGATACGATCATCTAAAATTTCACCAGATAAGATGTAGAGGCAAAAAGCAGCACCTTCAACAGATTCCTATTGATCATTTTGGCTCTCAATCCAAAGCACAGCCACAAAGTTATGTGTTTGAATGCAGCAGTTGTTCAATTAAGTTTTCTACACACACTGACTTGACAAGGCATTTTTCCAAGCTGCATTCTAGCTTCAAACCATTTTCCTGTAAAAGATGTGGTGCTGGATTTACTTCTAAGGACAGTCTGAGGAGACATTGCATCAGAGTAAATTGCCAAATGTCCTCAACAGAGTGCCTGGAACCAGTGCAAGTACCAACCAAGTTAAGTACTTCAGTGCAGTCCTGCAGAGAAACATCCAAACTCATGCAGCGTATAGAGGGGCACTACTCCAGTAAATGGAAGTTTCAGTGTGAGTACTGCCCTCGTCGCTTTAAAACCCAATCGCAATTAAAATTGCACACTCGTCTCCACACAGGGGAAAAACCATTTGCATGTTCCAGTTGTGATGAGCGTTTCATCAGAAAAGACTATTTAAAAAGACACTTTGGTAAATGCACTGGGAAAAGAGAAGGTCCCAAAGTGCTTTGTGACAGATGTGGTGGATTATTTACTCAGGAAGCTCTCGAGGTACATCAGAACAACTGTATTGTCAGTTTAAAGCCCACTGACTGCGCTACAATTGGTAGCAATATTTCCAGCCCTCTGAAGGTCAATGCATTTTCCTGTGCCAACTGTAATGACCGCTTCTTGCTGTACTCTCAGCTCCAGCAACATATTTTAACAAAACACAGATCTGATGGCTTTCAGCAGTCAAGTGTTCTTGAATATGAGCAGTTATCAAGTAATTTGCTCATCAAGGAGGAACCAGTAGATGACAATTATGCTGAGAACATGATATGCCATAATCAAAAATATGTGAACAATGGGCATGAAAATACTGAAGGGAACATTAAGAAACCTTATGAGTGTGACCAGTGCAATCTGAGATTTATAACGAACAGTGGGCTTGGTATGCATATGCGCACTCATAGAAAAATATACCCTCTTTCTTGCCATAGATGTAACAAGGGATTTTGGAGCAAAAATGTACAACAGAAACACATGAAAAAATGTAAGGGGTTGCAAGTCACAAAAAAAGACCCTAACACAAAAGATACAACTTCATCAGAATTAGAGTATACTCCTACTGATAACATCCTTGTCTTTAATAAAGGTTCCAACACAACAGGAACCGGTGTACTCCAGACTCAGTTTTCATGTAAAGATCAAGATAAAGGAAATATGGACAAAGGGGATGCAGTTGTTCACAAATATCAGTGTTCTGAATGTGATCAAAGTTTTACAGATGGACTCATGCTTATAAGTCATCTCGAGGCTCATGGCCGTGAAGATCACGAGCGCAGATTAGGCAAAAGTCACCGATGTCATATTTGTGGGAAGACTTTTGACCAGGCAAGTGTGCTGCAAAGACACATGAAGACTCAGCATCAGGAAGCGGTAAAAAATACCTGCCCTGAATGCTTTAGAAGCTTTCGGTATCCTTCTGACTTGGACATACACCGATCTTGTCATGATCTTAATCGGCCATTTGTTTGTAACACATGTGAGTTGCGGTTTTGGACTTCTAAATCCTTGATTACTCATCAAAGACTGTCTCACTTAGACAATGAACCACTCAAAACAATCGAACCTACTCTCAAAACTGATAGGGTGTCTCCTAAAGTATTTACTTGCAATCCCTGTAATAAAGTTTACACTATTAAAAAGTCTTATATGAAACATTGCAGAATTAAGCATAAAGGGAGTTCAGAATGCCTTGATCACCTTAGAAGTACTACTACTGAACATCAGTTGAGCAACAATGAATCAGATGGAAGTGATGATAAAGATGTTAGTGATAATGACTCTGACTCTGCTCCTTATTTTCCTTGTCACGTCTGTGGTAAAACATTCTTGACATCAGAAAACCTTGAGGATCATCAAAGATGCCATCTCGGCGAAAAGCCCTATGAATGTGAAGAATGTGGCAAATGCTTTGTTCAGCTTGTAAATTTGCAACAGCATCAACGCAGTCACAAATCGGAGTTTCAGTGTCAAATGTGTGCTAAAGGTTTTGTTTCTCTCTTTGCATTGCGCAAACATAAGCACACTCATGTTAGAAAACGTCCCCATCGATGCACAAAATGCCATTTAACTTTCACACAGTCTTCACAGCTGACAGAACATATGATCACTCATCGTGATGAAAATTTTCCCTGTGATCTTTGCCATGAAAACTTTTCCTGCAAATCAAGCCGAGCAGAGCACCGAAAAATCCACACAGAGGCAGAAGAGCTTCCCCCTTTAATTCCACCAGCCAAGCAAAATTCATCTCCATTGTCAATCAACTCATCATCAAGAACTGTTCAGCAATACAGGTACCGCTGTGAAATTTGTCATACGAGATTTCCAGATCCTGAGCAGCTCTCTGAGCATGGCTGTAATCCAGCAAAAGAGCGCCCTTACTCATGTAAAGACTGTAACCAGCATTTCTTGCATGGTGCTCACCTTAAAAAACATCAACTCACTCATCAGTTATCTGGAACACGATCCTTTCAGTGTAATAATTGCCACATGAGCTTTAGCCACCGCAGTCACTTCCTGAGACATTTGCAAACACATGGTGGTGAAGAATCTTCCAAATCTCAAATAGATGATGCAGAGAAGATAGTGAATACTGATGATTCAAGTCATGACAAAATATACAAATGCCCAATTTGTCCTGAGAGTTTCTCTCAAGTGTTAGAGTTGGCAAATCATCTTTCTGTTCATGCAAATATGTGCAATGTGTGTAACAAGACATTCTCAACTAAGCAACAACTTGAGAAACATGAACAGTGCCATTTGTCTGCAGCTACACAGTATGAGTGCACAGAATGTGGAAAGAGCTTCATTGGAAGTGATGCCTTTCGACAACATTATTGTGGTCACCAAAAACGGTTTTCATGTTCATCTTCAACCACTGATAAAAAGAGGTGCTTAGAAAATTCTTCCGAATTATTTGCTAATGAGGACGAGGAGGAGGTTGATGTTGGAGAAGACTTTTATAATTGCCCTACCTGTAACAAACGATTTTCATCCAACATCAGTCTAGAGGAGCACCAAAAGTTGCATGAATTTGGACGTCCTTTCAAATGTCTGGTTTGTGGAAAAGGTTTTGCCAAAAAAAAGTATCTTGCACAGCATCAGCAAATACACAATGAGCGACCCTATCAGTGTGATTTGTGCTCTAATTCCTTCAAATCAGAACAATCACTTTTGTCCCACCGTAAATCCCATAATGCCCTCCGTAAGTACCATTGCTCAGTTTGTGACAAATCCTATAGAACACCATATGATCTTTCAAGGCATGAACAGAAACATCCCGAATTGCAAACCTTTAGTGGAGCACCTGAGTACCACAGATGTGATATGTGCTATAAGTCTTTTAGCCTGCTTACTCAACTCAGACAGCACCAGGAAACTCACGTTGGACAAGTTGTCTATGAGTGCACAGAGTGTGACAAAGCATTTGCGTTTCTACATCTTTTAAAAGAACATCAGCAAACTCACGGGACGTCAACAGATTCGTTCCAATCCCAGTCACCAGCTGACATTCTTTTTCAGAGCCCAGTTATTGAGTAATGTACTGTAGTTTATTTCCTGCAATGCAGGTGATTATTAGTCATTCAGTTTTCTGAACACATTAAAATTGTATAGTTTCTTGACCCATGTTTTACGTTTTCACTTTTCCATGTTAACTCAAATGCTTGGAGTCCTATACTACTCCTTTTAGTAATCTCTGTGTACATAGATAATACAATATTGTTTTTACCACTGCAATTCAAATAACTACTTTCAGAATTTCTAGTGCTTATAGCAAACCCCATATAAATGTAATTTTTTTTTTATCGTTGGAAAGCTAAACCAGATGTGGAGTAAAATTTGCATGCTATAAAAAATTACAGGAAATGCTGTGTATATAATACATTACCACCAATATTAATGGGCCTTATACAGCAGAAATAAGTATCCATTTATAAAATCTTTTTGGTGTTTTATTTCCATTTTTTTTTTTTCTTTTAATAAATTACACACATTTTCTTAAAGTTTGTCATTTCAAGATTTGTTGAATCAGTTTTATTTTAAAGTACTTTTGTCATGACCTGGTAATTGGTTTTATACATTCACATGTAATACCCATGTAACAAACTGAATCTATGTAAAATTGATGGGATTGTCAGAGTTGTGCATATGTCTTTGTATATGTTTATTTAGCTTTTTTGCTATTGTGTTTTCTTGAATAGTTTCTTTTTTTTCTTCTTTTTTTGGTTTTGTTAACAACTGTTAATCAGTCTTTTGTTTGCTTAACGGGTGGGTAAGAGCACCTACTTGGCACTTCATGACTTGATGTAGTTACTCAGCATGGCAAGTGACTGCATTGTTGTGCGTGTATATAATATATATTTGTATGCATATGTAACTTTTTTTTTTTTTTTTTTTTTTTTTTTTTTTTTTTTTTAAACTTATGGTGTATTCAATTCAGACTTGGACAATAAAAGCTTTTTGAATATAGTGGTCATTGGTGGTCTACATCTGTCACATTCAGTGCCTGAGATGTTTAACTCTAAAGGCATGAATGGTTTTTATAAATATCAGAATGGGCAGTTATTATTGTCAGTGCAGACTTCCAAGTCTTAGATTTGTACTTGCATCTTTTTGACTTAAAATGCAAACTGCTTTGGAAGATCACGATATTGCTAGTAACAGTAAGAGTAAATTTTGACTGGGATGGATAAACTAATACATTTATTTATAAAATGCTGGTCATTTACTTAATAACCATTGAAAACCTGGTAGTACGAGTGGTAGTAAAAATCTGTCCGAGCAAATATACCCATACATTCATATTAGGTATTGACCATTTGCTCGTTTTGCCTGTTTGTATCTTGTGGACATAAAGCAAACATAACCATTTTAAAGGATTGTAGCATCCATCCAGTGTTTGCTTTTTGTAGTAAAGTATGGCTCACAGTAGAAATTGTTCTATTTTATGTTGAAATTTATTTTATATATAATTTTTTTTTTTTTTTTTTTTAAATAAACCTTATTTTGGAAAAGTGAAAACATGCAATTCCTGTAATCCCACCACCTGCGAGAGATGCAGTAGGAGTCTGCAGCTATATGTCTGGCAGTGACTGAAGGCAAAGGGCTTGGCCTTCAATTCACTGCTGGCTTTAGGGGCAAGGAATGTTACATTTACAGAATGCAGCTGTGTAGAGAGGTTGGCCATTATTACACTCTTGAGAGGCAGGTGTGCATTTATGTAGAGGTCCCAGTTTGGTCTCTGTACATTCAAGTGTTATTCCATGGATGACACTTTAGGTTTTGACTGACATTGACATTTTTAGGTCATGAAATGGACTGTGTTTCTGAACCAAACAACAGTTCAGTGTACTTGGCCTTCTTTAAGACCCATGATGGTTTGCTGGAAGGTGCTCCCACTGGACATCCAGTTCTACTGGAGGACTTGCTCAACTCAACAATGAACATTGAAACACTGAGAAGGAGAGATTGGGAGGAATGCCTAATCTGAACCTATTTCTGTGCCAGTGGTTATCCATAACAAACAGCATGTTTGACCATAAGGGTGTTTATAAGTGCAGATAGCACCATAGGCTGTATGCCTGATAATTTTTGTAGTCATATAAAAACTGTGACCATAAGTATTGGACACTTGGTTAATGACAGGTTAGGATCTGATTGAGGTGGCGGCATTAACAGAGGCTCCTATCTGGGAGCTCTTCAGATTGCACCTCCCGCAGGACTTCTACTGCACCTTGTGGGAGCTGGGTACATACAGATTAGGTGGGCCATGAACCACAGCTCCATTGCTGAAGTGGCTGTATTAAATTATAAATGTAATACTATCGCACAAACTCCATGGTGGACTCTAGTAGTAAGTCGAGCCATCAAGCTAAAAGAGGAGTCCTGTTTAGCAAGGCTATCTTGTAGGACTCAGGATGCCACTGACAGATCCAGCAGGCGTAGAAGACTTGTGCTCTGGCAATTGAGAGGTTTTAGAACATGGCTTTTTAAGTTAAAAAGAAAACAAAAATGGAGATGCCAGGAAACGTTTAGAGAACCTTTGCAGAGTATGCAGACTTGGGGAATGCACTCGTTAGAGCTGACATAATTAGGAAATTGCACTACTTAAAGGCAGGTGCCTGGGGGCGATAAGATCCACTCTGAGGTCCTTAAGGTAGTAGAAGAGGATGGGTTCTCAGTAGGGGTGCCAGAAAAAAATCGATTCACGTCTGAATCGCGATTCTTATTTGTTACCATTCTGAATCGATCCAAATTTTCAACAATGAATGTTTAAAAACATGTTTTTTCGAACATGTCCAACCTCACTCACAGCATGTACCGTTTGTCCAGACACGGCATCCGACGTGAATTGTTCCAGTGAGTGGTGGGTACAGAACTAGCTTTTAGCCTACAGCCAGCGCCGTCTTCACTGAAGGATTTTACAATTTTTCAGGTAAGAAGGAGCTTGACATGCGGTGTGCAAAATCTGCAAAATAAAAGTTAAGTATTTCGGGAACACTTCAAATCCCCGAGCCCACGTCTTACGCCATCACCCGAAGCTAAAAGAAACAGAGCAGCAGCGCGACCAACTCCTGACCAACACACACTCCATCACGTCACTAAACTGTCAACCACCTCTGAACAAGCAAAGCAGATAAGTACATCTACAAAACCAGTTGTCTAGTAATATAATTTCTTTCTTTCTTATAGAAGAGGCGTTCCTAGCTTATAGAAGAATGTAGTTACTCGTGAAATTGAATCATGAGTTGTTAGATTTACATCCCTAGTTCTCAGTAACCATACCTTTAGATTGGTGGACAGGGTTGGTTGGTAGGTGTTTAAGTGGAGTTGTAAGGGTATCACAATCCTTAGCCTCCCTAGTCTGTTTCAGGGTACTGAAGAGGAGAGTCTATCCACTTCTTTAATGTCGGATTTAGGAGGAACAGTGCAATTTTCTTAAACATTGGATAACAACTATCATGGTCATGCTCCAAAACTGCTCTTTTTCTGTGGTGATATCTAGTGGTGAGTACAGTAGGATATGTCAACTCAGAAATGACCAACCACAGGGGTCCATACTGGCCCCAATCCACTTCAATGTCTACATAGCAGACTACCATTCCAGAACATCTAGGAAGTACCTGTATACAGTTGAGAGTGCCATTGGCTACACAACTCAAACATGCAAGGAGATGCAACCCAGTCTGGAAGCTGATCTTGCGATTCTTTGTTGGTACCTTTCTTGCTGGTAATGAATTTAAGAAGTCCAAGGCTGTATGCATGATCTACCACCTAGCCACTTGACTCACAATGATGGAGCTGGATGTAAGAATGGATGGCAGTAAGTTTAGGTTTGACCCACTGCCTGTATACATTTGCATTACACTAAACCGAAGCATAACATTTGGTCCATCTTAAGAACACACCAGTAATTTCAAGTGGGGTGCCAACTTCAGTCCTTGCCTTGATTTACTCTGCTGCGGTATGTCAAGTCAAGTCAGTTTTATTTGTATAGCACTTTTTACAACTGACATTGTCACAAAGCAGCTTTACATGGTAAAATTAAATTAGGGAGGAATCTAAAATTTTTTCTCTACAACCCCCTACACATCCCCAATGAGCAAGCCCGCGGCGACAGTGGCAAGGAAAAACTCCCTCAGTTGA
>JAQMYF010000001.1:62437422-62452544 GCA_030014195.1 Neosilurus mollespiculum
AAATATTGTATGTTGATTGCTATGAAGCAGAGACATTGTGACACAGTTAATTCAGGATTTTAATTCTATTTGTTAAGGCTTGTCTGAAGATTGCTTATATTTTCTCCCCACGATCCAAATTAGGATTAAGCGGTTCAGAAAATGAATGAATGAATGAACATCCATGGTTATCTAGATCAGTGTTTGTACTCCTGTCTACTTTCTTCATCTCTCCGAGTGTCAGTTACTAATCTAGTGTTATGGGACATCTAGATTACACAGTGGGACTTTTATTGTGATGTGCTTACTTCCGGTTTCTGTCTCGGTACGCCCAGGGCAGCTGGTCCCTCCATTGCCTATCAAGACGTCGCACTGTACTGACAATGCGTGGCGCTAAGCTAAAACTAACCATTGTGTCTCTAGCCAAAATGGTTTGTAACCTGGAATGATGATCCAAGTAAGTTTTCAGTGCCATTTCTTTTTGTTTTCAATGCACAAAAGCTAAAAGTGAGAAAAGAGTCACGCTAGTTAGCATGTCCCAGGTTAGTACTATAAGGAATGACAGAAATCAGATTTGTGCTAGCTAGCTACGGCACTGCTGTTTTTGACTTCCTCGACGTACAGCGGTCTTTGTTGAGTATTAGTCGCACATTGGTTTTACCAAGTTCGTTCGAGCGCCAGCGTCGGTTTTTTTCCCGGTGAAGACGTTACCAGGATGCGCAATCTGTGTAAGAAAGGCCTACTGCGCAGGCCTGCAGCGCGCGCGCGCCTCACGATGAGTTGTAGCAAACGAAAATATTCATCTTGCACATCATCTGCGATGCAGCCTCAGTCTCGTGCTCAAATGGAAAAGGTCAGCTAGGAATTCATCCTGAAACGGTTTGCCACTTGTGAGTCAAGCTTATTTCCATAACTGTACCTCCTAGTGGTGCGATTCGTTCCTTTTGATCGGATCATTTAAGTGAATCAAGCGAATCGTCCCTTAAACCGAACCGAAATCGGGTTTTTCAGATGCACGATACAGCAGATGTTCGTGTTGGTTTCGTTTGGGGTTATTCGCAGGTCAGAATGACAATGTTAGACTTCTGTGAATCGGGAAATATGGTCGCCTCCATGTGTGTCTTTTGTATGCAACAAGCTAACCATGATGAGGACGACAATATAAATCACTCAAAGTAAACAGTGAAATCACAGCTTTAGATTAAGAAGCAAATATTGTATGTTGATTGCTATGAAGCAGAGACATTGTGACACAGTTAATTCAGGATTTTAATTCTATTTGTTAAGCCTTGTCTGAAGATTGCTTATATTTTCTGTAACCACACTGGAATGTATAAATGTTTATCGCTCCACTCTGTGTTTGCTGCACTTATTAAATAAAAACCAAAGGGACGGTTATGTGAACTACTTTTCTTTCTTATATGGTTTGTATTTTATGGCTTCACCCAAATGAGGATGGGTTCCCTCCTGGGCCTGGTTCCTCTCAAGGTTTCCTCCTCGTGTCTCCGCGGGCTTGTTCATTAGGGATGTGTAGGGGGTTGTAGAGAACTTTTGGATTCCTCCCTGGTTTGGTTGTGCTATGTGGAGCTGCTTTGTGACAATGTCAATTGTAAAAAGCGCCACACAAATAAACTGACTTGAAATGAACTGACTTGACTTGAAACTTGAACTAGCTAACAACCTAAAAAGAGTGTGACCTCTTTGGTGTGTATTTCCGCTAGCAGAAATTTGGCCATATTTTGGTCAAACATTTGGCCATATTTTGTTTCTAAAAATGCAACATGACAATCATCTGGTGCTACTGAATAATGGTAGGGTAGTGATGATCTATGGCACTTGGCCTGCAGAATATTCAGTACAGCCAAATTATTATTATATAATTATTGCTCATACATTATTTAACCCAAATCAAGTCATACGTGACCTGCAAGCCACCGGAGCACATCAGACTGTCAGCCATGTATGAAAAGGTTGAGTCGATTAACTGATTTATTATGACAGTATCCACTAAAGTCTGAGGAATAAAGAACTTTTATAATTATAACATTAAAATTTCAATGTGCCTCTCACACCTCACTGGCTTCATCAACCC
This sequence comes from Neosilurus mollespiculum, assembly GCA_030014195.1. Lineage (NCBI taxonomy): Eukaryota > Metazoa > Chordata > Actinopteri > Siluriformes > Plotosidae > Neosilurus > Neosilurus mollespiculum. The sequence goes on from JAQMYF010000001.1 coordinate 62,439,494, forward strand.
AGCCAAGCTGTCAAACTGACAATAATAATAATTCTCTCTTTTTAAAAAAAAATATTTTATTTTATTTATTTTTTGGGCGGAAGGATGGCATTGTTATGAATTGCTTTCATTCCAAATTTTATGGCTTTTTGCAAAATAATTTTTTTAAGTTTTGCTTTTCCATTGAGTAGGTTTAGCAACTGACACCAGCTTTTTTGTTTTTCTGTATTTACAGTACATGAACTCGACATCCTGGTATTGGCCAATCAGCATGCTTGCTTGCTCATATCCGGTGAATGTGGATTTAATAATGCTTAATTGACCCCCAAACAGTTGCTTCTACTCCATTTCAATAGTTTATCGGGGGGATCACACGCTTTTGTAGCAAGATCAAAACAATGTGACATAAGCTTATCTTTTTCCCTGTAATCAGTGTTAACTCCAGTAAATGTTTAACCCATACAGTAAAGTAAACCTTAAACAACTGTTCTGTACATTCTATTTATCCATTTTAATGTGACTTATGGACTTAGAATGGATAAAAAGTGATCATTTTATTGTTTAAAACTCCTCCTGTCCAGTTTGTGGTGGCATGTGCACTATAACCACTATTTCCGGTTTTGGTTGCTGATACTGGAAGTGGACGTATGAAGAGAAGGAATCACATGAGTGTCCTACATATTATAAGCTTGGTTTTCGACTAGATCTACCAGGAAGGCTTCAAAACGTTAAAATTTCCTTCCTGTCACATTATCTTTGTAACAAATTGATCGCAACCTTTTGTTTAATTGTTGTAATAAGATCCATTGTTATTTTTTAGATCTACATACTCACTGTATTCTACTTTCCTATTATTTTATTTATTCGTTTGACATATACGGGGCTTTCAAATGAAGCCGGTTGAATTTCCATCTCGAGTCCTACCTGCCACTTTGGTTTTCAAAACAAAAAAAAAATCTGCATATTCCCTACACGAACTGTGCCTCCGGCCATCTCGCATACGTATTATATTATAAAATGTATTTGATCACTTGGTGGTTCCGGTGTCAGTGTACTTACTGTTCAAGCTCACTTTTCACAACAGACAGGGCAAATGCACGTCTCCGGTCTGTTTACTGGCTTTAGAAAGAGCAATACGCATCTCAGAGCTGTTCAGTGGCTTTAGAGAGCAACACAGATTTTGGATCTCTGCTGTAGAGAGGAGAAAAAGGCAAATAGCTAAATATATATAGGCAATGCGGTAATCTTATAATATCTCGGCTGATAATTCCCTTATTAGCACGAGTTGTAAAGCAGATCTAGTCTTTTACATGTGTCCAAAATTGATGAATACCCAGGTTGAGTTATTAAAAACCTCTTCTACGCAATAATGCACCGATCTGTCATGGAACAAACGCATTGTGGAGGAAAATGATTTGAAAGCCCTGAATGTATTATTAATAATGTATAGCTGTACTTATGTTTGTTCTAGACATAACTTTTTTTTTCTCACCCTTGTGAATAATTAATATTATTTTTGAAAATGTATTCACTGTATTTTATCATTCATTATGTCACTTGATAAAATTTTTCACTTGATAAAATGTTTTCAGTGAATTGGATTGTATTAATCATGTAAATCTTGGCGGTCTCAATCATTAGTTTGAAACTTTATTTAACCATGGTTAGGTGACCTTCACCTACATTTTTTTTTCTTCTTATAACAAGGCTTGTGCTAAAAAAAATTTATTCTGAGTACGCAAAAGCTAGATAGGTAAGCTAAAAAATGATATAATTTACCCCTATTGAAAACCCTTTTAAAATTACAAAAATTGGCCCTAACAAGTAAACCTCTTGTTCCTCTGTTTGTTTTTCCGCCATGCAGTAGTTCACTGAGTAAACTGAATAGAATACTGCATTAGACTACTATTAACCATATTAGCCTTTTTTCCCCCTCTAGAGCACAGATCCAAACTATGCATTGCTCAATAAAGCCAGTAAACAGATCTGAAATGCATGTTGTTCTCTAAAGGCAATGAACAGGTCTGAGATGCGCAGTGCTCTCTAAAGCCAGTAAACAGATCTGAAATGCGTGTTGCTCTCTATAGCCAGTGAAGAGACCTGAGATGCATGTTGCTGTCTAAAGCCAGTGAACAGATCTGAGATGTGCATTTGCTCTGTCTTGTGAAAAGCAGCTTAAGCATTAAGTACAGTGACACTAGAATGACCAAGTGATCAAATATATTATAGTATACTACGTGAGCGAAATGGCCGGAGGCATGTTGTATGTAGGAAATATGCAGATTTTTTTTAATTTTGAAAATGAAAGTGGCACAGAGGACTCGAGATGGAAATCCCACTGGGTCACAGCTCTCAAGAACATATTTTACTTGTTAAGTTGACATAAAATATCGTGAAATTGCAGAAATCGTCATACTTTCCGTCATCTTCCGCTTCTTCCGGGGTCAGGTTGTGGGGGCAGCAGCCTAAGCAGTGAGGTCCAGACGTCCCTCTCCCCAGCCACTTCCTCCAGCTGTGGGGGTACACCGGGGCGTTCCCAGACCAGCCGAGAGACATAGTCTCTCCAGCATGTTCTGGGTCGACCCCTGGGGTCTCTTCCCAGTTGGACATGCCCGAAACTCCACACCAGGTTGGCGTTTAGGAGGCATTCTAATCAGATGCCCAAGCCTCCTCATCTGGTTCCTCTCAATGCGGAGGAGCAGCGGTTCTACTCCGAGGGAATCTCTAAGGGAGAGGCCCGCTACCCTGCGAAGGAAGCTAATTTCGGCCGCCTGTATTCGTGATCTTGTTCTTTCGGTCACTATCCAAAGCTTGTGACCATAGGTGAGGGTTGGAACGTAGATTGACTGGTAAATTAGCCCTTTACCTCTTTCAAGTTTCAAGTACCCCTCCTAGAATCGCCACCTTACTGTGGTAGAGGGGTTTGCGTGTCCTAATAATCCTAGGAGCTATGTTGTCGGGGGCATTATGCCCCCGGTAGGGTCACCCAAGGCAAACAGGTCCTAGGTGTAGGCCCAGACTAAGTGCAGTTCAGAAGACCCGGATGAATAGATTAAACGCGGGTCCCCTCCTGGAGCCAGGCCTGGGGGAGGGGCTCCAAGGCGAGCGCCTGGTGGTCAGGCTTCTGACCATGTAGCCTGGCTGGGCTTAGCCCGAAAAGGAGACATGAGTCCGCCCTCCCATTGACCCACCACCCGTGGGAGGGGCTATAGGGATCGGGTGAGTTGGGTGGCAGCCGAAGGCATGGGTTCTGTTGGACCGATCCTCGGCTACTGACTCTGGCTCTTGGGACTCGGAATGTCACCTCTCTGGCAGGGAAGTGTGTGTTCATTCCCTTGTACATTTGTACTGTACAGTTGGGTTGAAAGGGAGAAAATCAGATGCTCTGGGATTTCTTGTCATTTTTCAGCATTGAGACATATCACCTCCCTCATGTTCATTTATTTGTTAGATTAGATGAAGTAGTATACATGGATGAGAATTTTCCACCAATTGGTTGATTTCCGCATTTTTGAAAGTCAAATGGGTAATTTTTGAGATTGATGCAAATCCAGTGTAAAAATTGTGTGTGGGGGGGGATCGACAGGAGCGCTGCAATCATTGGACATATTTTATCCGAACATCCACAGTGCTACTCTTGATTTGTTTATCTGTGTGGTTGTTAATATCGCCTAGCCGATGGAAACACAGCCATTTGTAGTTTATTGCGTGTGTCAGGCATCTTAATATGGTATGCCAGTCTGGTCATCTCAACGTGGCACAGCGAGCAACGGTCAGATTATCAACAGAAGTGAGCAGCACCTGGTAAATTTTGACATTGAAACAAAAAGAAAAGCGATGGTTGGTTGTTCAGAAACGAGGTCAGACATATTGTCCAACCACGAGCAACTTTATATGGGTTTCTCCTGTAACAAGTTTTTCAGTAAAATGTTCGTTCTATCCTGTATACGTTTTGTAAGTTTCTGATTTCAAGTTATTGTCGAATTTTGCCCTGATCTCAAGAGCTAATGTTAGCATGTAGACCCGTTTGCTAGATGAGGGACTCTGTCGATTTGCTTTTTTTGATGCATTTTATCAGGAATGTGTGCTGCAGACCTCACACACATACACAGCTGATGGATTTCTATATTTGTCTGTTTATGCAGGTATGGAGATGTATGGGTTTCTTAAATACTATTAAAATATTAATAGTATTAAAATAAGATTATTTAGTGTATTAAGGCAGCCTATGTTTTAGAAAAGTTGTATATGGATCTACTTTGTAAATGTATTTGCACATTAATGCAAGTGTTAATTTCAGTACAGGAAAATAACTAATATTGGATTTTGGACTTCAAATTATTATTAATTTTGTCTCAGACATTTTATTTCATTAGATGTAATTTTCTTAAAATACTTTAGGTTATTTTGTGTAAATATGTGTATTTTATTTTATTGTAAATTTGTCAAATTTTTATTTGAAAAAAAAAAAAAAAAAAAAAAAAAAAAAAAAGCACCATTGACCATTTTTCTACTTTTTTTTTTTTTCTTTTTACTGTTCTCCTTCCTGAGTATAACATGCCAAAATTCAAACTTTGTAATAATTGTCAAGAGTCAGAGGGAGGGCATCGAAGGTGGGTAGCCCAGAACTGGTTTCTGTTGAATATCTCTGTAACCATTATGTGTATTGGAAATCTGATAGCGATTTGGATTCTACAGGAAAAAATGCATAAATACACCAAATTTCACCTCACTAACATGGGATTTGACTAAGTTGCAAGAGAAAAAGGGCATCTGTCCTCCATTTGGAGAGGAGATGGAGTTGATGCCCCAAACTTGAGGGTTTTTTTGTTCTCTCACAGGAACCTACAGCATATGAAAAATTTTGCCAAATTTGTGATGTCATGGTTCCACCCCTTGGTTGATTTGAGATGGAATGTCCTGACTGGAGTATAAAAGGACTATTGCACCTGTTTCACAGCCTGTTTCCTGATTTTTTATTAACTATGGAAACTGTTATCCAAACCGAAGCTAGGCCAGCATATCCTAAAGTTGCTTATACACTAAATCTTGTCCAGCATTGATAGTCACAGATTAATTATAGGCCTGAATTTTACTTATCTTTACATTTTCTCATTTAAATTTCTCAAAAAAGCTGACTCACTTACAAAGCATCTTAAATTATGCTACCTGTTTGCTAATTATGAATAATGACTAATAAAAATAAGCCAGGAAGCAGATTTCAGTAAATCCTTAAAAATATCACCATTGTCAATACTGACAGTTCATCCCTTTTAATGGCAAGGAAATTCTGTTTGGGGAAAAATGTTAATTTGTTTTCTGTTTTTCTTCTTTAGGAAATCTACAAGAATTGGCACAACTGAGCCTAAAACACTCATAACTTTCTCCCTTTGAAATCCCACCATGCTTGGGCTACAAGAAACAAGACCTGCTGGTACTTCGTCCACTAAATCATACAGCTGCGTGGCATGCTCAGCCACGTTTCATGGTTTAGCATCTCTCTTGGTACATCAAGCATCTCATGCCAGCGAAGTTTCTAGTCCACTAGGTGCTACATCACCTATTTGCAGTCACTGTGGTGGATTATTTGCCAGCAAAGAGCTTCTTGAAAAGCACCGCTGCATGATGTTGCCCCCTCCTGTGAATCAAGATCTATACACATCAGAGTGTCGGGAAGGGTTTCAGGAAATTGGTGGCCTTCAGGAGCAAAAAAAGATGTATGAAATGAGCTCCTTTACAGAGCCACATAATAATTCTACTATAAAAGTTGAAGTCCAGATGGATGGAAATGACTCTGCTCAAGTTCTTCCATCTGAGAGCTTACCTTCCCAAATTACCAAGGAGTCACTTCATGAGAGACATCAGTCACTTTCTGAAGTTGAGAAAAAAGAGTGTATATTTACATCTAAGGTAGCTTCTATGCAGAATCCAATCTCACAAGGTTGTGATGGATTGCTACCAACCTGCGAATCCAGTCCTATGATTTCCAAAGAAGCACAAAGCGAGCCCTTTAAAAATAATGCAAACATTGTGGACAGTGAAAATATGAGTAGTTCTGACAGTGAAGACTCACCAGACCAGTCAACAAAAACAAATAGGAAAACACTTCTTAAAATTCTTGCTTCTGCTTATATGAGCCATAGACAACCATCCCAAATTCAATGGGGTCAAAACAAAAGGGCGTTGCCCCCCCGGAAAGTTTCACCAAGGGCGCCTATACAGCCTCCAGCATCGGTGTCTGCATCAAACCCTGAGTGCACTGTAACTGAGGTTGTGAAATATGCACCTCGCCGAGGTTGTTTTGTACCATTCTCAAGCAAGAGCAGTGTTGTATCAATGACCAAGGCATTGTGTCCAGTGGTGGCACTTGAAACTCGTCAAAAGCTTTGCAAGGATAATATTGAAGGTAGATATCAGTGCGGGATCTGTCGTAGGATCTTTCAAAACAAAGACAGCTTAATAATACATCATGCCTTGCATAGAAAAGAAAGAGTAAAATTTTGTCGTCGTTGCAAGCAATTTGTGATCAGTGTTATTTCTGTTCCAGATAGCCATGTCTGTTCTGGCTATGCTGTAACAGACAGCTCATTTCCCATAATAATGTGTCCAAGAAAATTATTCCACTGTCATTTGTGTAATAGGAGCTATACAAGGCGCCACAGACTTAAAACCCATAAATGTCAGTGGATAGCTGCTTCTGCCCACAAAGATGCTATGATCTGCAATATTGGAGGGGGTTCTAATGCAGGAGAACAACTTTTGTCACTGAAGCACTCAACAGGCAATGTAAATGTTGCTGTGAACACTGATGGCATCAACTCTATAAAGACTGAAGAGAGTGCACAATCGCCAGGGGAGGACAAATTTCAGATGAACCCCAACTCTCCTGAGTCTGAAGCATCGGTTGAAAGTTTCAAACATTTTCTTCCTAACAAGTCTAAATTTGCAAATGAAAATGTTAAACTGTTAAAAAGAGAAAATTCCATTAACTCTTCAACCTCTGAAACTGAAGAAATGGTGGGAGGTAGCACAGAGGGAAATGAATCCTTAGAAAGAGGCCAGTGGACTGTACCTCTGGATGATGCTGAAGTTGACGTGCTGACTGATGAAGAAAATTCTAGCAATTTAGATGCATCACCCAAGGAAAACACTGATGATGAGGTCATTATTTTAGAACCATCTGTTAATCATGGAATGACAAATTCCACAAGTAAAGATTTTCAGGTACATTTTTCTGATGGTGGAATAAGGCGTTTTTCATGTAACAGATGCCAGAGAAGCTATTCTAGACGGTTTACACTAAATCAACACCTCATGATTTGTAGATCAAGAAAATTAATGGAGCCAATTTCCTATGGAAATATGTCAGCTAATATCCTTGGAGTGAAGAAAAAGTTTCCATGTCCCCATTGTGGTTCATCATTTACTCGCAAAGACAATATGAATATTCACCGAAAGAGATGCCAATCCATGAGAGAAAAAAACATTGTGGATGGAAATGGGATGTTGGACAAGCAAAAACAAGCAGCCCAGGACAACATGTTTGTGTTGCCACCAGTTTTGAAGAGCCAAGTGAGACAAGAGGGCTGTAGTAATGTTGGGGGTGGAAGCTGGGGCATTATGTCATTACCATCTGTGCTCCCCAGAAAAGTGACTTGTGAGTGTGGTGTTAGTTTTACATGCCCCAGGCTTTTGTTTGAACATCTGCAGATGCATGCACTAGAGTCTTATATTTGTTCCCATTGTGGTGAGAATTTGCAGTCCTGGGCTGACTTTGAAGCACATCAGCAATTACATCTGCACACTTCAAGGCCAAAAAGTGATGAAAAAGGGTCACAGCAGCAATCACATGTGCAAACTCAACTTCAAAAGGAACCAGATATTCATACATCAGTGCAAAATCCAAGAGAGTCTCGAGATTTGTTTAAATCTCGTTTAAATCATAGGCCCTTTACAGGCCCGTATGTTTGCCACAGATGTAAGAAGATCTTTAGACTACGCAAGTCTTTGCTAAGGCACCTAACGCGGAGTTGCAAGGGAGATTCTACAGCTGAAAACAAATACTCTTGTTCCCGCTGTGGCATGACTTTTCAAAACTCTTTAGCCCAAGATATCCACATGCGTGGCAACACTTGTACCCCTACTTTCAAACCTCTTCGTTGTCCAGTATGTGTACGATGGTTCAGCAGCCTTGAAGGACTCAAGAGACACTTGTTATCACATAGCCAGGAAGAAAGTTTGACTTGTCAGATTTGTGGTTGTAAGTGCTCAAGCCATACTGCACTTGAGGAGCATAAACGGAGTGTGCATGGTACAAAGAAAGATTCTGAGTCATCTACAGTTCAGTCAGCACATGTTTCACAAAGCAGCTTGTCAGATGCTTTTCGCTGCCAGATATGTCAACGCAGTTACCCAAAACTCCAATCCTTGAAAGACCATCTAAGAAAGGTTCATAGACCAAAAAGTCTAAATCCAGTCAGCATTGGCAGTATTCAATCCAAGGAACTGTCAAAAGGTATTGTACAGCAAAGTTATAACAGGCAGTTTCAGTGCCACATTTGTGCTCGCACCTACCAAGATATCCAGTCCTTAAAAAATCACAGGAGGAGGGTCCACCGTATTCTAGGAGGTGGACTGCAGCCTTCAAGGGGAAGTCTACAGCAAAGTCATTCCAATCCATTTCAGTGTCAAATCTGTTCACGCACTTACCCTAACATAAGGTCATTGAGAAACCACAGGAGGCGGGTTCATCGTATCCTGGGTGGTCTTGGTCTTGAAATATACAAAGGCATTGCTCATCAAAATCAAAGCAGCGTTTTTAAGTGTCAGATTTGCCAACGCAGTTATCCAGACCTAGAAGCATTAAATAACCACAAAAGGAGGGATCACTGTATTTTAAGGAATGTACTTGAGACAACAAAAATGGATGCCACACATATGGAACAGTCACAATCGGATGTTTTTCATGTTGAAGATCCCAGTGCAAGTTGTGAGCCTATTGCCTAATTCCAGTTTGTTACTAGTGACATTTAAGGTAAAAATGACATACTGTGGGAGGTTTCAGTGCACTCGACTTTCTTCAATCGTATTAGAATTAAAAAATAGCAAAAGTAGTAGCTTCAAAATAATTAATCTGTAAATATGTTGGATATGAAGGTAAATATTCCCTAGCTGTTTTTAAATATTACTCTGATATTCTTGTTCTCATTTCATCAGTTGGTGGTGGAAGGTACCACCAATAGACTCCCCACAGTACGATCTCAATTTAATATTGATTTTGAACTTATAAAGGCCCAGAAATAATACCTAATTGTGTGGGCAGTTCCAAACTAGTTAAATGGAGTTGGCTGCAATCAGTAGTGATTATTACCAATTTTTCGCTTGCATTTAAGGTTATGTTAGAGGTTCAAGTTTACTAATGAGTAACAACTGCATAAATTTGAGACTGGTAAAGTGGAAGCATGGCTTCCATGGTTTGTACTGAGATGTATGGTGAGTAGTTTTTCTTAATGCTGTACACCAAGAGCAACAAGTCACTGCATGATACCTACCACATGGGTTTTTTTTTAGCAGTCATTCATATTACAGTAATGTTTTTAGGAGTTTCATGAAGGATTAAACCTTTTTGTTAGTTTTGAAGACCACAAGCTTCAGTGGACCTCATTTATCAAGCTAGATAAAGCTGGTAATTATGAAAATTCCTATAGATTCAGAAAAAAACACCTGTATCCAACTTGTGATTCTGATGGCTGATTTATACTTTGAAATTGTTTTTTTAATCAGATCTGGCAGGGGGGGGGCTTTGTGATTAATTGTAAACTGGGTGAATTATAAAGCATTTCTCGAATGATTTAACCCATCTTTCATGAAAAATTCACATTATTAAATGGTCATTAAGATCCAGAACCACTATAGCATCTTACACTTTACATGCTTATATTAGCATCATGGTAGATTTCCTACTTGTATCCATATTCTCGTGGAGAACAATGAGCAGCCAAAAATGTGGATCGGTCATAGCTATTATAGTTCGTGTCACCATGTCGTGTAGTTACATTTCTGGAGAGGTGCATGTCAGGTTATCTGAATAAGCTATACCCTGCGATGTAGATGTGATGCAGTTATATTAATTGGTTTTGATTGTGTGGACATGTATGCATAAGAAGGCTATGTGATGACGATAAACTTGTCATATTTGCATAAAATACACTTTTATGGTTGGGATATACTTTTATATTTTATTTTATTTTTCTTATGTTCACTTTTAGCAGATGCAGTTATCCAGAGTGACTTAGAGTTTTTAGTTTAATATGTCAGAACTTAAAAGTATTGTTTTTATTATTATTATATGCATTTATGCATTTCAGCCTGCACCCTTAATACTCATTTTATGTTACCAGTTCTGTGCATGACCATTTCTGGGTTTTTTTGTGAGCTCACGAAATGGTTTTTGCACTTTAATGGCTGGTTTGCATACAGTAGTATAAAGAAAATCAGCATTTTCTTTAAATCGGCAAATCTGGTTCAGCTTGTCCTATGTAAACTTTATGGAAGATTTGATAAATGAGGCCCATTGAGATTTATGGAGCAAGATGTGATGCGTCACTTAAGAAAGCTCAACAAAGATTACATTTTCTAGATGTCTGTATTGTGATGTACGTCTTCACCTGAAATATAGAGTATTTGGCCTATTTCAGTGTAAATAATCCTGCTTTTTAAGTACTTTCTCACACTCCCAGAACATTTGAAAATTTGGTAAATGCATGAACATCTGAAGAAAACATTGTAAATAAAGGTGTTTTTGTAATATTGCATTGTGAATGTACTGAAGTTTGTTTATTTGAAATGTTTCAGAAGACTGTAAGTTCATATTGCAAAAATAAATGTGGTGGCATTCTATGACACTAGGTTAAAACAGTTGTGTTCAGTTATTCATGTTTATCAAATTTATGTCTTTATTAGATATAACAACCTCCAATCTTCTGGCAAGGCCTTACACAACCTTGTGCTTGGTCTGTACACCCTTAGGGTTATGAAATTTGAGGACTTTTCCATGACTTTCCAGGACAGACAAAATTCCATAACCTCTTAACAATTCCATGCATTTTTCAGTGACTGTCTTTGCAATGAGATTTTCACAATATATATTTGCCAACCAAATTTAGAAAAGAAAAAATATATAATGCAAATTTAATCAACTGTTATTGTACAATGCAACATTTATATAAGCATACACTACTAAAATGTGATATATTGTGATAGTCATTTTCTATTGTTCATAAGTATCTATTATTAAACTTATCTTTATCCTCAAGAAATATTGGGGGGAAAAAAGCCAGTCAGATGCCCACTGTAGAATATAATGGTGTAAGTTAGTTTTTCAGTTCTGCTAATTTTTGATCCAGTTTTTCATTAATTTGCTGAGCTTCTGCTCTCTTGGTCTCAGATTTTCTATGGCTGTTGCCCTTAGCAATCATTGCCCTCATTTCCTTCAAGGTATGTACATTCTGTGAAAATTCATTTGCTTAGTTTTCTAGCACATCTGCATCTGATCGCAGTCTTATTGAGCTTGCTTTTAATTCCTCAGTCTTCTGAAACAAGCTGTTGCGCTTAGCTGCAACTTGGATATTTTCCTGTTCTTTCAAGTATGCGAGGGCTGTTTTCATGGTCTTCCATACTTTGACTGTCTCTTGTTTATTGTTGTATAGAGGAAGAGTAGTCCCAGCTACACTAGTGAAATCTTTTCTCAATTCTGATAGTGTTATCAGAGGAAAATATTGCTCAAATTTTGACAAAGTGCAGAATTCAACTCTCTACAATATAATAAAAATAGTTATTAGTTAACAGTTAGTAATTACTAACTGACTGACTTTTAGAGGGGTATTTCCTTAATGAATATCTTTAGAACAATGAACATAAATGACAGCAGTAACATACATATACATAACTCATAAATGTACAATTCACATCAAAGTCATAAAAAAATTAATATATAAAATAAAATATATATGTCTATAAATAAAAGGGGGGGGGGGTCACAGTACTATAATGAGCTTTATGTGGATAACTGTTAGAAGTTCACAGTATAAAATTTACACATGGAACAGGGACAACGCTAAATGCAATGTATGTAGGACCCAACCTCCTGCCTGCACTTAATACAGAGGGGAGAGATCTCAGGGTAGCAAGTGTCCAAAAATTGAGGCGTAATCTATAGAAAATCCTGTATTGACTCTCTGTAAGTCTGTTACACAAAAAAATTTTATTTACTGATGATATTACCTTAGACCAAACATCCTGTGCAAACTCAGTTGTCAAGTATTTGATCCATAAGCCCTTGATTTTATCAATATTACATGGATTGGAGATAATTTTCCTGTTCTGGGGACACTAACAAGAAGGAGTCGATAACTGGCTAGTGGCTGGGCTGCAGGAAGGCCCAGGCTATTAATAAAATGTCTAACCTGAAGGTAGCCATAAAAATGTTGACATGGTACACTATATTTGGCTCTTATTTGTGCAAAATATAGCAGTTTATTATCCTCAATCAGATCCCCCACAAATCTAACATCAAGGTTATACCAGTGTTGGAATATATTAATACCAAGTCCTGGGGGAAAAGCCCTGTTCTATATGATGGGGAGAAGGGCTGGTATGAGACATTTGCTTTGAATGAACTTGAAACTCGTCTCCCGTGTTCTGATTGTGTCCATCATGATGGGTCGGGATTTTGGACTCAATAGGAAGCAAAGATTTCTCATTAACAAAAAAGTGAGTGGAGACAGAGAGGGGCAGTGCCAAGTATCAATTTGGGTCTCTTGTATAGACTCCCTAAAATGTTTCAGCCACCCATACACTATGCTTATATGACATGCCCAGTTATAAAGCTTATAGTCAGGCAATGAGAGACCACCACTCTCCCATGGCAACCGCAGTGTTTTTAGGCTTAGATGTGGTTTTCTCCCATGCCAAATGAATTTAGAAATGGCTCTCTTTCTTTCTCTCTCTCTCTCTCTCTCTCTCTCTCTCTCTCTCTCTCTCTCTCTCTATATATATATATATATATATATAT
>JAQMYF010000001.1:62461257-62476646 GCA_030014195.1 Neosilurus mollespiculum
CACGGGGGGACCTAGTGAATGACCTGCAGAGAGCTGGGACCAAAGTAACAAAGGCTACCATCAGTAACACACTACGCTGCCAGGGACTCAAATCCTGCAGTGCCAGTCCTGTTTTACAAGAGTTAATCAACAGCATCTCCCACAAGGTTCATTGTTTGGCAATGTTTGTGTCAATTGAAAATTATAAAAATAAAGGCACACACACAAAAAAGACTTGATTATTTCACACACTGAGAAATATTAACAAATCCTGATACAAAAATTGCATGTTGTAAAGATTCCTGAGCCATCTTTGTGATATGCAAGATTTTGCAATAAAGTAATATCAAGTATAAAGACTAAAAGTACAATTATTTTATTAGTGTGCTAAAAAGCTGTCTCGGTGGGAAGCTTTATAAGTGGCATCACTTTCCAGATTTGATGAGACATATTTTATGTCTGTGTATTTACGTTTTTTTCTTGGCACACTTTATACAAAGCTTTTCTGACTTTGTAATGTTTGTCTTTCTGGTACCCATTATTCCATGTTTACTGGAACAACATAATAATGGCAGGATAGATAGAAACCATGAAGAAAAAATTATCAATAGAAGAAACTTTAAAAGTGCCTGGAGCTAGTTGTTGAGTCAACAGGGATTTCGCTGGCCACCGGCTCTTGAAACCTACGGTAAATCTAATAATAAACTATTACAAAGGCTAATGTAACGGCATAGATCTAGACTTATAAATAGAGATGAACTGGGAAATCGGCCAGAAACCAGAGTCAAATGATTTTCAGTGTTCTCCGCCTGAGACCAGAATCGGACAAACATTCTCACATATCTGATTCTGAGCCGGTCCCTGTGATTCTGGCACAGGAAATTACATCACAGTTGCCTGCATGCATATCATGCATGTCTCACTCATGCACACACACATTGCATCTCATTCACGTACATGTTTAAAGCCACAATGTAAATTCGTTAAACCTGATTCACACAAATAGTGACAAGTGACCAGCAACCATGCAAAGTCTATGACTGCCAGCAAAATGAGCATCTAGAGGCAAAACTTTCTCAAGCGACATAAAGTGGGTGGGCGCAGAGTTCAACTGAGGAAAAATGTCACAGAAGTGATTTGAGCAGTAAACAATCAGAGCTTAAAGATACTGTTGACTGACAGATGTCGTCAAACACTGAATTCCAAAACCTTGTCCTATTTGCTTCCATAGACCTTGTAAAATAGGTGACTTCGTGGGCAGTTCAGCGGCAAAGCAATTCATGTGTCACTCAGTGCTTCCTGTTTGAATGTGGTTGTAGAGTGAGTTTTTTACTGTGATTGAAGACGCAACCAGCAAAAAATCTTTTGTAAAAACTACTAAACTACTAAAACTAATGTGTTTGGTTTGATCCCAGGCATGTTACATAAGCTACTGTTACTATATAATATTAATAATAATGATAATAATAACTATCATTACTATTGGCAATATTTCTACTACTACTACTATTAAGAATAATTATTATTGTAATATAATAATAATAATATTGTTACTATTATTGTTATTATTACTGATAAAGTGCATTCTTTCCTCCCTAAAATTTTGCATTTAAGAAAAGATAAATAGATGTTTGAATATGCTGTCAGTGTTCAAAATAATTTGAATATGTTTGAATATGCTGTCAGTGTTCACTGTTCAAAAGAAAATCAGCAAAAACTGGTAATGGCAGGTCACACTTACAGAAAAAAAATAGGAAATTGAAATCGGCCAGGAAAACCGCAATCAGTGCATGTCAACATATAAACAGATACTATATATAATTACAGTAAAACTGACAGACCCACTCATATGATACTTATATGTTTCATTTGGCGCTTAAAAGTATTTATGTCCCTTATTGTCTGAAGCACTTCTGGAAGTATGTTTTTGGAGCTTTGGAGCTGCTAATTCAAATGTGTGAACTGCAGACTGTGTGCGCTCGGCCCTAGTTAGGTTATTCAGTTTAGCAAGCCACTGATTAGATAATTGGCTCTTTATTTGCAATTGGACTCATTTGCACATGTAATCTTAAAGATCAAAATTTTAAAAATATTTCCATGCAATTTTATGTCCAAATTAACTGTTTAAAGTGTAAGTCCTTTACAACAGTAAAGACAATTTCAGTATATTAAAAAGCAATGCTTTTTTTTTTTTACTTTATTCATATCAAATTTCCGATTTTCCAACATGAAAGTTGGACATATCTGGTTAAGTTACGGGCTTTACAAACATTACAAATTCATACCACTGTTTTATTACAATAAAATAATTTTGGAGTGTGAAAAAGATTTATAATGTGTGGTTTTGCTAATTTTGACACAATTTTTTTTTTTTGCCTTTTTAATGAAATGGGCCTCTGAACGTAACAAACTGGCAGAATGTTTGGAAACAATATTAACATGAAGTACATGTGTATACAATATTAAAAACCCATGCGACTGTAAAAGATACAGGGCTACTCAAAACAAATGATTTGAGCCACAGGTGACAGTGTTACGTGATGTGTCTGTCAATGTTACGTGCCATTAACTTAAAGTGGCTTTAGAATTTATTCTGTGGATAATATTATCTTTTAAGTTATATAATCTTTACAGTCCAAACTTTGTAAATTGAGAAGAATTTTAATTGTTTTTATGGTAATTTTTAATAAATGTCCCCTAGAAAGTTCCCAAGACCAAATAATGAGCCAATTAGAAGTTCAACTTTGTCTTCAAGTTAGATAGAGCATGTGTGTGTCTGAAGAAAGAGAGAGAACGTAAGGCAGACGGACGAAATGTGAAACTTCCATAGCTAAGGAAGAAAGGAAGGAGAAAGACAAAGAACAGGTAGCTAGATTCCACAGATGAAAAAAGTATTGAATGCATGGCAGCAAAAGGAAAATGTAGAGATTCCATGTCTAAAGAGGAAAGGAAAAGAGAAGCACAGGTGATGACACTACATTTATGCCAGTTGGTGATATATGAAAGGTCAGTGAATGCGGGTGTTTAGTCCACAGGGTTGGCACTGGCTTAAAAAAGCAGTTAGTCAATGTGGCTCAGTGGCTGGAAAATCTCTTTGCCACAGTAGGACCCAAGTAGCCACACCACTGATCACTAATTGTGGCGAAAGCAATTAGCCTCAAAACCTCAGAAAACGCCTCACCTGACAAAAAAAACAACAACCCAGAACGTGATTCCGTGTTAGATCTGATGACTGTGATTCTGAGATTTTCTAAAGATTTTTGGAACAAGGCTGGTATTCTATAGATGGGTTTCAGATGACGTCACCCACCTCGCATAATTCCTGCGCCCGCCATCTTGAGAGTCAGTCAAGTCATTCAACCGTAAACAAAAACTGCAGCTATATTACATACAAGCGTGGTTTAAAGCTGTACAAACCTCACCAACCCTGTAGAAAAAAGAGGCACTATTCTGACATTCCAAAGGTGATAAAACACCAGGGGGCAGACACTAAACGCTTGTTACCACAAAGGTGAAATCTTTGACTGGCGAAAATAAACAGGGAAGGCTTTGATCTAGACCAAGGCAAAAAGCATTACAAAGTGTGTTCCAAATAAAAATTTTTTTGCTAACATGATGTTCATTGTTAAATTTGGAATTAAAACTTCTAACATGGCCAAATACCTGTTAACACATAGGCATTCATGTATTTCAAACAGAGGCTTAAACATGTCTATGTGCTTGTGAGGAGTCAGTATTGTCTGCATGTACTATCTCACACACACACACACACACACACACAATAAAGCGCTGTATTTTTTTCTAAAAAGACAGGTGGCTCAGGGTTTAATAAATCTTAAATGTACACATAGAAGACTTGTTACTTAGGGTGTATTGTGAAGCAGAAAATTGAAATAAACAAGTAGTTCTAAAAGGTTCTCTTTAATAAATAATTATGCAAAAATCTCCTCAACAAATTGCTTTTGTAAAAAAATGGTTTCAAGTTGGACAACATTAATGATGACATTATGAAGACAGACATGACATGTTCTTTTCAAGTGAGACTTGAAACAAATGAAAAAAATGCCATTTTAGTGGAACATATAAATCCATATCCACAAAACAACTGATGTTAGGAACTTGAACATTTCAGGGAAGCAGGATTGTCATCCTCCACATAGAACAAAATTCAGAATATATTTTTTATGGCAAAATAATCCTCTGTATTAGGAGCATAACAATAAAAACAATCCTCTGTATTGGGGATGGGGGGATGTTTCACTGTCTTTCAGTAGCTGATTTCTGCGTTCATCTGTATATCCTGCTTTGTTATTTTAATTATCCGCTTAACAGTTCCTGTTTCATGTTGTTTTGTTCAGCAAAAGTTTATCCACCTACCTTAGTTAGACTGTTTTTTTATTCTGCATGAGTCTGAGCGGTGGTGCAGCAGCCTCTATTTTTTTGGGTTTCTGTATAATTTAAAGTGAGGGGACAGAATGAAATAGTTTGGCCATATGTAGAAAAGGGATAAAGGGTATATTGTTAGAAGAATCAATCATGAGGATGGAAAGCCAGAGAGAAGATTTATGGATATGGTGAGGGAGCACATGCAGGTGATTGGTGTGGCAGAGAGCGATGCAGAGGACAGAGCAAGGTGGAGAAGGATGACACACTGGGGCAACTCTTAAAGTGAAATGAAAGGAGAGCCTTTCAAACTCACCTGTTACACATACACACACACCCTGTGGTGGTTTTTACCTTAATTTTTTTAAGTTGCAATCTGCTAAAATATGTTAGTGATAGTTTATATTAGAGAGTCTGAAAGGCTGTTGTTTCATTCTCTAGAAACATGACAATAGGTTATGAATCCCTCAGTTCATATAAGACAAGTTAATATTAACTAGTGAACTTCATAATAAAATTATGTCCGATTTATTACAGCCGAGTAGAAGATTTATGTTTGCTTGTTTTTTTATTGGGGGGTGGGGGTGGGGGGTTCTGTTGTTGCCCATCGTCAAGCAAATAAGCAATACATAACAGCCAATCAGCATCAACTCAGTAGCCTAGCAGCCTTAATGGGTTTCCTGTGTGGATACTGGTCATGCTCCATACCAACAGTGCTGAGCTCAGGAGCACCGCTAAGCTAACAATAATAGTAATCCGAGTAAATCCAATAGAGGAAAATGTTCCATTTTCTGTATAGCATATTATACACAAACTATTAAGCTGGCAAAGAGGTTTAAACTGATTTAAGAACTATTTGTGTGGCTTATGTTAAAGAAGATACAGCAAGTTAGATTTATTTTGGGTGGGTCTTCATTTCAAGCAGCAAATTAAGAAAATAAGAATATTTTCAAGGGGATGATTCTTGATAAACACTGTAAATCTATAACACATGCAATAAGGCAGTAGTCATCAAAGTGCATCATCAGGGTAACCATGGCTTTTAATTTAGTTACGGAGGAGTAAGGGCTAGCTTACATGTAAGTGATATAGCTGCGAAATAGGGCAAAATAGTGCAATTATTTTAAGTTTTTAGTTGCTTTCAGTTTCGGCTGTCCGAAAAAATGCACGGTCTCATTGAAAACCTCCAAGTTTCAAGTTTATTTGTCATATACAGGTAACAATAAAACATCACTACCAGCAGTGAAATTCTTGGATTCTTATTCAACTATAAATTATCATCGAGGATCCGTAACCCTGCACTGGCTGTGTGTAATGTATTGTAATAAACCTGCCCTTAAAATGCAAATAAATCAAATCAGAGTGCTTTCTTTAATGACTTTACACTTTTTCTCTCTGTTTATTTTACATGTAACCTCCATTTGATTGTCTCGAATCCAGTGGGTCCGGTTGAATTGTGTATTCCAGCATGAGCTGCTCAGCTTTGGTTTATGGGACAGCCGCTATTTCAGCTTGCACTATTGGTTTGAAGCTGAAGTGCAGTCGTATGTGTGAAATAGTGGAGCGCGGAGCTGGGTGGAAAGACCTGCGCCTTCCTCTACGATGCGTTCATTCCATGTCAGATCGAAGCATAATTACCTGTTAGAGGTTTTTAATAATTAAGCCTGGCGATTTATTATTTATTTTGGACGTGAATAACAGACTCGAGCTGATAAGGGAAAACCTCGTGTTATATCATAGGAGAGATTATGTAGGAAATCCAAGTTGAACTAGTTATTTCAGGAAAAGTAAATAAAAAAATACAGTAATAGATTACTGCATAGCCTCTCTCATATATATATATATATATATATATATATATATATATATATATATATATATATCCCATATGTCCGCTGTAAGACATCCCAAAGAATCAGATCCTACCACAAACGGAACACCTGAGATGTGCGTTCCTCTGCCTATTGTGAAAAGCAGCTTGAGCAGTAAGTACACTGACAGTGGAACTACCATTTATATTAAGAAATAATATTATATTTTTAAAATACATGTGTGAGATGGCAAGAGGCACACAGGACTCCTGCCGGTCACCTCTTTATAGAAGGGCCGGACTCAAGCAACCTGTGCATCATTGCACAGGTCTTTCTTTGTAAAACATGGGTGGATTCACGTGACTTCTCATAATGTCATGGGTTTTTCTTTTCAAAAGGGGTGGATTCACGAAACATGCAAAATCATTTGCCTGAGCCATTAAAAAACAAGCAGAAAGGACCAAACTGATTCCAAAGCTGTTCGCTCTTAATCGAGCCACTCTGAATTTGCACCAAATGTCAAGCAGGTCCAAAACTTTTCCCAAGACGGCAAAAACAGACCAATTACCTCAAATTCGACCGAACTAAAATTCGCTTGTACATTCGGCCGTGACTGCTTACATGCGAGCTAGCCTCAACTCACAACCTGCCATTATCACAAGTGTTTATTAATTCACACTATTTATCATCTCTCAGGCTATAGTAATTTAAATTAAAATTATATTTATAAAACATAATATTAAAATAATACATCATACTTAAATATAATAATGTGTAATAAATTAATAAGTCATATATAATTTATAATATATAATAAACATAAAATTAACATACATTTAATAATTAATAGTAAATGATATTTAATTATGCTTATAAAATTATATAAATTAAAACCCTCAATAACTCAGTAGACTATTAATGAAATAAATCTGTACTAAAGGGATGTCTGTGATTTATTTTGGTATTATACACTGGAATACTCTAAATTACACGAATAGCCCTTGTTGTTGCTGGGAGACACTGGGTTGGTTCTGGGCATGTCATTTTGCAGCAGGTATTTCACAGAGACTTTGAGTGTAAGAGGGTAAAATGATCCTTAAGAAACTTCATCCAGGAGAACAGGAAGAGTCGGTTACTCACTACACAGGCGAGGTGTTTGCTTTGAAAAGCATGCTAAACATACAGAACACAGCTTTATGTCAATGCACAAGTACATGTAGACATACAAAACATAAGAAAAGATGCTTAAGCCTATTAGGGAAAGAAAGTGTTTAGAGATATTCACAATGTTGGTAATTAGTGGTACTACAGCCACGTAGCCGCTTTCTTTATCTTTTACCTTCGTGAATCTCCGATATGAGCCGACTCGAGCCGCTGGACATGTCCACAGACATCATCAGAGTGTGTATATGCACAATACAGGACTGTTTTCAACCATAACTTATAAAGGATTTGTTCGAAACGTGTTTAATTCATACGTTTTTAGTCTATCGCTTAGCCAGCGACGAGTCTTAACGCTCGCTGTGCTCTTCCGGGAGAGAGTCGACTCTTTTGATTGAGCTTTGAAAATTGATTCGCTTAAACGAGCAGTTTGGGTTTCATCTGCATTACAGTTATAGATAATGTAGCTATTGGCATAGCTCATTAACAACTACAAAAAAAAAAAAAAAGTCACCACCGAAACCTCTCAACATCCGAGCTACTTATTAGCATGGTGTGTGTGTGTGTGTGTGTGTGTGTGTGTGTATAAGAGCCATAACAGGGAGGACCCGCTGATTTACTGCCTACTAATAACAGGCCAGAACAGTGTGTTAACTGCAACCTATCGAAAAAATAATAATGACTTTTCGTTTGAAGGTACACTAACATCAATAAAGCAATTACAACCCTCTTGGGAGCCAAGAGTCGGTGCTGAATCGCTGAGCTGAGCCAATTTATCTGAACCACCGCATGCATCGTCTTTTGTCACCGAAGAAATTGTGTATAAACTGGCGACCAATGCTTCACTGCCTCTAGTGTCCGGGAGGAGGCATGCAGTTCATACATTTCACTCATCACTCATTTGCTGAACTGCTTATTCCAGAATAAGGTAGAATAAAGTCCAGCCGGAAAAGGGTGGAATGTCATGTCATGTCATTTTCTGAACCGCTTATTCCTAATTAGGGTTGCGGGGAGGCTGGCACCCATCTCAGCCGACTCTGGGCGAGGGCAGAGTACACCCCGGACAGCTCGCCAGGCCATCGCAGGGAAAAGGGTGGAATGCACCCTGGAATTGAGTTCAAGTATCTCGGGGTCTTGTTCACGAGAGAGGGAAGGATGGAACGGGAGATCAACAGGCAGAACAGTGCAGACTCAGACAGAGCTTGTACCAGTCCGTCGTGGAGAAGAGAAAGCTGCGCCGAAAGCCAACGCTTTCAATTTACCCCTCAGTCTACGTTCCAAACCTCACCTATGGTCACGAGCTTTGGGTAGTGACTGAAAGAACAAGATCGCAGATACAAGCAGCTGAAATAAGCTTCCTTTGCAGGGTGGGATCAGAATGCCTCCCTGGTGTGGGGTTTCGGGGGTCAACCCTCAGGGTCAACCCAGAACACTCTGAAGGAACTATGTCTCTTGGCTTGTCTGGGAACACCTCGGTGTCCCCCTGGCAGAGCTGGAGGAAGTGGCTGGGAGAGGGATGTCTGGACCATAAGGTGCATGATGGTACAATGTTATATGATGCTTGAGACCTGCTCTAAATATAAGTATTGCACTTAAACATGAGTTTTCACATATAGAGTAATATTGCACTGTCCAGGAAGATGGTGTGAATGCTGGTTATTCAGTCAGTGTGTGACGGTGGTGATGGTGGGGTCGCACGTTTAACAGCTTGTGGGTAAAAGCTGTTCTTGGGTCTGTTAGTTTTTTGTATTTAGTGTTCTGTATCTCTTTCTGGAAGGGAGAGGGGAGAAAAGGGGTGTCCATGGTGTGTGTGGGTGCCTGATAATTCCACTGGCTCTCCTCTGAAGTCTGACAGTGTAAATGTCTCTGAGGGGGGGGTGGGGGTAGTGTAGTTTCAATTACCCGCTCTGTCATCCTCACCACCAGCTGCAGGGCCTTCCTGTCCTCTGCAGTACAGCTGCTGAACCTCACTGTACAGCAGTAGGTCAGGAGGCTCTGGATGGTTGGAGTAGCAAAAGTTTGTCAGTCAGGGCTGGGGAAGCCAGCGGGCTTGTCAGAGCTTTCTGAGGAAGTACGTCCTTTGTTGTGCTTTCCCCACCTGGTGAGAGATGTTTGTAGTCCAGGTGAAGTCGGTAGAGATGTGTACTCCAAGAAACTTGAAGCACTCCACCCTCTCTACCTCCTCTCCATCAATGTAGAGGGCAGAGTGCTCAGTTTGTTTAGATCTCCTGAAGTCCATCATCGAGTCTATCATCTCCTTTGTCTTGGATGTGTTAAGGTCCAGGTTATTGTTGTCGCACCATTGACATAGATGCTGGGTCTCGTTCCTGTAGGCTGACTCATCGTTATCTGTTATCAGACCTCTGGCTGTGGTGTCTGCAAATTTGACGATGGTGTTGCTGGTGTGATGGGGGAACCGTCATTTGTGAAGAGGGAGAAGAGGAGGGGGCTGAGAACACACCCTTCTGGTGTTCCATGTTCAGGATGAGAGTGGATGAGATGTGGTCTCCTATCCTGACGTTCTGAGGTCTGTTGCTAAGAAAGTACCAGTACCCAGGTCCACAATTATATTTTATAACATACATTTTATAACATATTTGTGCGCATGTGTTAACTGGCATGTAGGCTGTTTCAGTTGCTCCTGCCCTTCCCGTACCTTTAACTCTTTTTTTCTTACTTACTTGAACTTTTTTTATTATTTTTATTGTTTATAAGTCGCTGCCCTCTCAATGAGTGGGTTGAGAGAGATTTTTACTTTTTATCCCTGCTTTTTTTCGCTGCTTTTACTTTCATGAAGGGTTGGGACCGCAGCACAGCAACTACATGCATGCTTTGTTAACTCCAGGGATCAGGTGATCGCCCTGTAGCGGCCAGAAAATGGCCAGACCCATGGACTTACTGGATGAAATCTGAAGAAAACCACATCATGGATGCAAAGGTAGAGCGCAGAAGGAGGGAGACGGTACACAATTTCCTTTGGGATAAATTAAGTATTGTGATTCTGACTTTATTTCCTATGATTTCCCATAATTTCATTTCGATATACCGCATAAACGAGTTAATTTCATTTGGTATACTGCGTTAATAAATAATTTAATTTGTTATTCTGCGTCAACAAATAAATTTTAATAATTGTTACACCTGCGCAAATGAGTTAATTTCATTGGTTTTTCCACTGATAACAATTTAATGTCATTTGTTTTCCAGTAATAACGACTTAAATGATAGCTGTGGTGGATTTGTATTAATAGCTCTTTAAAACGATGACACACTTTGAAAACATTTTCTTTCAGTAGTCTGCGAAGACCAATTCAAGCCGACCTGCTACCAGCGTGGCCTCCAGGCAGAACTACTTCGCACAAAGCCCAAGGTTTTACATCTAAAATTGGATGTTGTTCCTACGGAATTACTTCATAAAAAGGCAATGGATGACAGCAGACAGGAGCAGCACCTCGCCAAAAGGAACCAGTTAAAGGTAAGAGCCTTTAGTATGCTGGGAGTTTTTGGTTCAGACCCCGCTAGTAATCCACGGGATAAAGTTGTCTAGTATAGTGGTTTTTATGGTAATTTATGTTAAAATAAGCTCTGTATCGCTTAAAAATTTTACAATACGGACAAATTTTGCTGTTAGGATGACCAATACTGGTACTCTTTAATTCAATTTGTTTTCCCGTGATCTCGAGTTATTTAGATCATTTTATGGATTTCAGAAGTTATTATTAATTGAAATATTTGGGCATTTGTGTGTGGAGGTTTCATGTTCTCCCCATGCGTGCATGTGTTTCCTCTGAATACTCCGGTTTCCTCCCACAATTGAAAGACATACACATTAAGTTTATTGGCTGTTCCAAATTGTCCCTAGGTGTGAATGTTAGTGTAAATGGTTGTGTGTATTGGCCCTGCAATGGATTGGCATGTTGTTAAAGGTGCACTCCGCCTCCGCCCAGAGTTGGCCTTTCTTGATGCCTTCCCGCCGCCCTAAGCAGTTTGGTAAATGAATGAAAAATTTCTCCTATCTTACTGATGGCAAGCCATCAAATAATTCCTAATATTTTTCTGTGAGCTGAATTATCCATCACTGACAAGATGAACAATTTAAACATATTCTGAATTAATTAAACAATCGAGAAATTCAGCCTCGCCAGATAAATCCCTGATCTGAATAACTCTCCATCACACTTCACCTCATTAAATTATTGCTTATTGTTTTCCCAGTATAATGGGATCATTTTCTCAAGATCTCCAGATAACAAAACTTCATTTTCCCATGATAATGATCTAATTAATATGAAACCTTGAGATAACAAAACAGTAGTGTTACCTTTAACAATAGGCAACTTTGCAACATTATTTAGAGTATCAATCTCAGAGGAGCAGGAGAACACTGATCACCGATCAATGGCTCTTCAATCAAGCCCTGGCACAAGCTGAAATAGCTTTATGCCTTGCTATTACAGACAATTTAAGAAACTCGAGATAATGGGAAAACAAATTAAATTAACCTGTCATCACAGGAAAACGAAGAGAATAAAATTTATGAAAGCATGTCCACTTGGGGCTTCTATAGATTAGGCATCTGCATCTTCACACTTACAGTTTAATAATTTTTAATAGTAACCCTGTTTAATCAGGAGAGGGTTACATGTGAATGCATGTCAGTTTTGAATTTCATGTGACAGTTTACTAATTCGGCTGTAGATGATCATGTCACATTGTGTTCTAAAACCATCAAGCAGTTAGAGTGATCGATGGGTTGGGATGCACATGAAATAACTTGACACACACTGTTTACATGTACACTCACAGACAGGACATTATGAGAGAAAGACGGAGGGACATGAAGTCTGGCCCCGGTAAAGCATCGCTAAGTGGTTTATCCCATTACATGGGGCATCCCACAATAACACATAATAGACATGGTCTGTAATTACTGTTATTGATCAGTCAGACTTGTGTGTTCAGCAGTTATGTAACAAAGTCCACTGTCTCTAAAAACATTTAGCACAAAGAATAATATGGTATTATGAATCAAATGTTATCTTTTATTATTAGTTATTTTTTTTATTTAAAAAAAATTTTTTTTGACTGTATTATTTGTGCTATTGACTATTTGTGATATTTTGCATTTTTGCAAAATATCATTCACCACCCACCCCCCGTGCATACTTTCTTGATGACAGTAATAAGTCTTTTGACTTTCTCGGGTTACCCTAAGTACTGTATATGTCTTATTTGATTATTTTAATCAAAAGTAAATAACTGTATATGTCTTATTTGATTATTGTAATCAAAAGTAATTAACTGTATGTCTTATTTGATTATTTTAATCAACAGTAATGTACTGAATATGTTTAAAATTAAATTAATTTTTTTAGATGAATCAGCAGGAAAAAGAAACAAGACTGCAAACATTGCAGAGGGTTCATACTTAACTATCAACGTCATTTATGACCTGATGTAGGGCTTTTATTTTACCTTCCGGTTTTTTCCAAAATAAAAGTCACACTTATTGTATAGCATACATTTAAAAAAGATAAGAATAATTGATGAACATATTAAGTGGTATTTGGTTTTTATAATAGGATTCTTGTTTTGTCATAATAAACAATTTGTTAACCTTTATAGCTTGCACAAAAAAGGTATACACACACACACAGACAAAGAGAGAGAGAGAGAGAGAGAGAGAGCATAAAAAACAACATCAGGAAGGACATGGCCTATAAATGAATGCAAATGGACGATAAACAAAATTATATGTAAGCTCAGACAAAAAAAATATACACATACACAAAATGGCAAGTAGCTGCTTTTGCAGCTAGGTTGCCGTGAAATCAGCAGGTTTTTTTTACTTTTCCAGTTCATGTTCACAGTATAGGCATGTGTGAGTTGAACTATGTTGCAGGGTTTCATAGACCAAATGCACAAATTACTTGAGGGAAATATTTTTAATACTGGCTATATGTGAACATGTGCATCCTTCCCAACAGATTATGATATTGTATTTACAATTTTTTAAATACATCCCAGGGACACAGTGGCGCATTGTCACCTCACAGCAGAGAAGGTTTGGGTGCAACAGTTTCCTCCCACAGTTCAAAGACATGCACATTAGGCTAACTGGCTGTTCCAAATCACCCCAGATGTGAATGTTTTTTTGTCACCCTGCAGTAGACTTGGTCACTCACTCATTTGCTGAACCCTGATGGATAGTAGATGGATGGATGGATAAATACACCAATAGATCCATTCAACAACCCCTAAGGATTCAGTTTGAGTTGAGAAAACACAAATCTCTGTTGGATTGCAGCCCACGGTCAGTTACTGCTCGGTTTGTGATCACATGTCCTCTGTATACATGAATTCTTGGTTGATTTGAGAAACCAGCAATGCTATTTTTATTAAATCACAGCACCACTGCTATTCCAGTGTCAACCCTCCATGTAACCCTGCCATGCCATGCCATGGCCACAGCTGTGGTGGTCTCTTTCAGTGGGATGCAAGCTAACAAATTACACCTGGCAGCAAACCGTTTACAGTTGGTAACAGTATGGCAATGGACCTAAATAGTAGTCAAACCCCGGTAAATGTATTGTTCCCGTTTGAGTCTTTTATTTTAGAAAATGTAACTTCCGGTGTCCGTGGTGTAAAACTAGCTGGTGTTGTGTTCGCAGGTCTACTGGACACTTGAAAATGACAACACGTTGAAAATGCAGTGTTAGGAACTTGTACACACTTTGCCGACACTGTAGAAGAGTGAGAATAAACATGCACGGTCGTTAAAGCAGATTATTCCAGGAGGAGGTGTGCAGTCGAAGACTTGGGTGTATTGTAATGAAATGATCCCCGAGGACCCTCGCCGATTGTGTGACGTGCCGGATGCAACAGCGCCTCCAGTAAGTCGCCGTTTGTCACATCGAGTAAACCCTTTCTCACACACAATAAAACACTTCAACCACTTTAACCTGGTAATAGTGAGTGTGTGTGAATAGAGTGCGCATGTGAGGGATAACGGATGAGCGGGAGTGTAGCATATTGTTTATAAAACTTTGATGTCACAATAAAAATCTTCCCCGACAGTGTTTACTTTAAACACATTTATACGCCGTGCAAACGTTCCGCTGTAACAAAGCTCCACGGATACACTGATGACTGTTATTATTGTTGTTGTTCTTCTATTGTTCAGAGAATTAAATGCCACCGTTACTTCAACCGCCTGAAGACTGTAACATCCAGCCTGACACTATGAGATGATGGAGGCTACCAGATATATTTCTGGGAAAAGTTTAATTAGACTCGTAATCACCCAGATATGAAAGCTGAGTTGTTGTAGGTTAGTATTGAAGTCTTAACGCTTTTATGTTCTAGATCTGATTAATCATTAATGAAAAGTGAAATGGATGGGATGCATGGGGCATTCCACAGCATTTGTTTCCACTATGAACAAAAATTAGGTTCAGTTGTGATAAGACTGGCTAAAAAAAATCACAGATTCCAATCAGAACTTTTTGAAAACCTAAAAGCAGCACACTTTTTTTGTTTTTTGTTTTAAATAGAGAAATGAGGTGACTGTTGAAGCCCAAAAGCTTTTAAAGCTAAATTTAGGAAACGTGACCGAAGCTATACAACACACCCTACATGATCCTTTATGCGTACATTTACCATGTGTTATACTCTGAAACCCTGAACCACTGTCTACAGCAGTCTTGCCGTTTCAAAAACCAACCAATAAACCAATCTTAGAATCACAGTCACATCATCTAACACGAAATCATGTAATGAGGTTTTGAGCATAGTTTTTCGAAGAAAAAAAATTAGACGTGGTGCCAATTTCGGGGTGTGGGCGCTGATGAGACATTTTTTTTGTCTGTGTCTGCCTGTCTGTGGTGAGTAACTGACTTTTGTTAAAGAGTAGGCTGCATTAACGTCAGTGGGTTTCTGCCCTGGGATGGCCTGGCGAGCTGTCCAGGGTGTGCTCTGCCCTCCCCGCGACCCTAATTAGGATTAAGTGGTACAGAAAATGAATGAATGAATATAAAGAATTAAAAGTGCAATCCC
>JAQMYF010000001.1:62481036-62500094 GCA_030014195.1 Neosilurus mollespiculum
AGAAGAGCTGAAGGCCGCTGTTGAAGCATCCTGGTCTTCCATAACACCTCAGCAGTGCCACAGGCTGATAGCATCCACGCCACAGGCAGTAATTCATGCAAAAGGGGCCCAAACCAGGTACTGGGTACATATGCTTGATAATACTTTTCAGAGGGCTGACATTTCTGTATTTAAAATTATTTTTTTATTTTTTCATGTAAGTATGTAAATCCAGGTTTTGGATTTGGGTTTTCATAAGCTGTAAGCCATAATCATCAAAATTATAACAAATAAAGGCTTGAAATGTTTCAGTTTGCATGTAACGAATCTATATATTAGTTTCACCTTTTAAGTTGAATTACTGAAATAAATGCACTTTTGCACGATATTCTAATTTTTCGAGTTTCACCTGAAAAAGTTTTTTTTTTTTTTTTTTTTTTTAATTTATGATCTCAGGACGTAAAATCTTCATAAAGTACAAAACCCGAATAGGATTCAGGTAAGCTAAAAACAAACAAAAAAAAACTTGCTCAGGTCTTCTTCTTCAAATTTCCAGCTACACTTCTTTAGTCAGAAAATCCACAACAGAACATAGTCTTAAGCAGTGTCCACAAAGGAAGTGATGAGTGAAACGCAAATCACCTCACAAGGAAAGTGAATTGCTTCGGTGCTGAAGTGTTATCAGCTCTTGTTACCTAGATAATCCTTTCAGATGTTTCCCGCTTGCTTTCCGAGTGAAACTGAGCAGCATCGAGCTAGTTCCCTACAGGTTTTATCTTTAGGTTATATTATTTTAGTTTATTTTATCTCTTATTGTCATAATAAATAGCTTATTATTATTGTATGGCAAGTATAGAACGGAGTCTATCGTGCATCATAAATCGAGAAGCATTAAATGCATATAAATGTAAACTCATGGGAAATGCCAACTGTTTTGGAAACATGGACCCGAGAAAATTGTGCCTCTCACTGCTCATTTCATTGGCTTTCATTGCCTTTGCATGGTCACGTCACTCATCACTTCCTTTGTGTGTGTGTGCGTGCTTTCGCACACACATATCAGTGGCTGGGATAATCTGTGGGATAATATCTCTGTACACATCTGTACATATTGGGTCTGATAATCCAGACATGTTCTTCAAATGTGTGCACACATGCAGTCTGAACCTTGAACACAACCACAGTGATTATGGCTAGCTCCAAACGGACTCATGTAATGCAATGGATATTATATGTATCATGTCAACTGATAAATATGCTTTGTGCATATGTTATTCTTGTGTTTTTATGGAATTTTAGTATTCATTAATTTTCACTTTGTTGGACTCCCATATCAATCCTTACTTACTTTCACTGATTGTCCGCATTGCTAACATCAACGTAAAGCCGGAATCTAGAAGTACTGTCAGAGGCATCTGGGACAGGACCATTACACAGTGGAAATATGTTGTAGTCAAACAAATCAGCGTTGCCACTGGGTAAGTTTTTTTTGTGGGTTGTGTCAGTGCTCTTGACAAAGGTACCTTACACTTCTCAGGTGGCAGCATTCATGCAGAAAAGTACATTGAGATTTTGTAGAAACATCTTTTCCAGGAACTGCCATGCAATTTTCAACAAGATGATGCAAAACCACATGCTGCAAACATTGCAAAAAAATGGCTGTGCAAGAAGAAGGTGTGGCTGCTGGACTGGCCTGCATGCAGTCCTGACCTCTCTTCAACACCGAATGTGTGAAAACTACTCCGTACTGCTGCATCTGTTTGCAAAATAACACCTGAAACGCTTAATTTCTTGGTTCTTGGTGTCTTTTGTCCCTAAACATCTTTAAAGTGTTGTGAAAATAAATGGCAACATTACAAAGTGGTGAATGGTTTTACCCTCCCAACTTTTTTTTAATGTGTTGCAAGAACCTACATTGAAATGTATTTATTTTGAAAAAACCTAAAGTCCATGTAGTGGTTAGCATGTTCATCTCATGACAAAAAGGTTCTGGGTTCCCAGGCTCAGTAATGGAGTTTTTCTGTCGAGTTTGCATTTTCTCTCCATGCTTGTGTTTGTTGCTCCGAGTTCTCAGGTTTCCTCCCACAGTCCAAAGACATGCACATTATGCAAATTGGCTGTTCCAAATTGCCCCTCGGTGTGAGGGTGAGTGTGAATGGTTGTATGCTGGCACTGTGATAGACTGGTGAGTCATTTGAGAGAGGCTCAAGTCTCCCCATGACCATAGTAAGTGGTTCAGCAAATTGATTAAATTGTTCAAATAAATTAATCAAGTCCATGAGGTAAATCATTAAATGTGCTGTGTTGTTTTAAATGTAATACAGGTGAAATATTACTCTCAAGTCATTGTTTTTTTTCTTATTCGTGGTTGTACTCATGTTGGTGCTTCCATATTTTCACTTGTTCTTCCATTGGTTAAGATTAAAATTACTCACATGTGAACATTTCATTTTGCAGAGATAAATGTTATTCAGTTTATTTATGCAGATAAATTTGCTACTGTTGTGTATAGAATGTATAAAATCACAAAATGCAACAGTTGAAGTAGCTAATTGCGGCTCATGGTATCCCTGATCCAGGAACTGTAGTTACACACTTTGGTGTAGACACCAGGCTTATTCTTGAGAGCACATCCATAACCCCAGGACACGACACCCTGCAGCTGGCCGTTACACACAACTGGTCCGCCAGAATCTCCCTGGAAAATGATGATTAATGGGGGTGATGAATGATGAATGCTAATTTATCTTAATGTAGTTCATAATTTAATATTTGAATTACATATTAAGGCCGTAATGTAATTACCTGGCAAGAATCTTTGCCTCCCTCCAGGTAGCCAGCACAGAACATGTTAGAAGTAATCTGACCAGGGTAAGAATTTTTGCAACTGGTGTCACTCAGGATTGGGGCATCCAAGCACATAAGACGGGATGGGTAGTTTGCTTTTAAAAGAAAAATATTAGCTTATTGTATCCACATTGGTTACAATCACATGGCTTTTTTTCCACGATGAATGGGGTTTTTAATAAGCCATTTTGACAAGCTTAGAGTTAATATTATTGAAAAAAAACATTTTATATATATATTTATATATTATATATATATATATATATACACACACACACACACACACACACACACACACACACTAGCAAATATATGAACGAGCTGTCCAGGGTGTACACTGCCCTTGCCCAGAGTCAGCCGAGATGGGCGCCAGCCTCCCCGTGACCCTGAACGAAGAAAATGAACTATGAACTATACAAACGCAACACTTTTGTTTTTGCTTCAATTTTTCAAAAAACCAGTCCGTATGTGACCACCATTTGCATCATGCAATGCAACACATCTCCTTCGCATAGAATTGATCAAGTTTTTGATTGCGGCCTGTGTAATGTTGGTCCACTCCTCTTCAATGGCTGTGCGAAGTGGAAAACGATGCCGTACACACCAGTCCAGAGCATCCCAAACATGCTTAATGGGTGACATGTCCAGTGAGTAAGCTGGCCATGCAAGAACTGGGATGCTTTCAGCTTCTAGGAATTGTGTACAGATCCTTGCAACATGGGGCGATGGTCGTGGATGAATGGCACAACAATGGGCCTCAGGATCTGGTCACGGTATCTCTGTGCAATAAAAATTCCATCAATAAAATGCACCTGTGTTCACTGACCATAACATACACCTGCCCATACCATAACCCCACCACCACCATGTGCCACTCGATCCACAATGTTGACAACAGCAAACCGCTCACCCACATGACGCCATACATGCTGTTTGCCATCTGCCCTGTACAGTGAAAACCAGGATTCATCTGTGAAGAGAACACCTCTTCAATGCTGCAGACGCCATCGAATGTGAGCATTTGCCCACTCAAGTCGGTTACGACGACGAACTGCAGTCAGGTCGATACCCCGATGAGAATGACAAGCATGTAGATAAGCTTCCCTGAGATGGTTTCTGTCTGGGTGGCAGGTCTCAGACGATCTTGGTGGTGAAGATGCTGGATGTGGAGGTCCTGGGCTGGTGTGGTTACACATGGTCTGCGGTAGTGAGGCTGGTTGGATGTACTGACAAATTCTCTGAAATGCCTTTGGAGATGGCTTATGGTAGAGAAATGAACAAGGTAGAGGTAGGCTTATGGTAGAGAAATTCACAGGCAACAGCTCTGGTGGACATTCCTGCAGTCAGCATGCCAATTGGACACACCCTCAGAACTGTGGCAATGTGCTGTGTTCATCCCTGAAATTGTAGTACTGTTATTTTTTCCCACATACAATATATATATATATATATATATATATATATATATAGAGGGGCCGTAACTTAATGGTTAGAGAAGTGGTTTTGGAACCTAAAGGTTGAGTCCTGAACCAGAAGAAAAAAATGTGTGGTGGTGGGGGAATGAGCTGCACCTTCCCTTCCTCCACCTTCTTGGCTGAAGTGCCCTTGACCAAGGCACCTAACCCCCAACTGCTCTCCGGGCACCCCAGTGTGCCCCAAATAAATACAGAGGTAATAATCTCCCTTGCGGGATTAATACATTATAGCAAAATCTAATTTTTATCAATATTATTGTTATTATTATTATTTTCCTTCTAGTAAGAAGTACTTTGTCATCCTGTAAGGGAAGTATAAGAAAGCACTTACTGCCACTGCTGAGGGTGTTTCCCCAGCCAGAGATAAGGCACCTCGTACCAGCAGAAGCGCAGCCAGAGGGCAAAGCCACAGTACTGACATAGCTATTCAGGGTTGCAGGGCGGCTAAGCTTGATGAGCATGATATCATTGTTGAGATTGCTGCTGCTGTAATAGGGGTGACTGATGACCTTTGCCGAGCTAATGAACTGCTCCGTTCCTTCGTTGGTCTGAATGTTGTGCTCGCCCAAACGTACCTCAACACGCCTAAATAAAAGGACAAAAAAGTCTCTGTAAACTTTTACATACAATCTCTTTTGGAAATAGGAAGACAGGACTAAGTGGAAACTGACCCTTTTCACCCCCCTTTTCAAATTATATACTGCATGTGCATCACAGAAATAATGTGATTACACAATAATGCCTTAGTCACCTTTACATTTCTTTTTCTGTCATTTGTACTTAGTCATGTTCACACATCAGACATCAGCCCGATACCTGAGCACGACAAAGGGTGCTCTAGGTATACTCAGGGTCCACTGCATTCCTGACCAGGTTACCGAGGTTACAGACAGTGAATGAGAGAGACAGTGAAGAGGACTTTACTTACGACTTATAACAGTGAGCGGCTGACACGACCCACAGATTGCTAATCAGAGAGCCTCCACAAAAGTGGTATCCAGCATTCAGAGACACCTGATAGGGCACACCATTCTTTCTGCACTCATATCCTCCAACAATCTTATCTTCCTCATCAACAGGGGCAGTGACTTTAAAGTGGAGAAAAGAAAAGAAATCATAGCCTTTTATAGATTACAAGCATCATCACAATTTCCACAAAAAGGTCCTAAACCAGAAGATGGAACATAATAAATCTTAACTAAGAAAAATAGAAATATACAGTAAGAACATACATGCCACTGCAAACAGAGACAGTAAAATGATCCACTTCATAATTGGAGTCACTGATGATCAGTAGAAAGCTATGTGGGAAAACATAGCTTTTATACTTTCCTGTTATTTTCATTTCAATCCACATTGAAATTAATTATTAACATGCTTGAGAATGAACAGATGGCCAACTATTTCCATGCAAAGATAAATGTATTGCTTTATTTGGTTTATATCAACATCGGGGGGAGGGGGAGGGGGTTGCTGCTGTACTTTATAAAATATATATATAATCCTTCTTTTTAACATTTATTCATTTATTTTTAGTAAAGCAAAGTCAGATATAACAATGGACATTACACATTATTAGGTTTTTTTTTGTTTGTTTGGTTTTTTTTTTTGGTTTTCAACCAAACATTAGAGAATAACCATTTAGTATTTTCCACTGAAGTAATTAAATGAAATGATTTTTATCCTATTGATTTTCCACTGAGGAAATAAATGAGTATAAATTAATATAAATGTATCTGCAACACTCGCACATACTGACATACTTGCCGGAATTAACCACTGGTGTCAGATGTGATTATTTTAAATGGCTAGTAATACTAATTCACCACAGGTACCCTTGAAGCAGCTCAGCAAATGGGTGAGAGTGAGAAATTTCAAAATGAAATGTGATTATACTTAAAAAAAAAAAAATTTTATTCACACTATATCATATTTTGTAGTTTTTACGGAATCATAGATTCACTGTGTAGAACCTGTATACACATGTTGTTGTAGATCTGCAAAGCACCATGGTCAAAGTTCTTTTGCAGGTGAGTTTGAAAAAAAAACCCTCATACAATCACAACAACTTCATTGGCTCCAGATCCAGCAAAAAATTGCATTCAAACTCTTTCTTTACACCTTCAAGGCCATCCACAAACTCGCTTCTCCATATCTGTCTCCTTCACATTGCCATCCCAGCCCGCTCTCTCAAAGAGCTTTCAGCCATTCTGCTCCACAGCACTGGATCTCTCTGACATCCAAAATACTGATTGTCTTCTTATGTTCAAATTCAGACTCAGAAACCCACCTGTTAAAAATTGCCTACTCACTATAACCATTGTTGCTGTAACTATACTGCCCTACATTTTTTTTATTGCATGTTGATTTTATCCACTGTTGTTTTATTGATTGTTCATAATGTTCAGTGTCTTTGTGTGTCCAGAAAGTCGCTTATAACCTTGACCGGAAGACCACAGTATGTGCACCTGCAGCACTGCGTGTCGGACACGGTGGTCAGCAACACCAGAGCACCACAAGGGACCTTTCGCTCCCCTTTTCTCTTCACCCTCTACACAACTGACTTCAGCTACTGCACAGAGACCTGCTATCTCCAGAAGTTTTCTGATGACTCTGCTGTAGTGGCTGTATCAGTGGAGGTGATGAGATAGAATATTGGGCTGCTGTGGATTCCTTCATCACTTGGTGTGAGCTGAATCATCTGCAGCTTAATGTGACCAAGACCAAGGAACTGATTGTGGATTTCAGGAGACCCAAAACTTCAGTGGGCCCCTGTTTCCATCCAGGGTGTCAATGTGGAAATGGTGAAGGATTACAAATACCTTGGAGTTCATATTGACAATAAACCGGACAGGGCTAAGGACACTACTGCACTTTACAAAAAGGGCCACAGCCGTCTCTATTTTTTTGAGGCGGCTAAGGTCATTTAACATCTGCAGGACACTGCTCAGGATGTTTTAGGAGTTTGTTGTGGCCAGCACCAACCTCTATGCTGTTGCATGCTGGGGCAGCAGGCTGAGGGTTGCAGACGCAAACAAACTGATCTGCATGGCCAGTAAGGTTGTGACACAGGAAATCATTCTACCATTAAACTGTACAACTCCTCCATATAGCAACAACATCCACTGTCATACATTTGCATTTTGGACTACACTACATTCTACTGTTTATCATATTGTTATTACTGTATATATTACTCACTGATAGGATTCATTTTGCCTCTGTTTATATAGACATTAGTAACTTCTAATTTAGACTTATATATATATATGGACATTTGTAATTTTTCTTATTAAGACTTTTAACTTTATCTTATTGTTTTCTTTACTTGGTATGGAGCAACTGTGTGCACACAATTTCTGATTTTGATTTTGATATAAATAAAAATTATCATTATTATTATTATTATTATTAGTAGTAGTAGTAGTATTATTATTATTGTTGTTGTTGTTCTTATGATTAATGTTCATCATACCAGAGAGCATTATTTGCACACAAAGGTTTTGATAGATTTTTTTTTTCTGGCAACATTCAGTTGATCATACAATCAGATATAATCATTATATAAAAGTTAAACTGGAATTGTGTGTGAGCATGTGAGAAGCTCACATTTTTTTTTCTCTTTAGCTACAACGAGGTACTGAAGAGGGCCTGTGTGATACAAAATGACACATGGGAGAAGACTACAGCAAAGAAATAAGTATCTAGTTCAAAATCAGATCAGGACCAGTAAAGGATTTAGTGTTAAAAATGCAGTTTTTGGTTTATATTTCATTTCTGTGCTCCTATACATTTCCACTTGTAAAAAGTTCAAAGGCATACTAGTGGCTAACTGTCTGTTCCAAATTGTCCCTAGAAGTGAGTTAGAATGGTTTGTGTGTTGCCCTGAAATGGTCTGGCAAGGTGTTCAGGGTGTACCCTGCTTTCACCCAGTGTTGGCTAAGATAATCACCAGCCTCCCTGCAACCCTACTAGGATTAAGCAGTTCGATTCCCAAGGTGCTGATTAAATTTACAGTAAGTATAGAGTACAATGTACTAAAACTTACTGTCTAATTGCCTTTTTTTTTTTTTGCTATTTACTTGCAAGGTCAAAGCCTTAATGGAAAGAAGGCTTATCACATTCACATACTGAAAATACCTCTAAAACATGGCTTGTGTGGGAACCAACATCTGTCAAAAAACAACACTCACTATTTATAGTGGTGCTTGAAAGATTGTGAACTCTTTAAAATATTTTATATTTCTGCACAAATATGATTTAAAACATCATCAGATTTTCACACTGTTGATCAGTGCTGCACGTTGACTTTCAGGGATTTTAATCCTCAATGCATCAACAGCTTCAACTTTGAGATGTTGTTAGATTTCCTCATATGAACTGCTCACACATTTCTACTGGAAATCCCAATTAAGGTCAGGACGTTTGTCCCTTCTTGAATCACCACCTTATTTCATTTCCCAACAGTAATGAAACACCTGCTACTGTTAGGCATGGCATAACGGCGACAACTACGGGACCTGGCACTAAGTCTGACTTCAACTCAACATTATATAAGGGAGCTGTAATGCAACCACCCTCAAAACCTTCCAACATTAAAGATTCACCGGTGGCCGAGCTCGTATCTAAAGGTAATACACCTTCTAATAACACAGACTGAGCTGCCCCAGTATCCCGCAAGATCTTGATCGGTACTGGATTGGTGGTACTGTACCCTTGGACACAAAAGGAACATATTCCTCTAACGTCTGCTCAGACAGCTCAACATAATGTTTAGGAACCGTATTAATAATTTCATAAGGCTTCCTAGAGGAAATAAGCACTTTTTCCTTTTTAGAGTATAACACTTGGTCTTCACATGACCTTGTTTCTTGCAGTAGTAACACACAGGACCTGACTTGGATTAATCTTTCTCAGATTTCTATTCCTGGGCATTGGACTTATTATGGCTATTAGAGACTTTTGGACAGAGAGGGGCTTTGGCTTCCCATTGTCATTACTTTTCTTTACAAAGTCTTTATTATGGGTAAGGACGTAGCCAGGATGGTGGCCTCTTGAAGCGTGTCAACTTGGTGTTTATTCAGTTAGGTTTTGAGGTCATCGAGGACTCACCACTTGAATTCTTCAAGGAGTATTAAGCTTGCCTCACTCTTACTTTACTGGATCTATACCATGTGTCAAACAGCACTTCTTTTCCATGGGTGAATTTCATATAGGTGTGGTTGTCTGGTTTGCGGTTACTTCTAAACTTCTGGTGTTACTCCTCTGGTATCAGCTCATGGGCTTTAAGGATGGTGGCCTTGACCATGTTGTAGTTCTTTCTTTGTTCTGATGAAAGTGAAGCGAACATTTCTTGGCTTTTGTCTTTCAGCACACTTTGCAATAGGAATGGCCATGTTTGGCAGGGCCAGTCAAGATCAGCGTCAGTGCTTTCACGGTGCACAAAATATTGGTTGATTGCATCTTCATTAAAGGGTGGTACCAGGTTTATGTGTTTGCCATAATAAAATTTTTGCTGTACTCGTGGTCAGTGGGTTGAGTTTCTTGTCTATGTTTTTCCATCTCCAGTTCCATCTTCTTCTCAACTTTTCATCTCAACTTCTGCCTCTGTTCGGCACATGTGCTTTGTGGACTTGGAGAAAGCTTTTGACCGTGTCCCTCAGGCTATCTTGTGGGGTGTGCTTCGGGAATATGGTGTACCGGATTTGTTGCTACGGGCCATTCAGTCTCTGTATTGTCAGAGGTATTGGTAACATGTCGAATTCATTTCCAGTGAAGTTTGGACTCCGCCAAGGCAGTCCTTTGTCACCAGTTCTGTTCATAATTTTTCATGGATAGAATTTCTAGGCGCAGCCAAGGTGTTGAGGGGTTCTGGTTTGGTGGCAATAGGATCTTGTCTCTGCTTTTTGCAGATGATGATGTCCTTTTGGCTTCATCAAGCTGGGACCTCCAGCTCTTGTTGGAGCAATTTGCAGCTGAGTGTGAAGCGGCTGGGATAAGAATCAGCACCTCCAAGTCTGAGGCCATGGTTCTCAGCCAGAAAAGGGTGGAATGCACCCTCTAGGTTTGGAATGAGGTCCTGGCTCAAGTGGAGGAGTTCAAGTATTTCGGAGTCTTGTTCACAAATGAGGAAAGGATGGAATGGGAGATCAGCAGGCGGACCAGTGCAGCCTCTGCTATAAAGCGAAGCTTGTACTTCTCTGTCGTGGAGAAGAGGGAGCTGAGCAAGAATTTTCATTCATACCCTCACCTATGGTCATAAGCATAATGAGTGACCAAAATACAAGCGGCTGAAACGGGCTTCCTTCGCAGGGTTGCGGGGGTCTCCTTCAGATATAGGGTGAGAAGCTCTGTCATCTGGGAGGAGCTCAGAGTAGAACTGCTGCTCCTTCATGCTGAGAGGAGCCAGTTGAGTGTGAGGAATCAACAGCATCCTGCTAGTATCCTGCTACTATCTACAAGTCTCGAGCTAATGTTTGTTTTTAGCATCATGGGTACCATCCAGCTTGTTCAGTGTGTTGAGTGCAGGATGTTCAGTTAGTGATAACATAATCTGTGATAGGTGTACACTAGTTTAGCTCTCTGATGGAGAAGATTGTAGCGTTAGAAGTGCGCATCCAGACTTTGGAGAGGGCTATTGAGACTGAGAGTAGTATTGTTCCTGCAGTGGGAAGTCTAGGTGCCTTAGATGGAGATAGTAACCCCCTTCCTCCGGCATCAGAGTCCTTGCAGCAGGGTGAATGGTCGACGTCTCAGTGGCATACTCGCAAGGCCAAAGCTTACACTGAGGCTTGCCCACGGAAACACAATGGTGTTCCCGTCTGCACTTCACGTGTCAAACAGGCTTGCTCACCTCAATTCAAATTAGCTAGTCCTTTAGGGGCACCAGCACCACTAGTTAGGTGCATCTCGGGAGCCAGAGCGCCAGACATAGCATCTTCTTAGGTGAGAGCAGGTTCTCTAAGATAGTTATACATGCTGAAGTTAATGATATATACCTTCGTCAGTCAGAGGTTACTAAGAGTAACTTTATAGAGGCGTGGAAATTAGCAAAGGCAATGTCCGATGCTGTAATATGCTCTGGCCCCATCCCAATATGGTGTGGTGATGTAGCTTACAGCAGGCTATGGTCGCTGATCTGCTGGATGTCCAAGTTGTGTTCCAAAAACGAAGTGGGTTTTATAGATAATTGGAGTACTTTTGATGGTAAACCTGTGGACCTCGGAGTCCACCCAGAACACCCTGGAGGGATTATGTCTCTTGGCTGGCCAGGGAATGCCTCAGTGTCCCAATGAAAAAGCTGGAGGAAGTTGCTGGAGAGAGGGACATCTGGATCTCACTTCTTAGGCTGTTGCCCCTGCCACACGAACCCGGAACAAGCGGAAGAAGAGGAAGATTAAGACTTTGACATGCCCATTCCATGAACCATGAAACTACCACCACCATATTTCACAGATGGAATAAGGTTTTCATCCTAGAATGCACTGTTTTCCCTCTCCAAATATAACACTTTTTAATTAACCCAAAAACATTTCCAACAGCCTTCTAACTCTTCCATGAAACCTTTATAAACCGATAGAAAGGCAGCAATGTACTTTTTGGAGAGCAGTGACTTTCTCCTTGCAACACTCTCATGCACACTACTTTTGTTCCGTGTTCTCCTGATGGTGGACTCAAGGAAACCTTGCTTATACACCTTGCTATTGGACTGATCTTTATTAGTCAAACACTACTGGAGGGTAATATAGATGTAGTAGTGCAGGTAAAGGAGGGATCAATGAATGTAAATTTTTATAAAAGGGATTTTTGGGGGGCATTTTTTTTGTAGATGTTTGAATAGGCATTGTTTGGCATTACATTACTGTACAATTTTATTAAGTCAGTGCAAAAACAGTTTAGATTTTCAAACATTAGTTTTCCAGCACACATTTACATTTGTTAGTAAAGCACACATCACATTATACAAGAGACTACTATTCACACAAAAACACTATAGCTGCCCTCCCACTAATGTGCCAGGGCAAGCCAGGAACATTTGATGGCTACACAAGGCTTGCAGCCTGGGTCTTGAAGCCTCAAGCTGAAAACCCATTTGCTTTTCCACTCTAGCCCAGCCTGTTTCCCACCCATAACATGCCGCACAGGGACAAAGAGCAATCCAGTGATTCACAGCACGGCTTCAACTAAAACTAAAAGGTGTACCACTATTTATGAAATATATATGAAATACTAATTACATCAAATGGTGTACTTTGTGGACTATTTACTTAAAATGTCCATCACAGCAAACAAAAACAAGTATGAATGCAATTATTTACATGGAGAGCTCACATATAACATAAAATCTAGTCTATGCTATGGAATCACCACGTTATGGAATTATAGTCTAATACGTACATTGCACTTAAAATATAGACACTGTTATTTCATGAAAATAAATTGACTTTAACAGAAGTGCTTGAAAAGTTTGTGAACCGTTATGGATTTTATTCACTTAAATATGACCTAAAACATCATCAGATTTTCACACAAGTCCTAAAAGTAGATAAAGATTACCCAGTTAAACAAATGAGACAAAAATATTATACTTACTTATTTACCCATTTATTTACAGGGGAAAATCATTCAATATTACACATCTGAGAGTGGCAAACGTTTGTGAACCTCTAGGTTTAGTATGTAATTTGAAGGTGAAAGTAGAGTCAGGTGTGAGTGGCCACCCTGTTTGAGTTGAAGAACATGGATCTATCAAAGTATCAGGGCATGTTTGTAGAAGTGTATCATATCATGAAAAAAGGAGATTTCTCAGGACCTCAGGGTTGTTAATGCTCATTAGGCTGGAAAAGGTTACAAAACCATAAAGAGTTTGGACACCACGATCCTAAGCACACAAGTCGGTCTAGCAAAGAATGGTTAAAGAAGGATAAAGTTAATGTTTTGGAATGGCCAAGTCATAGTCCTGACATTAATCCAATTGAAATGTTGTCAAAGGACCTGAAGTAAGGTAAACCCACCAACATCCCAGACCTGAAGCTGTTTTGTACAGAGGAATGGGTTAAAATTCCTCCAAGAGTGATGGACTGATCAACAGTTTACCAGAAATTTGGTTGCACCAGATACTGAAAACAAAGGTTCACAAACTGCTGCCACTCACAAATATGTAATATTGAATAATTTTAGTCAATAAATAAATGACCAAGTAAAATATTTTGTCTCATTTATTTAACTGGGTAATATTTATCTACTTTCAGTACTTGTGTGAAAATCTGATGATGTTTTAGGTCATATTTATGCAGAAATGTATAAAATTCTTAAGTGTTCACAAACTTTCAAACACCACTGTATATACTGTGAGAAATTTGAGAAATTTCTGCGTCACTCATTGCTTCCTGTCTAAATCCAGTTTAAGAAATAGTCAGAATTCGTTTCTGGGTTTAAAGTCAAATTTGAAATATAAAGTTAAATTATGGAGGTAAACTACAGAAGACTATGATTTATGATTCACACCATGAAGCTCAACTGAGCTGAACCTCCGTGCAGGTGATTCAAACGATTATCAGAGCTTAAATTTACCACTGACAGATGCTGCCAAACACTTTGCCCCAAAAGCCTTTTCCTTTTGGCTTTTACAGACCTGTAAAGTAGGTGATTTCGTGTGCAGCTCAGCGGCTTGTGTGAATCCGGCTTTAGGCATTCTGAATTTAAACTCAGAAAAAAGGCCTGCATGCATGAAAACCATCACTCCTCCGATGGCCCCAGTACGTTTATACTGGCCCTAATGTGGGCAATCTGGAATAGCCAGTTAGTGTAATGTACATGTCTTTGGACTGTGAGAAAAGAAACCCGGGGCACCCGGAGGAAACCCACTCAAGCACGGGGAGAACATGCAAACTCCAGCAACACCTTTACCGACCACAGAGCTCAAACCCAGGACCTGCTTGCTCTAAGAGCGTGCTAACCGACGTCATCTTGCCACAACAGACGTCAGTACAACGTGACGTCACAATTCTGCGACAGCTTTTGGATTGTGTACATGTAGCCATGAAAAGATTTTCAACATAGACTTTACGTATTTAAGGTAGATTTTACCTTTTTTTTGGTACGTTATAAACAATTGGCACAAAGGTGAGAAACGTGCTCCTTTATTCAGGCATCACTGCTTCCATAGTTCAAGTTCACAAGGTTTTAGGGAGTCAAGTGTTCGTTTTTTCAGCTCTGGACATAGTTGCTAGCTAGCAGTTAGCTTAGCTAATTTATGCCGAGTGCCCGTCCATTGCGGATGTGGTGCAGATGATGCGACAGATTAAATTTAGTGCATGGTTTAATCCATGTTTTTGGTGGTGTTACTCTGGCTGTATTTATTAGTGGTTTTGGTTTGTGGTAATGTTGATTCGGTTTTATCAGATCCGATTTTCACCCGTTTTCAGATTCGACTTCCATGATGAGTCCGATTGCTCTGCCTCCTGCTGTCTCACCTGCTTTTACATACCCATATCTAAACATGATGTTTCTTTCGTTTAAAGGTGAGCTCTGAGACCGGAAATTAGATTTTTAGTCAAATATAAATTTCCTACCCAGAATCTATGCAACCCCACTTGGTCAAAAATCATTCATGTTGAGAGTGTTTCCTCTTTACCATGAAGTAGTTTTCCCTTCCTCTGAACTTTCATGTTGTCATCCTTCAGTCACTAAAGGTATCACTTTGAAGCTGGTCTATGTCTAATTGAGGCACATCATTCAGTGTGAGCACCAGTCATGGCTGAGTGTGATGGCATGATTGTGAATGGTGTTAAGTTGGCTGTGACCCATGAGTGAATATTATGAGGAGGGCGGGTTGCTGTATCAGCGCTCGCCTCCCATGCACATTAAAGTGGAGTCCCCTGAATGCGCCTTCGGAGGACGTGTCTCAGAGGATGGCTTTCCACGGGAAGACGACGACTCCGACGGCAGCTGCGATCACGCTGGACTGCCTTTCAACGTTGTGGTCGTACACCCTAACATTGTTGCTCCTGGAGTGGCTTCTGAGGAACTGATACCTATTCAACAAAGTAAGCGACACCCTTACAATAACAAGCACATTTGAAGCTGTCAGTAGGCTTTCTCCGTCAGCTAGGTGAATACTCAAGGGTATGTAGTATCTCCAGTTCTAATAGTGGTCATACACAAAATATTTGTTTACTGCATTGTTTAAAAAAAAAAGGTATGAATTTGTATAAAGTTCCTCCACAAAAGACAGTACAATGCAATATGTCTACACATTGACAGGCTAAAAGTTACACGTTATACATATATTTAGATCGCTGTTTTTTCAGGACGCCAGTGGAATGCCAAAGCGTGGTTCCTAATTCAAAACATTCCACAGTTCTTTAGGAAGCTGCTTCCCCACCTCCGAAACACTGAGGTTGATTGCGCATGGTGGATGGCTTGTTTGGCTTCTGCCTCCCATTTATGAACTTGAAATGCGAAATTAAATGTTCATGTTTGAGAAGGACATCATTCAAACTACTGGCCTGCTCATTCTAATAAATATAACCTTACCAGCCTACATGCTTTGCCCTACTGTCAGTTAGGTAGAAAGCCACAGTGCATTCTAATAGACAGAAAAAAAATCCTTATTGCATCAAACTCAGATTGAAGAATTAACAGTCCATAGTATGCTTTTTTTTTACTCAGCCACAACCAGCTACAAACCGTTCTTCACCTCTTAAAACATGTTTTCTCTAGGTATAACCATGTCTGTTATAGAGAATACTATAGTTGTAGAAATTGGCCAAAGCTGTAATTAAACCTATAATACATATATAAAACATAGTGCTGAAAATAACTTGAATAATTAAGCATCATTACCCAAGCAAGACTGCTGTTGTACTGAAGATCAGTGCTGATGTGGTTTGCACAAGAGTAGAATAAAGTTTTTATGCAATTTCTATAAAGAAAAAACAAATGTGAA
Source organism: Neosilurus mollespiculum (assembly GCA_030014195.1). NCBI lineage: Eukaryota > Metazoa > Chordata > Actinopteri > Siluriformes > Plotosidae > Neosilurus > Neosilurus mollespiculum. The sequence goes on from JAQMYF010000001.1 coordinate 62,497,288, forward strand.
CTAACTGACATTTCAGACACAACTTGGCAAAATAGTTACCAAAGAAATCACAGATGGATCCCTGTTGGTTGGTTGATTGGGTGGATGAATGAATAGATGGATGGATAGATAGCTGAATGGATGGACTTTATTGATTTCTTGAGAGAAATTATTGCCTTACTGCAAAAAAGTGACACCAATGTCATTATACATACATGGTAATAAGGTATATACACAGAGTAGATAATGCATAATAAAATATATACAAAATATATATTAAAAAAAGCTAAACAAGAGTGTGTGTGTGTGTGTGTGTATATATATATATATATATATATATATAGATATAGATATAGATATAGATATATAGATATATAGATATAAACTTTGCCATCACTGAAAGCTAAGTGTAGTAATGGTTGTAATGATTGCTGGCATTGGAATTTTATGTTGCACACACAAACAAGCAGAGTGAAATATCCCAGCGTTGTTATAATAAGTATTAACCTTCTTGGAATGCTGTTTAAACGCTATAATAAAAATAGTGGACTGCACATTTCGAGCACCCTAAGTGGTGACTAGATTTACTATAGACCAAACTACAGATGGGTAGCAAAAGGTCAAGAATCTTGTGTTGCCATTCAGTGTGCTTGCATGGTGAGAGCCCACTTGTACCTTTTAGAAGGAAGAGTAACTACGACTCGATACACAGTTACTCCTGACTCCTCACCTTTTTCTCATGAAGACAACAGCTTCGATAATATCCTGTGGAAGATTGGTCATCCATACCTCCAGCCGAGTTTCAGACACTAACAAATAAGGGTGCTAAGCACTGAAGCTATTTGGATAGCTCATATCAAACCAACAACACATTAAAATTTGTCATGTTGCTTATTTTTATTTAAATCTGCTTTGAAGATCTACTGATTTAAGCCACCCTGAGAATCCTTAAATAACAATTCACAGTCAGCACTGTGTCAAGGTGGGCAGATAAGAATTAACAAGAACTTTGTATACATGGGTATTTCCACCAAACTAGTTTTATTTGGTATTTGGTACTTTGCCAGCTTTTTACACCCAATAATAAAAGAGAAATGTATTTGTCCCCCTAGGATGCAAAAAAAAAAGTTTATTTTGCCAGATAAAAACCCCTCAAAGATATAGGCATATGGCACATAGAATTTTGTTTACATTGGTAAAAATGGTATTTTATTTTATTAAAAAAGTTTATTTTATTTTATGGCTTGAGACAACTAACTATTTGGAGGGTAAGATACAGTAGATTTACCATCACTCAGACATTAATTCCCATTTGAAGAGTTATATACCAGCATGAGAAATATTACCACAGGGTTCCCATGTGTACACGTACACCGGCGGGACGGACAGACACTATAGGTTCATCTTGATGTTCCAAAAGCAACTCGATGGTTAGACACTTTTTTCTTACCAATGGAGCAAAAAATCCAAAACAATAGTAGTACATAATTTTCGTGTTTTTTTTTTTTTTTTTAACCTTGTGTACATCCGGATAAGCCTACTAATTCATGCCTACTTGCCTACTAAGTCATCCGTGGAGAAGTATATCATGACATCTGAATAAGTCCTTTATCTTAGTAAATAAAGATTTTAAAAATAGACTCAAGGTGATTTTAAATTAGCTTTTTTGAATGTTTAGCCCCTCTGTCCTACTTATAGATTCCAGTTTCATAGGAACACTCATGTACAGTGCCTTCCAGAATTATTGGCACCCTCAGTGAATATGAGCAAAACAGGCTATGAAAAAATGCCTTTGCTGTTCATCCTATTTGTCTTTCACCCAAAATATTCACAAAAATCTTACCTTTTCACTGAAGTAAAATTATTTTAAAAAATGTTGACATTAAATAAATATTTTTCTCCAAAACATGCGTGCCACAATTATTGGCACCCCGAGAAAATCGTATAAGTAAAATCTAACTGAAGTATATTTCCCATCATGTTTTACATTTTTAAGTTCACCTGTTTGATTAGGAGCTCTTAAATGGTCCACCAAAGACCCGAGAACATGTGAGATGATGTCGGATCTTTGATGTTGTGGGGCTGTTTTTCTTCCAAAGGCCCTGGACATCTTGTTGGGGTACATGGTATCATGGACTCCATCCAATACCAGCTGATATTAACTGAAAACCTAACAGGCTCTGCCAGGAAGCTTAAACTGGGCCTTGGCTGGTTAAATGTTGTAAATAAAAGTAATCAAAGTAAAATTTAGCCACACCAAATATTGACTTTTTTTCTCAAAATAACAGACTGTTATTTTTGTTATTACTATATATTGTTGTTTGTTTACTTATTCTCATCAATATGATCCAGTATTACATGAAGTAAATACTTGAATAGTACTTGGTTTCTGATCCATCTTCATTTTGTTAAGTGTATAATCATCACTGCATCACTACTGTAATTTTTAATTTGTTTACTTGCTAAACCATTCCACATGGTTTGAAGTTTATTCATGCTATGCCAAAGTCAAAAAAATAAACTTTAAATTTTTCTGAAAAATTGGCATTTTCAATGTTTTTGTTTATTAGCCACACTTTTACCTCAATATACTTGTTGGAATAAGGTTTTTGGTTCTCATTGTCTACAATAGCATTGTTCAATAAATTTCAAATAAAAAAGTTATAGAAAAGTAATGTATTAGAAGCATTAGAATTAGAAGTGGTGGTGTATAATGGTGGTGTATAATCTTCACTGCACACTCCTATATCTGTATCTCTCTCTCTCTCTCTCTGTATATATATATATATATATATATATATATATATAAATATATATATATATATATA
>JAQMYF010000001.1:62507175-62517942 GCA_030014195.1 Neosilurus mollespiculum
GAGGCTGGCGCCCATCTCAGCCGACTCCGGGCGAGGGCAGAGTACACCCCGGACAGCTCGCCAGGCCATCACAGGGCCAATTGACTTCCATTTTCTTTTTTATTTTTGTAAGTGTTTCATAAAACCAGAAGGTTGGAATGTTAAATGAAAATAGTTTTGCGGCATGTCTGTGAATTTATTTTTTTTTTTTTTACCAAATTAAGCAATTGAATAAACATCTTCCAAGAGTGGTGATTCCATACTTTTTGCCAGAGGTTGTCCTAAAGGACATGGTGCTCCAGGACCACGCTTTGTGTTTGGAGATTCACATACAAAAGATGTGATCTAATTTATGCAGATATCTAATCAGACAATCATTTGGCAGCAAGAAAGTGCAAAGAATCATGCAGATAGAGGTCAATAGTTGTGGTTAAATATGGATAGCACTCTATGACTTTACCTGTGGCATGGATGCTGATGTCAGAAAATCTGGTCTGAGTATTTCATAAACTGGGACAGCTGAGTGTGAGTATTAAAACATTCTGACCCATCAGATACCTGTCCACTGTGAGATGTCTGGGCAGTTACCTGCTTTATTCTCACCTGGGCTTACTCAGACATGTTAGGGAGCTGGCAGCTGGCAAAAGTCCAAATGTTGTTCAGGCCATTTGATCTGGGCAGTGGCAGTCATGCATACAGCTCCACCTGGCAATGTGTAGAAAACCTTAGGACTTCAGTGCATGTGTGAAAACAGCTGGAGAGTTTTCTGCTGACCACAATTGTAAGGTCTGATTAAGTTACGATATCTGTCCTAGCAGCTTAAGTCAATCTGGCCATTTTCCTCTGACCTCTCTTACTAAAAAGATTTTTCAATCTACAGAAATGTTGTTTGCTTTTTTTCTTCTTGTTTGCACCATCCTTTGTGAACTAAGGATTGCCATGTTTGACAAGTCCAGGAGACCAGTATTTTCTGAAATACCCAAACTAGCACACCTGGTATTAACCACCATGCCATGAGAAAAGTTACAGAGATCACACTTTTTTTTCATTTAGATGTTTGATGTGAACATTAACTGAAGCAGTTGACCTATATCTGCATGATTTTTTTTCATTGCACAGCTGACTCATAATTGATTGACGGGTTAAATCTATTGTTTCTTATAAAGTGGGTGGTGAGGGTAAATCAGTATTAGATATGAAAATGCAGATTGAGACAGTGAAAATGTTTTCACTGTAAATGTCTCCTAAATCACCACCTCCCTCTGCTTGCTGCTGGTAGACATTTATGTTGCCTTTGTGGTGCTATTGCTAATAGTTCATGCAGTAAAAGGTCCTGCAGGGGAAGAAACACTGCAGGAGAAACACAATATTAATAGGGGAGTATTATTTAATGTTTACTAGGCTAGTTTGCTCAGTATCATTGACAGGTAGGGATGGGAATCACCAGGGACCACCCAATACGATATTACGACAATACCTCAGTGCTTCTGTAAGTAGCAATTTTAAAACCTTTAAAAGAAAGTTTGTTAATTAATAATTATTAATACACTAGCAATAAGTTAGCAAATAATTTGGTCCTTCCACAAAAGATGCTGTGCTGCCTGTCAAAGTGTGTATAGTTTAAAGCCTGCCACCTGTAGGACTATAGAGGAATGGCGTTTCACCACCTCAAATTCAAATATATAAAATAAAAATCAATTTAAATAAAAGGCCCTCACCCTTATTTGCTAGCTACCTAACTAGCATTAGCAACTATCATAATTCTTTAATGAGTTTTTTTTTTTAATATATGTAAACATCCTGTTTTATGGAGTGTGTGTCATACCAATTGTCAAATCAGCTGTGCCATGAACATGATTGGTATTTTATGATTGATAGTATTTTAGCACTCATCTGCATACCTTCTAGAGTATGAAGGAAATCAGAATTCACTAAAGGTTTGTAAATCTAGCTGAACTATTTTGTTTGGCTCTACCTCGGAAAACACAGCATTACCAAAATATTTTAAAATGAGGCCAAGTACTTCTAAGAATTGCTTAGATGTGAGATGTTAATATGGAAAGTGTAGTTCGTTCACTTGGATTTTTTTTTTTGTCAGTTAATTTAAACATCATTTCAAACTTGCTTTATTGGGCTTCAAGTGATGACAGTAAATGAATTTGTTGCCAGCACGTTCCAGTCTGTCATGTATTTAAAACATATTGAGGTATGTTTCTTGAAATTTTCTAATTTCGTGTAATGCTATAAGTGGTAGAATACCATAACCAAGGTTGTTCAGAGATCACAGTTGAAGTGGCAGAAAGACACAGGAGCATTTGTAAATTTACATTACATATTTATTTTCAAATGTTTAAAAATTTTCAAATTTCATTTTAAATGTTAATGTATTTTACCATTGTTTTTAGTCATGATATATCTGTCATAGTTTAAAATGAACCCTTGGGAGGTTAGTATATTCATGTCACAGTCCTGCAGTATCATATCACTTTATTTTTTCAGGCAGCGTAACCTTTTTTATATCATACTAAAGGGCCTGTAAAACATAAGTTAGGATCCTATGTCTTTAAATGCTAAAATACTTGAAAGTTTTATTGTTTCTTGTTTTGTCCAACTTTAAATTATTTAATGGCCACACTTAAAGATTCTTTCCATCTAAATAACAAATTTCCAAAAAATAATACATTTCCTACAAAATTTCATTCTGAGAATGTTGACAACAATTCCTTTTTTTTTTTTTTTTTTAAGTTTTTTTTTTTTTTTAAGTTTTACATTATATCCTTATTTAATGTCATTGAAATCTGTAACCAAACCTCTTTTCTGCAGGTTATTTAACATGGAATAACCCCAATTCTGTTGTCTTCACTGACGTCTTCTATATATTTTCTTAGGTAACACATTGTTTAATTTCATTTACCACTTCCTGCCTTTATTTGTTCAACCATGTGGTAATTTAATAGAGTATGTTAAACAACTGTTAATGGTTGTTGGGGCAAACCTAGTAAGTAGCTTTTTTTCAGAGACAGAATGTGAATATCTGGTGTTGAAGGAAATTTGTACTGTTTGATAATTAATCGAAATGCTCTGTAAAGAGTGCACTATTAGACTTATTTTAAATGACTTGAATAACCACTTCATGCTCTATTGTATTCTCTGCATGCAGTGCAATATAGATTTAATAGATTGATGAATATATTTTGTATATTTATAGTCCCATCATGTAAAAGAAACATTTAATGAGAAGAATAGTCTGGAAATAAACATGGATTAAAGAGGATGCCAGCTAATTAAGTATCTTGTCCCTTACAGCAATATACTGTATTTTAAACATTGAAATAATGTTTAAGAGGAACACACACACACACACACACACTATACTATACACAATATTATATATATATAATATTAAATGACATTATCTGCTATAATAAATACCTAGTCTTCTGGCTTACTGTTTCATTGTGTAAAATATTTACTGGGGCCAAAATGCTTAAATTCGAAGGCATGTGGCATGGTGGTTAGCACATTCACCTGACATCAAGAAGGTCCTTTACTCAGCAAGGATATTTCTGTGTAGAGTAGGCAGGTTCCTGCATGGGTTTCCTCCAGATACTATGGTCTCCTCCCACAGCCCAAAGACATGCACATTAGGCTAATTGGCTGTTCAGGTTGTACCCCACTTTTGCCCAGAGTTGGCTGAGATAGGCTCATGGATATTAGTTCCTGGACAGAAGACGGAATTTCATCAAAATTAAATCACTAAAATACTCGAGAGAAGTATCTTGCACAGCAACCACCCAAGCTGGAAAATGAAGCTTACCTGGAAGTCTCTTAAATTGCAATACCACCGGGGTCCGATAGGGACAGGCTACAAAAAACTTCCTGTTCCATAGACATCCATTCAAAAATTATAAATTTCTCACACAAAATACTGAGTCAATAAATAAAAAAAAAAAGTTTTTCTTTCCACAAGTCGTTTTGGTTCATTGAATAAATTCTGCCATTCTTATCTATTTTATGCTGTTTTTAAATGAAATCAATTGAGGTCTAATATATACAGTATAATAGTATGAACATTTGATTGATCAGATTTACAGGTAGCATACAATTATATAAAATACTATGAACTGAATAAATCTATTATACATATATGGCGGGAAAAAAACAGGAAAAAGAGGTTTACTTATTAGGGCCAATTTAGGTGATTTTAAAGTATATTCAATATGGGTAAATGATATATCATTTTTTAAATTAGGGTCTGACCTACTCAAAATCATAATTTTTTTTTTGCACTAGCCTTGTTATAAGAAGGAAAAATGTAGGTCAGAGTCACTTACCCATGGTTAAATAAAGTTTTAAACTAATGATTGAGATTGGAAACATTTACATGAATAATGCAATCCAATTCACTGAAGATGCTTTACAAGTGACACATAATAAATGATAACAAAATACAGTCAATATATTTCCAAAAATAACCAGATTTATTCGCAAGAGGGATAATCCAGAAATGTTATGCTTTAAAAAAACAGTCAAATAAATACTATAGCTATATAATAATAATAATAATAATAATAATAATAATGATTATAATAATTGTATTTTTAATTAATTGAATAATTAATAATTATATATTGTTATTAATAATAACATATACAGGCCTTTCAAATTGTTTTCCTCTGGGATGCGTTATTCCATATCAGATCAGAGCATAATTACCTGGAAGAGGTTTTTAATAATTAAACCTGGGGATTTATGATCAGTTTTGGACATGTGTAAAAGACTAGATCAACTTTCCAACTCGTGCTGATAAGGGAAAATCCTGAGAGATTATGTGGGATATCCGAGTTGAACTAGTGATTCTGGGAAATGTAAATAACTCACAGTTCATAGTTCAAATAAAAGTTCCTGTAGTAAACTGAGTAGATTACTGCATAGCCTATATATATTTCCCAGCCATATTCCTCTTTCCTCTCCCCTCTGCCCTGGGTTCACACTGGGGCACGTTGTCCGTGATCTCTGCGATTAAAAAAAGATTGAGCATGATTGGGATATAAAAAGGAGGCAGCTCTCATTCAAGAAAGTCAACTTGAAGGAATCGTGTTTCCAAGTTCATCCAGATCACCTACGATGGTGCATTTAGTAGATCTAAAAAAATAATAATAGTTCTTAATACAACAATTAATCAGTGAAAGGAAAGGGCAGGAAATCGGGAAACCCACCTCCTAATCAAGACACTAACAACAATGCGCCATAAATTATGCCGGATGGTAATCTAGATCTAATCTGGCCTCTAAAGCTAGGTAACTTATAATACTTATGCTTAACTTGTTAAGAGAAAACTGCTAAGAATAAAAACTAAGCATACAACACCACTTGACTATGCTGTGGAAAACGGTGCTGAAGTTCCGATGTACTTTTCTCCCTGCACTTGTCTGCTGAACCAAAGGGAGAATTGCCAAAAAGTTATTGCAAAGATAATGGGGCACGAGGGAAATTTTAACCTTTTGATGCCTTACTGGTAACTTGCGAGTTTTGTTTAACCTAAGCATCCACATCCAGAATCAAAAACCTAAACCGGAAATAGCTGTGATAGTGCACATGCACATGGGAAATCTCCCCGACACAACAGGTGGACCCTGTATTTAATTTATTTTTTGACAATGAGCACTTGAGTAAAAGAACAATAATTATGGATTTTTAAAAAAATGCATTGTGCACATGAAATCCTGCAATTTATATTACAGTATTTGTGTAATGCATTGGACAGTTCTTAAACCAATTTATATAATTTCAGAAATCACCTGAGGAGTTTTATTTGCTTCAAGCAGGCCAATAATTTGACCCTTCTGAAACTCAGTGACTCTTTTCCACAACCATGGCTCATTATGGAAAGAGATAGTACTTGATGCAATAGGTTAAGCTTAAATAATGTTGCTAGGTGATACACACTAAATGAATCACTGCAATAGTTATCCAATTAAAGGCTTTTGCCTATTTAAATCCACGTGGAAACTAATGTGTACAACTTAAGTGAAAAACCATACGCAGTGTGATGATGACTTTGTTTAAAGGCAGGTAGGCTATTTTAGAGAAACCAGCAAAAGAAAACTAGAATGTAAAAAAATCCAGTCAAAAAATTCCAACCTATTAGTGTCGTGTGGAGGCTGGAGGCTATCTCAGCTGACTCTGGGCAAAGGTGGGATACACCCTGAACAGCTCGTCAGACCATCAAAGGGCTAACACACAGAACCATTCACGATCACACCTAGGAGCAATTCTGAACAACCAATTAGCCTAATGTGCATGTCTTTGGACTGTGGGAAGAAACCAAAATACCCAGCAGAAACCCATCATGCATTGGGAGAACATGTGAACTCCACACAGAAACACCCTCGCTGAGCCTGGGACTTGAACCCAGGACCTTCTTGCAGTAAGGTAGATGTGCTTAACCACTGTATAACCACATATATAAACCATTGCTTATTTTTTGCTCTGCTGAGTGTTTACATTTTGCTCCTCTTTTACCAACATGTAATCAGTGCAGGCAAACCTTTAGCAAGCAATGTGCACTGAGTCAGTTGTCCCTGGCTCTGCGTGGTTTCAGGCTCAACAGATGCAGCTTTGGGATGAAAAGCCATGTGTCCATCCCCACACCACTACCTCTTACTCACTTACTCAGTTGTTTGCCAAAACGCTTAATCCTATTTGGATTGTGGGGAGGCTGGGGCGGGGCACACCCTGAACAGCTCGCCAGACCATTGCAGAGCCACACCCCTATTACTGTGCTGGCGAACAAATTTATATCTTTTCATTAAGGCCCAGAGATCCACTGCCACCCACCCCAACATATGCACGCACAGTAAAATGTCTAATATGTATGAGCACCACAAAGGATTTTCCCCTTGATGCTCAATAGCTCATGTGAAGGTCTTATACTCCAGTACGGCAGGGGGCAGTCGAGGAAACGACATCGCGAGAAAAAAAAAAATCCCATGACGTCGTGGAGGAGCGAGACGGGGACATTCAGTAAAATATGGCCGCTTTACGGCCTGAATCCAAAGAAAGCCTGGACAGCCCGTGCAACAACAGTCATTTCTTGGAAGAAGATCGAGAAGAAGGTGAATTCCAGGGTAGGGCAGGTGAAGCTACAGGGTCAGAAGAAGACATTTTCCAAGCAAATGCGGAAGCAGAAGAAACGAAAGCGTCTGCAGAGCCCCTGACCAGTCCATCCGCTCACACTGGCTTTGTACGAAACGGAGAACCAAACCCATGCCGTGAATCTGACTCAGCAGTGCCCGAGGATCGGTCTCATAAACCCAGTGATGTTTCGCAGGATGGAAATGTTGCATTCCGCTGGTCCGACTCAGAAGATGAGATGGATTCGGGGACATGTAGCTTCTCGGGTAAAGAAACCACGGGTGAGTAAGAAGTAGCTCTCTATTAGCCTGCTGAATTCATTACGTGTTAGATAATTATATAGTGTCATTCAGGAGCCGAGGCTCATTTCACAATTCTAATCATGCACGCAGATAAAACCACCTTATAACACTTGAGGGACTGTCCTGTTGGAATGGACTTTTCTTCATTCAGCACCATGGACACACTGGACAGCACTGACTATAGATGACTCAGTTCATGAGGTTTTTACATTTTAGTATTTACATTTACGGCATTTGGCAGATGATCTTATCATTTCCCACATCAAATTACACTTTTTATCACAACTGAGCAGGTGATGGTTGAGGGCCTTGCTTGAGGGCCCAACAGTGGCAGCTTGGAGGTACTGGGACTTGAACCCCTGACCTTCTGATCAGTAACCCAGAGCCTTAACCGCTGAGCCACAGCTTATCACAACAGATAGATTTTAAATTTACAGCATTAAGCAGACACTATTATCCAACATGGCTTACAGCAGTGAATATAAACTGATACTGGTTAACTAGGACACAGGCTAAGTATACCATCAAGTTTAAACTCAGTAGGTAGGTAGGTTTTTTTAGGGTCGTTCCACACCAAACATTTGAATTGAAGAAAATCTCCCAATTCGACCATCTCAGATTCGGCTGAAAAACATTCAAGGATGTTCATACACTTCCTAATGGGGAGAGTCTCAAATTTTAGCTCTGTACTCACAATAGATTTGTTACAAGAAAATATTTTAGCAACTGAGTTCTGACTCTTTTTGAGCAGCCTTTTCTTAGGAGCCACTTTCAAACTGTTATATCAAGAAGACTATTTAAGATAGGTCCTTAACATGTATACTCTATTGTAATTTGAAACCACCCTTCTGTGATGAATTGTCTCGATTATATTTCAGCTTGAAAATGGACGAAAACCATGTGTGCATTTTGACATGCTATAGCAAAAAAATGACCAACATCGAGCTTACTATTTTAGATAGATTGGATGTTTGTTCTTAACATATCAAAAATGTTTGATGGTGTTGTGTGTCTTTTTTTCTAAATAATTTTTTGAAATTTTGGTATTTTTCATCACGCCCAGCATTCATGGCCTGAGTAGGCATATTCAAATGCCAACAAAATACACTGAGTTTAAGACAGAGAACTGAAACTCCACAAAATGCTTTATTTCATTCATTTTAAAATCTAAATGATACCCCTTGTACAATCTTTAGGTTTTCAAATATTGAAGCCCAAACATAGGTGAAAGTTGAAACTAGTTAAATTGTTACATTTCTGTTCTACCATTTAAGTAAATGTAACGTTTATATTCAAGAGGACAAAAATTAACTTATAGGCTTCAGTAATTATCCATGATAATAAATGTCATTGACACTCCGGCAGAATTGAAAATTAGGAAACATTAATCATTGAGAGTCCTGTGAAATAGATAATTATGAAACATATCAAACAGTACTTATTGAAATTGATAACTTTACCAGTGCAAATATTGCAAATTATTTGATCTATGAGTTAGAAGAGGTTTTACAGGGATTCCAGGTCAGCGACATGACACCTGGCCAATATATAACCTGTGGTTACAATGATCCTATGGTGGGTGGGAAATATCCGGGAGGCATCTGAATCCCAGCAAGTTGTTCTGATAGAATTCATGCATCCTCACGGACCAGCAAAAAGTTTCTTCTGGCCAAGGAGAGAAGATATGTGCTGAGTACCCGTGCAACAAATCATTTCCAAAATAGATGTTTCTAGCACTACAACTGGTCATAGATATACATAATATTAATAAATAATTTGCAATATTTGTACTGGTTAACGTTAATTTTTGTCCTCTTGAATGTAAATGTTATATCTAGAACAGAAATGTATCTAAATGTCCCATCAGTTACCTTGTAATGTGCCTTATATAAACCATGGTACGTGAAAATCGTGGATATACAGTGTCTTTAACCTGTTGGATTTCAACAAATTTGTCGGATAAAGTAAGATTTTTAGGCATTTTCTTGCCATTTTGTACTTTTCCATCTGATTTTTAAAAAATAACCACAGTTTGTTTATACTGACAACTTGAACTAGGTCAAAGAAGTAAAATCTAGCGAGCGCATTCCCTCTGTAATCTCCAGTATTTCTAGTATCTCACAGTCGATAATCCGGGTCTCAATCACATGACCGGCAGCGGGAACCCGCCCCCCATGTTAGAGTGGGAGAAACAAACCACTGCGCTGTGAGAACACAGTCCGGTTAACATACTTGTTTTTTTTTTTTTTTGCTAATCTAGTGCTTTCATCATGCCTAAAATCTGATGTGTAGTGGGTTGAACGTCTAATGTAAAGAAAGACAGTCATTTAAAGTTTTGTATGTTGCCACTAAGTGGGAAAAGACGCAAGTGAGTGTCTGAGCGCAATCAACCGGTGAGCACTAAAGCCCGATGGAGCAGTGAATCCAGAAAAATATGGGAATCTAAATCACCTTATAATTATATTTTTGGCCTGCATTTTTTTCACTGGTGAGTTTCTATTTTTCATAGGCCTTAATTTTGACATAGCAGACAACATGGATACACAACTGTACTTAGTTTAATACCACTTATATACCAGACTCAAAAAAAAAAAAGACTCAAAAAACAAACCAGCTTCTTCCCCAGGGCTGTGAAAGCCATCACCCCTTCACCCTCCACTCCCTCGCAGTCACACACATGCAATCTTTCTGCACAGCCACATACATAATCATTGACACCCCCCGACTCTCACATAGTCAGCTCTCTGTAAAAGGACATTGAATCTATGACTATCTTACACTTTACTTAATTTACGTTGTAGTTTATATCCACTCTGCTGCTCCTATTTATTTTTTCATTTCATAGTGCCTTCAATGTACATACCAATGTTCAGTTTTAATTCACAGGTGTTTAGAGTTTATATCTCTATCTTATATTTCTAGTTAAAAATTGTGTATATAATTGCATTGATTTGAGGTGTTAATTGCAGTTTACTGCCTTGCTTGTATTTTTTTTTAAGCTGAGAGTCTCATACAAAATTTCGTTATGTGTTAACATAATGACAATGAAGAATCTTGAATCTTATGCTGCTGTTTATAATAACATGGATGACTAGAGATTTAAGAGACCTTCTTTACAGTTTGTCAGAAATGTATTTTTTTTTTAAACCCATTAAATAAACAAACATATCAGCTAAAAATTTGGACTTTACATATTTCATAAGACAATTAAAAAGGTTTTACTTTAATTGTCAGTAAAGATCATTTGTGTTACGGTAAGGAAACAAATTCAATTCAAATTCAAATTCAAATTTATTGGTCACATACAAATTATACACAGTACAATATGTAGTGAAATGCTTAGTACGAC
>JAQMYF010000001.1:62527700-62538196 GCA_030014195.1 Neosilurus mollespiculum
AAATAGCGCTGGCGCGCGTGCATTCATAGAAAATGAGGGGAGGGTGGGGACAAAATTTGGATTTAGCTAGGTCTTATCTTCGGGGTAGGGCTTGCTTTGGACCGTTCTGCTGAAGTAAGGGTAGGTCTTATTATCGGGGTAGGTCTTATTATCGGGGAAACACGGTAGAAAATGTCTTTTCAGAAAAATGGTTGAAGAGGCTTAGCACGTGTCAACATTGTCAAATTCTTCTGTGAATGAAGGCCTATTTATACTGTTTTATTTTTGTGTTCTGTTTTTATGCTGCTGTAAGTCTGAGGTTCTTCAGCTGATGGTCATGATGATTTGCTGATGGTCATTTCTTGCACTGTTTGCTCTGGTGTCTCTGCTTTTTCAAATAAAAAAAAAAAAAAAAAAGAAAGAAATGAACAAATTGCCATATTTTGTGATGCTAGAAAAATAAAAATATACTATACAAGTCGTTTTTAGAAAACCAGTGGGAAAATACCTCATAAACATATGATACCGATTTGCAGTCAGTGATGATAAATTATTCTGCACTATACTGTTCATCTAATTTTATACTATATTGCCACTTTGCATTCGATCTTTTGCACATATTTCCTCACTTAAATTATCTGTGTTTGCCCAAAGCTTTGTAAAAAACCTACATAAATGCTTCTCTGTACAGCGAGTAATATAAACCCGAAGTCAAATTTCTTGTTTGTGTTCACAAACTTGTCAAACAAAGCTGATTCTGATTCCGATTTTGGAAGGTATTTTCTCACATTAGGGTTTCCAAATATTGCACATAGAAAATATTTGCAGTGCACTGAAATTTGCTATCTAATCAAGATTTACAATCTTATCTCCAGCCAAAAATATTATTAAAACAATATTAATCGTTTTACACATTCCGTTCTAATATTGTATATTATTACCAAAACAAGATAAAAAAGAAATTTTGGTGAGATGAGATTTTAAATCTTGATCAAATTTTTGCAGTGTGTCATACATTCATACATGCATTTATTGCCAAGATATTGCCTTTTGAAAAGGCAAAAAAGCTCAGTTTCTTTGCAAGTATAAAATTAGGGTTGGGGGTACCCATTTAATTTTTATTTTTTACTTTTTTGTGAAACTATTGAGAATTAAGCATAAATAGTTTGCATGTGTTGATAAGACATATGGAGGTACCGTCACAAAAATTGTTCAAGAAAATAAGAGATGGTCACCTGAGGAAGTTTTGGAAATATGGGTGATTTGGCATGGAATGACAAGAAGCATGAGAGCTGTCAGATGGATAAGCAAGCCTTTATGAAAAGTGGATAATTCAAAAGTCATTTCAGAAGAATTTAGCATAGCCAAAACAACAATTTGGAAGTCCTGAAAAGGAAAGAAGCTTCTGGTGTACTAACAGTCAGACACTGAATAGGATGGGGCAGGAAAACAACAACAAATTATAACAAACATTTTTACGACTGTAAAAGGAGAAAAAAAAATCCCCAACATTATCCAAGCCCAGTAACGATACCAATAACCCACAGGACAGGAGTGAAAGTATCACAGTCCTCCTTTGAAGACTTCATGAGCAAAAATATAGGGCCCAGACTACAAGATACAAACTAGTCTTCAACATTAAGAATTGGATGCTCAGTTTTCACTAAGAAAGAAATTACCCAAGGTATTTGAAAGGCCAAAGTGTGAAGAAGACATCTGTTCATGATTAAAAACAAGCTTATTGGTCAAGCATGATTAAGTCTTATATGACTTAGGCTTGCAAGGCTGTTTCTGGAATGGACAGTTTTGCAATGAGTTGCAAATTGAATCATAATCATCTTTTGATCTTACACCCAAATGTGTTCAGGGTATATCAAAAACAAAACAATTGGCCTTGCTGTTCCAGTACTTTAACAGGTGTAAATGCAGATAAAATAAATTTTTTCTGATTATTTTCTTTTGTGTTGATTATTTGAAAATTTAAAAACCCAAGGCTCTAAATAACAAAAAAACAGTTAAAATAAAATTTTTATGTGCTGAATATAAATGATGTGTGATATTTGTGCATACATAACCACTGATAAATCCACATGGTTGTCTCTTGTTTTTATATTTATATATGTAGGTGAGACATGCATTTTCCTGTTTACCTAGATGAATTTTTAAAATATAAATAAATTACAACTAACCAATCTTCTCAGCAAGAAATATTATTGTTATTATTATTAATTTTTTTTTTTTTTTTTTGTACAGGGCATAAACCTTATCATGGGACATCAGAGAACCAGGCAACAGAAGACCTCGGCTTGGATACTGGGAGGATCATAGGACACGAAGATGCATTAGCACAAGATGAAGAAGAAGAACTGACAGATCTGAGTGTGGATATGGAGTGTGATTCTGACTCTAAAGAGGAAGAAGAGGGAAAAGGAGGGGACATTTCAGAAGAGGAAGAAAAAGAAATGAAAGGAGAAGTGAAGAGTAATGAACCTGAAGGAGGAGAGGTTAGAGAGCCAGATGACTATGAGGAGTTACATGAGGCTGATGGTGTGGACAAGCAGCGGAAAACCCGCCTTAACTGCCATGACTGTGGCAAAAGTTTCACTCGACGAGAGACATACGATCTGCATCGCCACTTCCACATGCATCAAGATGAGCAGGCTTCCCTTACCTGCAAAGAATGTGGCCTCACCTTTCAACATCGTAGCAGTCTCATCAAGCACCGCAGCGAACACAAACAAAACGGTATGCCAGAATCAACATTGGGCTCTTATAAGCGGCCTCAAATAAGGGAGTTCAGGGAAGACAAGATATTTGAATGTGACAGTTGTGGCGATTGTTTTACATCGTTGATCCGATATAAGCTTCATGCCTGCCAGCAGAGCCTGGAGAAGCCTTACCGCTGCCCACTGTGCCGTAAAGAGTTCCAGTACCGAGTGTCCATCAATGCTCACATGCAGAGCCATTCGTTAGATTGTCCCTACAGGTGCCTCGAGTGCAATAAGGGCTTTCAGTGTGCTGTGACCTTGCATATCCATCAGCGTTCACATGCTGCCCTTAAACCTTACGAATGCCCTGATTGTGGCATGGTTTTCAGGCACCGCTCGTTCATGGAGGACCACCGCCGCAAGCACACCGAAGAAAGACCACACTGGTGCACAATTTGTGGCAAAAACTTCAAATATGGCAGCCTTTTGCAACAGCACCAATACCTTCACACTGGCCAGAAGCCATATCGGTGCGCAGAATGTGGGAAGAGATTTGCGTTTGCACAGAATATGCGAGCACACTGTCGCCAACACAAGAAACTCTCTAGTTCTGCTGGTTTTGAAGCAGCTATTACAGAAAATACTGAAATGCCCAATGGTAAAGGTTTAGAATCTGTAGAAAAAGAAAACACAAATACAAACTTGGAGCACCAGCGCAACTGTCCGCTGTGTCCTCAGCTCTTTTACAAAGCAGCTGACCTTAGGGCCCATATGTTGACACATGAAGCAGAATATGAACAGTTGAGTAATGGAAAAAAAAATTACAAGGTGTACTCCTGCCTCAGTTGTCCTCTCCAGTTCTTGGATGAATCCAGCTTACAGTCACATATATTGACTCACCAGGTTATAGCAACTCCTTTGAAGAGGGAGGTTCTCAGCATAGCCAGCTCAGCTAGCACTGATAATATTTCAACAGATGGAGAATGGGGTGAACAGACAGAAAAAAAACCTTTAAGATGCAGAGATTGCGGCAAAAGCTTTCGTTACCGTTCTGTTTTAGAGCTTCACATGCGAATACACAACAGAGGTTACCAGTGCCATGTTTGTAAAAAGTCATTCCGATTCAGCAGCTATTTACAGCAGCACTTGATAATCCATTCCGGCAAGAAGCCATACAAGTGCCCTGATTGTGGAAAGGACTTTGCGTTTCTTCAGAACATGAAGACTCATCAGAGGTTGCATCAGCAGAAACCTTTTCGCTGTACACAGTGTCGCAAAGGCTACAGTGATGAAAGTCAGTTGCAGCGCCACATGCTTTGCCACTCAGGAGATAAGCCTCACAAATGTCACATCTGCAACAAGAGTTTTGGTTTAGCATATTTACTTCGTGACCATCTAAACACTCATACTGGAGAAAGGCCACATCGTTGCCAAGAATGCCACAAATCATTCCCCTGGCTCAGTAGCCTCCTTGTTCATCAAAAAATTCACGCACGAAAACGTCAAGGAACAAGCCAGTCCTACTCTTCAACTGGTGGTCCACAAAGAGGGAGGACAAGTACTGTTGGAAGGGGCAGGAGAAGTGGTAGGTTGGTTTCAAGTTGGCCAAGAATAGGAGCAAATGTGGACAGGGCAATACCGCTACAACAGGCTTCTTTTACTGACCAGGTGTTGCAGGGTTCAATGCCAAACTTGTTGGGGCAAGAGTCTGTTATTGATTCTGATAGGAATGAGCAAACTCAGGCTGTTCCTCTTCAGTTGCAACAACAGTGGCAAATTCACATTCACCCACAGCCACAGTCTAAATGGTTATCTGAAGCTAATTTTAGGCATCAGTGGCAGTCAGCAACTCATCTCAAACCAATCTTGCCAAAACCAGATGGTCTATCCAAGATTGCATCTCAACAGCACAGTCTGGGTTGGGCTGAAGTGGCCTCATCAGGTCAAGCTGGCACAGTTCCCAAACAGCTTCCAGAGAACTGTACAGCAAAAAATAACTGTGACATGGTTTCAACTAGCACATCATCCCCTATTAGGGGTTGCACTGATGGCCAGTTGAATGAATCAAAGATTCAGCAACAACCTCCTTCATGGGTCAGTTCACATTCATCAACTCCAAAGTCACCAGGCACTGCAGATAGGTCTTTATCATCATTGGATGCAAAGACAGGTTCACCAGTGTCAAGCACTCAGAATTCACCAAACCAGCGGTTGAATATTCAAGGCCAGAAACCAGTCTCTGATTTAGCTCAAAACAATAACATGGGACTTGGTTTATCAGGAAAGGAAAATGTAATTACTATTAGGTTAAAGACGCCAACAGGCACACAGCAGGTTAGTGCAGAATCAGAAAAATCTGATCAGCCACAATTACACCAGTCATCCACTCCAACCAGTGCATCGACAACACAAACAAGGCAAAATGCAGATGTGCTAAATGACAATGAGGCTCACAAAAACAATAGCAAGCCTTTGAATGTTGTAACTCCTCTTGAAATGTCGAAGAGTGTAAATTCACCAGAAAAAACTGTCAATGAAACATCAGCTGAGCATCCCCAGCTCCATATAATGCCACCCCTTTCACAACAGCAACATCAGCAGTTGCAACTGGTCTTGCAGCCACCACAGCAAATTCAGCTTCTACAGCAGACAGTGCAGAAGATGCAACCTGAACAATTACAGCTTCTTCGTCAACAGCAGTTCCATCAGTCCCAAACAAATACATTAGGATCAGTCAGTGTTCAGTTTGGTGCAGCTCCTTTTTCTCATGGGAATGGAAGCACAGTGTTTGGCTTCCAGACTACTCCTATCGTTTCCCAAGCCCTGTTAAATGGACCAGTGCAGCAGGGGCCACAGCAGCAAGCACCTCTAGCTACTTCCTCTCAAATCCTCTTAAATCAAGCCTCTCCTTTTATTACCTCACCACTCCCTCTGGCACCTCCCCTTGCTTTGCCAGGTCCTCATCCTATCCATTCAATAGCAGGGCAACTTCAAGGTCCAGCACCTCAGAACATCATCTTCACTCCACCAGGCATAATGAATGAGCGACCAGTAATTCCACAGGCTTTGCCCTCTACACATGTAGGACAACAAACTGAACCAAATAAACTTATCGGTCCAGTTTCAATTGCCTCAGATCATTGTTTTCGTTGCATGATCTGTGGATGCACATTACCTGGAGAACTAGAATTACAGGTCCACTATATGCAACATGTACAAGGTGAAGTTTGATTTGTATAATGTAAACATCTGTCTATACCTTTAAAATTTCTGGCTATTAATGTGCCAAAAGACATTTGTAAATGAGGTTTGACTCACTTTCTCAATTCTGAATTTCTCCTGCGTATTCTGACTGTGTGAGATGTGAAGTGACCATCAGTAATTAGTCAGATAGAGAAAATATTTGTATATGCTCAGATACTTTTCACTTTGCAGTGAATTTATCAATCAACTTGTATTTTTAAGTAGTTTTATTTTTATTTTCTAATTCCCAGTTATCGTGTTGGATGATACATTTTTACATATGACGCAAGTTTAGTGCTTATACAAACCAAGCCTAATGTTCTAATCCTGTAATGACTTATTGCACTTGTTCATCAAAGTTGCATAGAAACAATTTCAGATCAATGGACACAAACTGCCATACTACATTCCAAAGATCCATGTTTTCTAATCAACAGGAAGCTCAACAAATGTACAAACAAGGAAAGTCCAAGAAATAGATGAAAAATCTGTGAAGTTAATCAAGTTATAGCCTCATCTGGTGATATATAAACTGTATGGTAGTGTTTATATCCATTTAAATGTATTTTATTTTATTTTTTTAATAGCCAAGTATTCCCACTGAACAATAAATGGATCCTAAAAAGTCCTATAAAGCACTAAAAGTCAAGTAAACACTAAGAAAGCTACCACCAAAATGAATAAAACCATGTCTGTGTTTAGGCCTTGAGATGGAGTTGTATAATAAAGTATGTAGAACAATTATATTAAAGTGTTTTAATGATCTTGCCTATCTAAGATGCTGCATCCGAGACAGTGGATTCTGGTGCCTCTTGAAATGAAATGAGTGTATATATTTCTTAATCAACTGAACGTCTTATTATAGCTATTGGTGATATTAG
The DNA here is from genome assembly GCA_030014195.1 of Neosilurus mollespiculum. Classification (NCBI taxonomy): domain Eukaryota; kingdom Metazoa; phylum Chordata; class Actinopteri; order Siluriformes; family Plotosidae; genus Neosilurus; species Neosilurus mollespiculum. Next base: position 62,534,512 of record JAQMYF010000001.1, read on the forward strand.
GTTGTTTTGATTATATCAATGCACATTAAGTATTTTAATTGTCAGTGCTGTGCTCAAATTTACAGATACTGACAAGACATGAAATTTCCTTTAATTTCCTTGAGTTTTAATTTAACCATATGCAACTTTAATGAATAGGAGCCATTTCGTGGCGTCATATGTTCATGCTTCTCGTTTTATTTAGTGTACAGTTTTGTGTCATATCTCAAACACTGAATTGCTTTTTATTGTTTAAAGCCTGTATTTGTAAGTTAAAATGGCAAACACAGGAGGAAAATATAGCTAGAACCTTTGTGTAAGATCACTGAAAGTTATCTGTCTACCTCCATCCAATTCTTGTAGTTTTAGATTCAATAAATTTTGATTTGAAATTGATCATATTGAAGCTTTAGTGTCATGACTGTAATACGTCAGAACCCACCACACATTAGAAAAGTTTAATGTTGACTATTAATCATTAAAATATTGTTTTAATTTAATGTTTATTTAATGTTTTAATATCAAATTAAATATTTCTCCCCTCCTTGAATTGCAACCTTATCGTGGTGGAGGGAGATGTGTGTCCTAATGATCCTGGGAGCTATGTTGTCGGAGGCATTATCCCCATGGTAGAGTCACCCAAGGCAAACAGGTTCCAGGTGAAGGTAAAGCAGAAGAAGGAGGTCTATCGGGTCCTTTTGGCCTGTGGAACACCTGAGGCAGTGGACGGATACTGACAGGTAAAATGTGCTGCAGCCTGGGCCGTCGTTGATGCAAAGTCTCGGGTGTGGGAGGAGTTCAGTGAGGGCCTGAAAAAAAAACCTTAAAAAGGTTCTGGACAACCATTCGACACCTCAGGAGGTGGAAGCAGTACTCCACAAACACTGTTTACAGTGGAAGTGGGGAGCTGCTCACCTCGACTTTGGATATTGTGGGGAGGTGGAAGGAATACTTCAAAGACCTCCTCAATCCCACCAACATGCCATCTGTGGAAGAGGAAGAGCGAAGGGGTTTGGGAGGGCATCTGCCCATCACTGGGGCAGAGGTCACTGAGGTACTTAAAAAGCTCCTTGGTGGCCGGGCTCCGGGGTTGGATGAGATCCTCCCTGAATACCTCAGGGCTCTGTATGTTGTAGGACTGTCTTGGTTGACATGTCTCTGCAACATCGCATGGTCATTGGGGGCCGTAACACTGGATTGGGAAACTGGGGTGGTACTTCCCTTTTATTAAAAAGTGGGCCGAAGGGTGTATTCCAGCTATCATGGAATCACACTCCTCAGCCTACTTGGGAAAGTCTATTCAGGAGTACTGGAGAGGAGGATCCGACCTGGGATGCAGGGCACAACCTGTCCACATGTGCTTTGTGGACTTGGAGAAGGCTTTTGATCATGTCCCTTAGGCTATCTTGTTCAGTGTTCTCCGGGAATATGGTATGTCAAGGATCAGAATTAGCACCTCCAAGTCAGAGGCCATGGTTCTCAGCCAGAAAAGGGCAGAATACACTCTATGTGTCTGGAATGAGCTCCTTCCCCAAGTGGAGGAGTTCAAGTATCTTGGGGTTTTGCTCATAAGAGAGGGAAGGATGGAGCGGGAGATCGACAGGCAGATCGTTGCAACCTCTGCTGTAAAACGGAGCTTGTACTGGTCTGTCGTGGTGAAGAGGGAGCTGAGCCGGAAGGCAAAGCTATCAATTTACCAGTCGATTTATGCTCCTACCCTCACCAATGGTCACAAGCTTTTGGTAGTGACCAAAACAACAAGATCGCGAATACAAGCAACTGAAATGATCTTCCTTTGCAGGGTGACAGGGCTCTCCCTCAGAGATAGGGTGAGAAGTTAGGTCATCCCGGAGGAACTCGGAATAAAACCGCTTCTCCTTCGCGTTGAGAGGAGCCAGTTGAGGTGTCTCGGGCATCTGATTAGAATGCCTCCCCAACACCTCCCTGGTGTGGCATATCCTACCAGGAAGAGACTCTAGGGTCAACCCAGAACACGCTGGAGGGACAATGTCTCTTGGCTGGTCTGGGAACACCTCAGTGTTCCCTGGAAGAGCTGGGGAAGTGGCTGGGAAGTGGAACGTCTGGACCTCACTGCTTAGGCTGCTGCTCCCGTGACCAGACCCTGAATCAAGAAGATGAAGATTAAAAATTCTTACTTTGTTTTTTGTTTGTTTGTTTTGTCTTATTAATTTGTACTTTGTCTTAGAAATTTGTACTTTAATATTGCAATCCTAAGAATCTGAAATTTTATTTAAAAATTGTAATTGAGGAATCTAAAATAGTGACAGTGTTTCTGTGTATCGTTTGCATGTTCTCTTGCTTACGTGGGTTTCCTCCAGGTTCTTCAGTTTCCTCTGACAGTTTAAAGACATGTACGCTCATTGGCTGTTCCAAATGGCTCCTAGGTGTGAGTGTGCACAATTGTCTGGTGAGATGTTCAGGGTGAACTGCGCCTTCCAGTGTCGACTGAAATAGGCAAATAAAATTACATACTAAACACTGAACAATGTTGCGTATGTATTTATAATTACATCTTGTACTTTTACTTGTAACTTAAAATTTTTGTTTGTTTCTAGTTCTATTTTTTAACCATGACACTGAGGCAGCAGAGCTTCATGCTTTTTGATGCATAAAAGCTTCAGGTGATCCCCTGGCATGGAGTCTATTGGGCTTTTTACACCCAAGCCTAGTGGCTCATCCTGAGTTTATCCCAGTTTTTGTAGCATGAAGCGACTAGTTGAACTCCTCCTGAATGGAAATTTAAAAAAAAATTCATAGATGTAGTACTATCTGAGTAATGCATATGTACAAAACTTTTGGGTTTTTCTCTACAGTAGTACAATAATATTTACAGTAATATTTTCATTTTTGCAAAATGTGTTTTCGCCCAAGATTAAGGCAATATACGTTGGTGTAAGTAGGAGTGGGAAAGTTTCAGACCACACACCCCCCCCCCCCCCCCTTACATATGGGGTCATTTTTTTTTCACCTGAATCAAGGTGTGAAGTGGAGTGAAACCTCTTGGGAAGGAGATCCAGAGCTGCCTTGTAAGTGCTTGAAAGGTGAAACCTCAAACCGCCTTCAAACAAACTTCTTCCTTCTTTTACTCCTCTTTCAAACCATCTCTCTTCTGGACAAATTCTATAAAAAATATAAATAGTCATATTGTAAAATTTTTAAAAAATATCTTAAATTGAAAATGTAACATTTAACACACAACATTTTGGTTCAGTTTATCAAACATTCCCATTAAATGTAATTACATTGTCACGACACCTGACAGTCTCTTTAATACCACCTTTACCCATCACAAAATATAACACTTGGGTAGCGCCAATATGGTGCCAGTGGTGTAACATCATCAGTACTGAAAGAGTGGAACTGAATTGTTGGATTGTTTATCCAGACAGGTTCCTTTTTTTAACATTACAGAAGAGACAGTATTGATAAGCCAGGGGCTTGGGTCTCACTCCACCTCCAAGTCTAACATGCACAAATGGAGAGTTTTTTCATAGCTGAAAATGAATGATGTAGTGCTTAGTCAAAGTGTGTATGTATGTTTAGTATTTAAAATTTCAAACTTCTTTCAACCTGAATGATGGAAAATCGCTGTAGACTTAGCTGCTTTATCCTGTTTTGTTCCTGTGCTGCTTTGTTTTCGTCCTCGTGCTGGTTTATTCACCTGCCGTTTGCTGCTCCTAACCGC
>JAQMYF010000001.1:62577149-62587263 GCA_030014195.1 Neosilurus mollespiculum
TTTTGTTTTGCACTTTGAAAATGTATTTGTGTTTTTTGAAAATGTATTTTTGTTTTGCACTTCCCGGCCACCGTATATGTGACTTCATGAAGACTTTAAAAAATATCTGTTTAAAATGTGCTTCCAATATATTTGATATAAAATAGTTTTATTACAACAGACAACCTTCTTAAATAATCATGTACTTATAAACATCACTAAACTGTTCTCATTCACCCAGATGTGTACTCTTCTCTTGTAGCTGTACATAACTAATTTTAATGTCTTTACTCTGTTATATTTATCAGAAAGTCCAGATGAAACCTCAGTAAAGCCTTAATAATTAATGTGGCACAATTTGGGTAATTCATGGAGACATTACCGGCTTAAATATATAGCTGTGCTTACTTATGATAAATAGTATTATTAGTGTTTGTTTAAATTACATATAGCTTTATTATAGTCTCATCATGAGCAAGAAGATGGGTCGCAAAAAAACAATAAGTACATTGGTTACAATATCTGAAGTTGTTTTCATATGATTACGGTTCTAATTTATTTATTTTTGTTAAATAAATTATTTCAAAGGTGATTTTTTTTTTGGTGATTTTGTTTGAGTTAATCACTTTGATCTATAGCCACTGTGTTAAAGAGGAGGAAATTTTTCACATGACTATAATTTGTAATAATCAGCTGTATGTTCCTAAACTGTCTACAGTAGGTTTATTTCGAACAGGTTAATTTATAAAATCTGTTTATTTAGGAAATAAATTTTTGCTAATAAGATGTTATGCATGGGCACAGAACTGTACAGGGTTCCATCCATCATGACAGAAATCCAAGTAAACAATTAAGTTTTTAAACGAACTATTGAATGTGAGAAGAAAAAGAAGCGGCGTGTCTGCTTTAATTTGCAGAGTCTCAGCTCTTTCTTTAATAAATGACTTCTCCTTGCTGCCTGAAACACTTGGGAAATAAAATCCTTGAGCCATTAATCACCCAGAAAAACCTGACACACATTCTGCGACAGGTGCTGTCTCAGTTTAGTGTATTAATTTGGTGAGACCCCAAGAGTAAACATTTCTCTACTTCCGTTGTGCAGATTTATAAAACAACGTTGTTCGTGATAATCATTTAGTGTCTGAAATTATTTTCCATTTCTTCATTAGTTTATAACTAAAACACTGATAAAGTAATATATTCAAAATATAATAAACATATCTTTATCCTTGTGAAATTATTTGTCATAGACACTGAAATGAAGGTGAAGGATGCAAAGTGTGAAACTGTGAGCTGAGGAGGAAGTCACACTTTAACTGAGCTATGAGGCAGGCAGAAAACCGGATTGGAAAATAAAAAATCATCTCTTCAAATAATAGATATCGGGTTTGTTTTTGTTGCTCCTTTCAGAGTGATCTTAGCTGTATTTTATTCAGACAAATAATTTGGACATATTTTAATATAGTAAGAGGCCAATTTATAATATATTCAAATTCAAATTCAAATTTTATTTGTCACATACAAATTATACACAGTACAATATGTAGTGAAATGCTTAGTACGACTGTCCAAAATGTAAAGAATAAACCATCAAAGCAACAAGAAGAAAAGAACAATAACAATTTAAAGGATTTTTTAAAGGATTTAAAGGTCAGTTAAAGGATTTAAAAGGTCAGATAAATATAAAATGCAAAAGGATAGAAATAAGAAAATATATAGAATAAAATAAAATATACATATATTACACATATATAATATATTATAATATATATTATAATTTAATATATATTATAATTTAATATATATTATAATTAATGTAAAGTGATCTAGTAATCTAAATTAACTTTCAGAAATGAATCAGAATCAAAATCAGAATCAGAATACTTTATTGATCCCGGAGGAAATTGTGTATGGGAATGAGATTCTGGCAGATTGGATGATTTGAAAAAGGAAGCTAATGCTAATAAGAATGAATATATATATATATATATATATATATAATTTGTAAGTCAACATTGGTTTTTTTTGTTTTGTATTTTTTTACTTATTTATCTTTATGAAGTATTTAAACCCTTTCTGTATCAGTAAAATAAAAAGTAATACTGTTACGTATTAAACTTCTTTCAGGGGACACAATTTTTTTGTCTTTTTTTAATTTATTATTAAAGATGTAAACAGAAGACTTATTTTTAACCTAATTTAATAAAAAAAAAAATCCATGAAAATATCTTTTCTACATCAGAGCTGGTCATTAGTATGATACTGAATTGTGTTTGACTCTGAGTGTTCCGAGACGGAATGAGGATACAGTTTACTGCACACACACATTACATTTACAGTATTTGGCAGATGCTCTTATCCAGAGTGACTTACAATTACCTTTTTTCTTCTGAGCTATGAGACAGGGAGAAAACTGGACAGAAAAATAAAAATCATCTCTTCAAATAATCTATACCGGGTTTGTTTTGTTTCTCCTTTCAGAGTGATCTCTGCTGTATTTTATTCAGATAGATAATTTGGACAATTTTTAATAAAGTAAGAGGCCAATTTATTATTTGTTATAATTTATTATATATTATAATTGTAATGTAACATACACACACATATATTCACAATAATATAAATAAAAATATAAAATGCAAAACTTAATTAAAAATGTAAAATCCTGAAACACTTTTATTTATAGTTTGGCAAAGAAAAACAATTGCTAATGAAAAAGTATTTAAACAAACTCTGTGGGGTTAGAAATTAAAATAATTTTTTTGCCAGTTGAAAAAGTCATTCATTCATTATTCATGAGCTGTGACCCGACATGAACAAAATCAAATCCTCACAAACTTCCTGTTTCTATTCTGATACAAACCTGATGGAGATTCTGGGTTTCTATGTACAGTAAAAAAAAAATTATGTGATATAAAAGTTTAAGATGTTCAGGTGGAATGTGGAGACATAATGTCTGTTATTCATAATAAATTAATGGACTCAATAAATAAATTCTGAGCCTGTAGTTTAGGTCAATAACTGCACAGGTGTGGATGCTCAGTATCAGATCAGGACACATCTGGATTAATTCCAAACAAAACATGCATAATACACTGAATTAACATCTGTGTTTTTGTCTCCATAAGCAAATTGAGTTCAGATCCTGCTTTATTTAAATAAGCATTTTTACTCCTTCTTTAGCCGTGAAACCCAAATCCTGCATTTCTGAAGTTGCACGCTCGGTAATGAGAGAATCGCACTGAAACAGCAGGTTAATTGTCGTGTTTGTTCCACGACTCAACTCAGTTGTGTTGGAATTGTTTCCTCAGTCCAAACTGCAGCTCAGTGTGGTGTCTAATTAATGCTGTCCTGCCAAGTCTCACGCTGGAACACACACCGTCAGTCGCTCTGATTAATATCGGCCTGTAGAGTCAAAATCTCACATCACATTTATATCTCTGATTGGACTCCTGATTACATGAACAGAGGGTGTGTGTGTGTGTATGTGTGTGTGAGAGACAGAGAGAGAGAGAGAGACAGAGAGAGAGAGAGAGAGAGAGAAAGAACAGCAAACGTCTTAATACTGTTTGTTTTTAAAGCTACGTGTTCATATGAATTGTATTTAGAATTAAAACAAGAGACACTTTTAAAAATATGATATGGGGCCGGGGCTGTGGGCAAGGCTTCCCAGCTCCGCCTCAGTCCTGTCTGAAGGGAATGTGTTGTGGAGGTCAGAGATATAAGCAACTCTTTAGGAGGTCTTTATAAAACACTGAGATGAGGAAGAGGAGCTGAATCACAGCCTTGCTTATTCCTGCTGTTAAATGGTGAGAGTGTGAGTGAATTATTTATCTCAGAATCAAGTACTTTTAATAGCGTAATTGCCCAGTTAGTGTGTGAGCGAATCAAAGATTTTGCCTGTAGCTGAAATTCATCTGAAGTTTGCAGTCTAATCACTGAACGTCCCTTGGCTGAGAGAGGACATTTTTAGTCCTGTCTAATGGGAGTCAGATCTTTTTTTTTCTCTCAGAAAGGCTCAGCGCTGGTGTTGCATTACATTTTGATGGAGAAGAATGATGTACCCTTGAGTGCTCCAATCAGCCGTGACTTATAGATTTTTCTGCATGGAAAGTTGAAGCAGAAGCTCAGTTTCAGTAACGCCATCCATCCATCCATCCATCCATCCATCCATCCATCTATCTATCTATCTATCTAGCCATCTATCATACTGACAACTAAAAGGTGATAATTATGTAAAAAAAGGAAGAACAGTTTAATTTACAGGAATCATTTATGCACTGGAAAAATAAAGCCACCGTACAAAAATATTACAGATCATTTTTTCTGTGGAAAGTTAAAAATGTTGGTAATAAAACTATAAAATGTTATATTCATTTTAGATTACTGTAAAAATGCTGTTCTAGAATAAGTACTGCTGCTAAATTCTGGATTCTGATTGTTCCGAAGGGGTTATTGTGTATCTTTTAAGAGAGAGAATAAAAAGAGGTGGAGAGAGAAAGAGTGTTTATTGCTACTATCGCAGACGTAACAACAGTATCTCACTCACTTCACTGATGTTTCATAACATTAAATTCAACAATTAAGATAAAAAGTACATTTTTGTAAATTGCTGTGGTGTAAAAGAGAAACACACACACACACACACACACACACACAAACAGTGTTTATTACTTAATAAACATCTAATATAATTCAGTCACAGCTCTGTGATTACTTCAGACATGTATTTATTCCATAACTGAGTAAATCTTGTGTGTGTGTGTGTGTGTGTGTGTGTGTGTGTGTGTGTGTGTGTGTGTGTGTGTGTGAGGTACCGAATGAGGTTCAGGATTGTGCTTCTTGTGCATTATTGAACTTCTTGATGCTGAATACAGGAAATGACTGTGAGGTGGGAGGAAGATAATAATGATTTTAATTCACTCTCATATCCAGGCTGTTATTACGTGGCCTTCTGGCCTCGGGATGCGACTCAGACAGTGAAAGCTTCATTTCACACTCAACTGACAAAATGTTTAACCTGCTACCAAAAAAATATAAAAATAAAAAAAAGTCTGTATTGTGGACGGCATGGTGGTGTAGTGGTTAGCATGCCCGCCTCGTAGTGAGAAGGTCCTGGGTTCAAGCTCAGGTGTTTCTGTGTGGAGTTTGCATGTTCTCCCCATACTTGTGTAGGTTTCCTCCAGGTACTCTGGTTTCCTCCCACAGTCCACGTGCATGCACATTAGGCTAATTGGCTGTTCCAAATCATCCCTAGGTGTGAGTGTAAGTGTGAAGGTTGTGTGTGTGTTTGCTCTGTGATGGTCTGTTGAGCTGTACATTGTGTAAATTCCCGCCTTCACTCAGAGTCGTCTGAGATAGGCTCTTCCCTCCCCGTGGCTCTCATATGATTAAGCAGTTCAGAAAATGAGTGAGTGCGTCTGTATTGGATGCTTCCAGCGTGTTCCTGTGTTTGTTTATAATATTTAGATGCATGATGTGTGTTTTTTCTGCACTAATGGGAGTTGTCGTCTCTCAGGAGGCTTGTGTAAAAGCGTTAACACTTCAATAATTTCCATATGGAAATGTGTCAGCGAGTCTGCACGTGTTTCTTTAGTAGAGTCTGCAACACTGCCACACTTCTCTATGGGGGTTTAATCAGGACAGTTAAAGAAGACAGAAGTTCATTTACTGCTCTCATGTCACTTCGGTGTCACAGCTGAAAATTTCATGCAATTTGAGATCCAACACATGAAGAAACTGTCAGTGCACCACAGTCCACATGGCAGACATGACTTTTATTAGCTGAATGTGCTGAATATTATATAAAATGTTACAGTGGCTCAGATACACACATTGGTTTGTTTACTGACATCGCCTCCGTGTGGTGTCACTCCTGTGTGTTCTCTTTTCTGGATCTTTGAAAAGTTGTGCATGTCTTTCTGCCATTTGTTTCGTGTCACCTTATTTTCCTAGTGTGTGTTTTTGTCAGTTACTCGTCATATATTCTGAATTTAAATGAAGCACCACAGATAGATCCACTAATGAGTTCTGAGCGACTCTGCTTGTTTACAACCGCTGACAAAAATGATGGAACTTCCAACCTGAGATGATATTCACCAAACTTTTTAAACTTCCTACTAAATAAACAAATCACAGATATATCATATAGGATGACAAAATATTTTTTTTAGTAGCTGAACATTTTGACTTTCTAAAACATAACGTAAACAATTTTAAACTTTCCTGCGATGGCTTGGCGAGCTGCCCAGGGTGTACTCTGCCCTCACCCAGAGTTGGCTAAGATGGGCGCCAACCTCCCCGCGACCCTAAATAGGAGTGGTAATCAGAAAACGAATTAATGAATGAATTATGAACTTTCTCTCACTCATTTGCCGAAGTTCTCAATCCTACTATAAGGGTCGCAGGGAGGGTGGAGCCTATCTCAGCCAACATTTGGCGAAGGCGGGGTACACCTTGAACAGCTCACCAGACCATTGCACAAAAATCTTACATAAATGTAATTATTTTAATGAATTAAGATCAAGAAAGGAAAAATTTGGATCAGTCAGTAGCTGTGTTTACTGTACTCATTTTTACATTCAAAATACTTACATTTTAAATGTTTTGATGAAACTGATAAATGTGTTTATATTCACCAAACAAGAAATACAATTAAAATAGAATTCCTGAGATGCACACACTGCTCTGGAAACCTGCATGTGGTGAATACTTTATTTATTTAATTTTATCACTTTTTAAAATGAATTTTATTAATGCAACAGTTCAAAATAAATATTTTCCTTTTATTACTGAACAGGAGAATTTGAGCACAGGATAATTTAAATCCTCTGCTGCAGTTATTAGTAAACTGATGTTGCCTCCCCTTTTTTTTTTTTTTTTTTACCTATTAACCACAAGTCAGTGTAAATATTTGTTTTGCAATAACAGACAACCAAGATCTATAAATACCTGGAAATCACAGTGTGAAGCCGTACTGATCAAAGCTATCAGTTTAAGCCTTTAGTGGATAATATTTTCCCATCAGATAAAATATCAAGATCTACACCACCTGTTTCAATACAATTTACTTCTTATGTTTACATAAAGTAATATAATTGGATGTTAAATCTGATTAGGAAAGGATGATTAGGGTCCATGGGAACATGGCTAATGTTGGGAGGAAATGATGGAATCACCTTTTAATTGGCATTCCTCAAACACATACAAACACAAATCTAAAAATGCAAAGTAAACTGCTTTTAAAAGAGTTTAGGAGAGTTTTACAGACAACGTCTCTTAACAAGCTGTTGGATAATTGGAAGGAAACATGCCCTAACAAGAGAGCTGTCATCTGAGATAATGACAAAAATTATAAATCATCTTCAAGACGGAAATTCAACACAAATGTTTTTGGAGGTCAGCTACATCAAGAAGTAAGTATTTTAAAAATAGAAATTACACAAAAAAAACAAACAAATGAAAAACAAATGAGCAGAAACAGGAGCTTTTCTTCATAAGAGGCAGATTAATTCAAAGAGCTCAATCTGATTGTAAAATTAATTAATTAATTAATTCATTCATTCATTTTCTAAGACGCTTAATCCTAGTCGCAGGTAGGCTGGTGCCCATCTCAGCCGACTCTGGGAGAAGGCGGGGTACACCCTGAACAGCTCGCCAGGCCATTGCAGGGCCAACACACTTACAACCATTCAAATTTACACTCACACCTAGGAGCGATTTGGGACAGCCAATCGCGCAAGTTTTTTGGATTGTGGGGGGAAGCCAGAGTACCCGGAGGAAACCCACGCAAGCACGGGGAGTACATGCAAACTCCAAACAGAAATGCCCGAGGCAGGGACTTATTTTATTAAATAAAATAAATAGATAAAAAAATTTAAATAAGCCATGACAAAACTGCAAAGTTGATCTGTTGGGTGCATCTCAAGAAAAGTTGGAACCAGCGTGATGAAAAATGTTCATCAAAGTTTTCACTGGTTAAGTCCACATATCAAAGAATTTAAACCTGAGGAGGGACAACAACAAAATACTCACTGTGAAATCCCTCCAAGTTCTCAATGGTGGAGACGATGACTGACTACACAGAAAAACCCTGAGGAAAAGGTTCAGCGCTCTTGTGCAAGCTTAAGTGAGCGTGAAAGATGAGTTAAAAATGAAAAAAGCTGGTTCCTGATATTAAGTATCACAGGTCTGGACCAGAAGCTCCAGGTGGTACTGATTGGAACATTCTGTATTGAGTATTAGGAATAATTGAACATGTTCTCTCTAGAAGATGCTTCAGTCATGATGCCTAACCAAGAGACAATAGCCCTGATTCTCTCTGGTTGTGTGTCCACCTCAGAGCCAGGCTCGGACTTATGACCTTTATTTATTTATTCCACTTTCAGTCACAAGTCCTAATTTGTCCTTTTTCTTCAAGACTAAGCTTGATATTGGTCATAATCCTACACGACAGTTAGTCGGAGTCTCTGATATTTAAATTTGGTCACTTGCCTAATTTTGGCTATGTTGTGCAGAATCAGTTGCTTGTTGTGTTTTTTTTAAGTGTGCATTAGAGAAGTGTGTTTCTGAATTCAAAATAAATGCTGCACCTTCGACACTCTCATGTCCTACACACTGCATTCATCATGGAGAAGGTACAGAAGGTAAAGCTCTGATCCAGTAGCAGAATCTCACTTCAGTCATGAAGCAGTTTTTAATGGATCATTTTAGGAAAGTGATGTGTTTGGGTTCCTCGGCTGTAGAAGGCCACCTCCACACATACACTCCATCTGTTTCATAACCTCCCTCCACATGCCCATTAACTTCCTATTCAGTAGATTTCTGTGGTATTCCATCACACCCTGCGAAAGGGACAATATTGATTGGAAAAATTCTTTAATCTTACTTCTCCATGGACCTGTTCCAGAATGTGATGGAGTTTGAAGGCGCTTATCACAGTATTTAGTTTTATGGATTAGAAGACCTCTTTAAGGGATCATTTTCAGCTTTTCTGTTTTTTTCTGGTAAAGTCTACACAGTGGTGTGAAGGCAATGTGAGAAGGTCTTTAAGCGGAGTATGGTGTTTCATTATCAGGACGATTGTTTGATAATCTGTTTTAGTGGGCTGGAGTATTATATGCTTACTGAGTGAAATCTTTCTACAGTACAGCAGAACAAAGCATTCACGTCTGAGCTATGTTTTATTTATACTTTACTGCAATGTGGTCTTGATTTAAACATATTTTCTTACATGAATATATTTCTTTGTCCCATTTAACACAATAATATGTATTATTTTAATAAGTGAAGAGTTCATTCAAGCTTTATTTTAAAGCTACTCAAAAAAAGTTTTTGAAAGTAAAAAATAGTTTTTCTCATAATTAAAACAATGGCACTTATCTGTTTTTTAACTTAAACTCTTTATATTGTGGTGATGTTAGTAATGTTAATCTTTATTTTTATTCACCTTACCTTCATTCCTGATTCGGTGAGGAATTTCATGTTCGCTGGTCTTCATACTCTTTTTCCCCCGGAATCTACTCCGGCACCTTTTCACACATCTCTGAGGTCTCTCTATTCAGGTGTGCTCAATCTCCTCTCTGATGGGGGATAATTACCTCCTGCCCTCACCAGAGTAATTGTCTTGTGATTGAGGTCATCAGTTCAACCTGCTGAAGGGAAAAGTGACAGAAAGGAAGAGAGAGAGAGAGAGAGAGAGAGAGAGAGAGAAATATACATTCTACATACAAAGAGGGAGAATATTTAAAAAAATATGTACTGTGGAGCAGGAGGTAATGGGGTGGAGGTGCTGGGGTGATGGTGTGGTGCATGGTATCGATAGGGTAAGGTGTGGTGGCACTATGGTGGTGGTGTTGTGGTGATGTGAGGTGGAGATACGATGGTGGTGTTGGGGTAAAGAATGGTGGCGTTGTTGTGGTGGTTAATGAAGGTATTGAGATGATGTGTGGTGGTGATGAGGTGATGTGTGGTGGAAATACACTGGTGCTTAGATCTGCACTCAGCGACTGTGAAGACGACTTTTCACTGCTGGTGATATAACCTGTTTTAACTCTCTCGCAGTTATTTAGGACTTACAGTTGTGGTAAAACCAACCGGACTACATTTTGGACTGTAATGAAATTTTCTTATATGG
>JAQMYF010000001.1:62587363-62600416 GCA_030014195.1 Neosilurus mollespiculum
TTTCTTCCTTGTGTCAACTGAGGGAGTTTTTCCTTGCCACTGTCGCCGTGGGCTTGTTCATTAGGGATGTGTAGGGGGTTGTGTAGGGGGTTGTAGAAAAAATCTTAAATTTCTCCTTAAATTAGTTTTACTATGTAAAGCTGCTTTGCGACAATGTCAACTGTAAAAAGCGCTAAACAAATAAACTGAATTGAATTAAAAAATTGGTGATATTGGGATGATGTTTGGTGTTGTTGATGTGATGCGTGATGTTGAAACCCTGGTGGTGTTAGGTTAATGTGTAGTGGTGGTGTTGTTGAGGTGGTTAATGAAGGTGTTGGTTAGATTGTATGGTGGTGATGAGGTAATCTATGGTGGTGTTGGGGTGATGTGTGATGGTGGATCTGGGGTGCTTAATAAAGGTGTTAAGGGAATGTGTGTTTATGGTGGTGTTGGTGTTGGGGTGGTATATGAAGGTGTTGTGGTGGTACTGGGGTAATGTGTGTTTGTGATAAAATGTTGGTGTTAGGGTGCTCTGTGGTGGTGGTGTTGGGGTGATATAAGAAGGTGTTGGGATGATGTGTAGTTGTGATATGGTGGTGTTGGGGTGATGTGTGGTGGTTATACAGTGGTGGTGGGGTGTTGATGTTGGTGGAGGTTGCTTGCAGGCTTATACTCAGGATTATGTTCTGAGTCTGTCTGTGAGGGGGAGATTTTTTTAACTCTCTTTATGCTGCTACTGTTAAAACCTCAGATAAAACTGGAAGTAAAACAGCAGGATGAAGAAAATAAAGAGGATGAAAATGATGATGAGGAAAAGTAGGATGATGATGAGGAAAAGTAGCAGGATGATGATCATGAGGAAGGGTAGAAGGTTGAATAGGAGGGGAATGATGACAAGGGGAAGAAGGAGGATGTTGATAATGATGATGATGATGTCGAGGAGGATGATGATGTCGAGAAGGAGGAGGAGGCGCATGTTGAGGAGGATGTGGATAAAGTTGAGGATGATGATGATGATGATGGTGTTGAGGAACAATTTGAGGAGAAGTATGAGGATGATAATATTGAGGAGGAGGAGGATAATGATGTTGAGGGGGAGACGTAGAAGGTTGAGAAGAGGGATGGTGATGATGTTGAGAGGAGGAGGAGGATGAAGTTGAGGATTTTGAGCAGGAGGAGCATGAAGTTGAGGAGGAGGAGAATGAAGTTGAGGAGGAGGAGTAAAAGGTTGAGGAGTAGGAGGATGATGTTAAGGAGGATGATGATGTTGTGGAGGAGGAGTATGAAGTTGAGGAGGAGAATGAAGTTGAGGGGAGGAGAATGAAGTTGATGAGGATGATGATGTTGAGGAGGAGACATAGAAGCATGAAGAGCTGGATGGTGATGATGTTGAGGAGGAGGAGGAAGAAGTTGTGGAGGAGGAGGAGGGTGAAGATGTTGAGGAGGAGACAGAAAGCTGATGAGAAGGATGGTGATGATGTTGAAGAGGAGGAAGATGAAGTTGAGGAGTAGGAGGATGATGATGTTAAGGAGGATAATGATGTTGTGGAGGAGGAGTAAAAGGTTGAGGAGGAGGCGGATGATTATGTTGAGGAGGAGGGGGAGGAAGATGATAATGTTTTTATAGCTTCATCAGTTCTGGGTTTGTAGTTAATTTAAATGAATTGTGATTTGGATTTCTATAAAAGCATTTTAACCTCCGAAGACCCAGACCCTAGTCCTACATGTCTCATCATTTTTCCAGACCGCTTCTGTCTTTTACCAACAGATTACTACTAAACTTGACTGAACAGTGTCCTCAAACAGGAAGAACTTTGGCAAAATAATACCCAGTTGTCCTCATATAAGGATATTACCAGGGCAAACACACAATGTAACTGTAATGAAATATGATGTCCCCGTGAGGACAGTGGGGTCTCAAGAGGTTAATGAAAGCTGCATTTTTACTGCTCATGATTCCTCTATAAAATGGTTGTGATTCTTGAACTACATTTACATTTCAATCCACAAATCCAAGAAAAGGTGAGAGAGGCTCGACCTGCTGGTGACAGACCTGCTAAAACCAGGACACGTGGAGCTTCTCACAAATACATGCACTGAAACAGTTTAATAAAGAACAGTGATCTGCAGCTGCACTACTGTCAGAGCCTCTGTCACAGAAAAGGACCTTCTAACCAATCACAATGTAGAATTCAACAACACTGCAAGGATAAGATGGTAAAACAAGTGGTTCGGACCAAATCACTGCACAACATCTTAAATTTGCAAGCCCAAAGGTTGCAGCTCTTCTTGCTATTTGCATGTATCATATTAGGTTTATGATACATGGACTCTTGCCAGATTCTATGTTCTCTGTTATTCTTGTGCTGGTCACTAAAGGACAAAGTGGATGAGGTTGGGATTTTAGGCCAATTGCATTATCCAGTGTGGTATCTGAAGTTCTGGAAATTGTTCTTTTGGAACACCTGTGTAAATATTTTACTACCACAGGCAGCTGATTGGGCTTTAAGGATAAGCATGGTACTACTATGTGTATTTATTCCATGAAAGAAACAGTTGAAATGTATAGAAGGCAGAATTCTTCTGTTTTAATTAGTCTTATTGATGCCCCTAAAGCTTTTGATAGAGTTAACCACTAAACATTATTTCTGAAGTTAACCCAAAGGTTAACATGTGCCTGATGGGATTATAAGAATTCTCACATATTGGTAAGCCAACCAGAGTATGCAGGTTAAATGGGGCAGTAGTGTCTCCACTCCGTTTGGCTTAAGTAATGGTTTATTTCTCCTACTATGCAGCTGTAAACCTGCCTGTATGATTGGTCATGTACTGATAAACCATTTCATGTATGCAGATGATTTAGTTGTTCTCTCTCCTAGTAGTGCTGGGTTTCAACTGGTGCTAAATATGTGCTCTAAGTATGGAATCAGTCGTGATGGTAAATATAATGCTAAAAAGATGACGGTTATAATATTTGCAACAAAAGAGGATTTTTCCAGAATTTTATTTATCAGGGGGAGTGATCTGTGTTTGTAAAATAAAATATCTGGGGCACTTCATTACAGATCGAATGGCTGATGATGATGACAAGATGATGGACAAGCTGATATGTTGTCAAGAAAATTTTCTGATGATGTCAAGCTACGTCTCTTTAGAGCTTACTGTACTCTATATACACTGCTTTCTTGTGAGCTAATTTCAAAAAGGTGAGCTTGTATAAGGTTCAGGTTACCTGTAATGACTTTATGCGGATCTTACTGAAAAAGCCAAGATGGTGTAGTGCTAGTGTATTGTTTTGTAATGCAGGAATCAGTTCTTTTCACTCCTTATTGAGGAAATTAACTTTTAAATGTATTTGCGGATTGAATGATTATCGGAACTCCATTATTATGCTGATAATAAATCCTCGTGTTAGTGTGGGACAATTCCAGTCACCCTTCTGAAAACTTTGGTATAACTGTTTTTTATGAGAAGTGTCAGTGTTCCTTTTTATCTTTTTCTTTCTCTTACTTTCCGTAAGTGTTATGTGAGTCTTTCTAATGGACAAATTTAGTCTGTCGCTAAAGACGATGATATTTACAGAGGATGAGGTGAATATTTGTGAAAATTTCCTGATATTATAATTCAAGCACTATCCTGAGTTTGCAAGGTGGATAACGTCCAATATATCTAATATGGAAACGAACTAATCAGGTCCTTTGTAGTATACACTAAATATAATAAATATAGTATATCAACACAATTTATGCAGCTGGTGAAGCCTTGATAGACTGGAGTGAAAGCATAAACTTGGAGGTGTGAAACAACCATACTAAATATAATTATTAGAACTGAAATGTAAATATGGGGCAACACAATGATGAGGTCAAGAAGGTCCCAGGTTTGAGTCCTGGGCTCAGGCATGTCTATGTCAAGTTTGTATGTTCTTGCTGTGCTTTCGTGGGTTACCTCCGGGTAGTATGGTTTCCTCCCACAGTCCAAAGATATGCACAGTAGGCTAATTGGCTGTTCCAGATTGCCCCTAAATGTGTGTGTGTGTGTGTGTGTGTGTGTGTGTTGCCTTGTGATGGTCTGGTGAGCTGTTCAGTGTGTACCCTGAATGAGTGAGTGATGGTTAGTGAAATGTAAATATGAAGAAGTGAGTTATTAAAAAGAACAGAAGGGAGCTCTGAGAATATGTATGAAAGGAGCAGTGATGTGTTTGAAGAGCTTGCGGTTCTGTTGAGATAACCAGACAACTTGCATGTTCCTTAAATACCTGGGCATTAATTCATGTCACAATTCAAACAGCACATGGGTTCTTACACAGAAGGGAACGTGTGTTTTAGTCCCAGGGGAACACTCATCCTGTTCAGACCTGCAGGAAATCAGAGACTCTATTGAGGAAGAAATTGAATCGCATTGTTGCGTGTAACAAAGCGATGTGTCTGTCTGAGAGGAACCTGTGAAACTGAGAGAGTGGCCTTTTATATGTGAGTATAGAGGGCTTTAATTGTTTGCAGGTGAAGGTCATGAGAGCTTTTCTCAGTTTATTGTTCAGTAGAGAAGGTGATTAAATCCGTTTCCCTGCTACATTGATTAGCTTGGGCTCTGGTGATGTTCCTCTTGTTGTGTTGGTTTGGCACTACAGGAAATACCTTCTCTACAAAATCACTACAATCAATTTTTAAACATCTTTTGTATATTTGAGCTTTTTAAGAAATAAATCAATATGTTGATGAATGAAGAAACTTTATGCTCTGAAGGTTTTTTCATTATTTGCTCAGATCTGTTCAGATGTGAGATTATTTCTCAGGAGGGAAATTCTGATGTATTGAAGACAATCCAAAAATCTCTAAGTGATTAAATGCTTCTGTTTATTTAATCTCAGCCTTTAAACTGCTTCAGAGTCTTTATGGAACTCAGCACATAATAGATTTCTGGGATTTTTTTTCTGACCCAGCAACTAAACAGAAGATTTATTCATTGCCGTAGTATTTATTCAGTGTGAAAAATTAGATAGTATCTCAGTTTGGTATAAATTTAGTGAGAAAACAAAGCATATGGGTTTTTCACTTCATCAGTTCAGTTTTGGGATTTTAGCAGTAATCTGGTCTAACTCGAGTCATGAACTCTAATGTGGAAAGGAATAAATCATGTGAATGCTGAAATCAGCAATCAGAAAATAAGCAATACACATGGTAAACACATGCCAAGTACATTTCGAACACCCCAAACACACGACAAACACTTGTGGAATTTGGGGCAGCTGTAGCCTAATGGTTAGAGAGGCCGAAAAGTTGCTGGTTCGATTCATGAACCAGCGGGAAAAATGTGTGCTGGTTGGGGGAGTGAGCTGCACCTTCTCTTCCTCCACATTCATAGCTGAAGTGCCCTTGAGCAAGGCACCTAAGACCCAACTGCTCTCTGGGTGTTTGCCCCAGTGTTTGGCAGCCCACTTTTCTGAGTGTGAGTGTGCTCACTGTTTATGTGTGTGTGCTCACTTTGGATGGGTTAAATGCAGAAGGCAATAATTCCCCTTGTGGGATTAATACAGAATAGCAAAAATAAATAAATAAAAAAAATCGATAAATCCAAACACATTTCAAACACACTCCAAACACAACAAATACACTCCAAATACACTCCAAACACACCAAACACACTCCAATCACACCAAACACCCCAAATACACTCCAAATACACTCCAAACACACCAAACACACTCCAAACACGCCAAACACCCCAAACACACTCCAAACACACACCAAACACACACCAAACACACATCAAACACATTGTCATTTCTGTCATTTTCTGAACCGCTTAATCCTAATTAGGGTCGCGGGGAGGCTGGCGCCCATCTCAGCCGACTCCGGGCGAGGGCAGAGTACACCCCGGACAGCTCGCCAGGCCATCGCAGTCAAACACATTGTATACACTCCAAATACATTCCAGATACACTCCAAACACACACCAAACACACACCAAACACACCAAGTACACTCCAAACACACCAAATACACTCCAAATACACTCAAAACACACGCCAAACACACCAAACACACTCCAAATACACCCCAAACACATGCCAAACACACACCAGACACACCAAATACTCTCCAAATACACTCCAAATACACACCAAACACACACCAAACACACCAAATACACTCCAGATACACTGCAAACACAACAAATACACTCCAAATACACTCAAAACACACACCAAACACACGCCAAACACACCAACTACACTCGAAATACACTCCAAACACACACCAAACACACCAAATACACTTCAAATACATTCCAAACACACCAAATACACTCAAAACACACTCCAAACACACACCACACACCAAACAAACCAACTACACTCCAAACACATGCCAAACACTCCAAATGCACTCCAAAGACATCAGATTCTTTCCAAATACACTCCAAACACATGCCAAACACACACCAGACATAGCAAATACTCTCCAAATTCACTCAAAACACATGCCAAACACACCAAATACACTTGAATTACACTCAAAACACACACCAAACACACTCCAAACACACACCAAACACACACCAAACACACTCCAAACACACACCAAACACATGCCAGTCACACGAAATACACTCCAAACACACTCCAAATACACTCCAAACACACTCCAAATACACTCCAAACACACGCCAATCACATGCCAAACACACGCCAGTCACAGGAAATACACTCCAAACACACGCCAAATAGGTTTTCACTCTGTTGAAGACATTGTATGGAAATCAGTCCAGTTTTGGTTCTGTGATTTTATTCTCAGTTTTTATGGAGAAAATTTTACATCTTGCAGGAAATAAATAAATAAATAAATAAATATAACTTATCTTCCATATGGAGGCACAGATGAGATGATTATATTTAGATATTTCTCATCATGCTTTAAAGATGATTGATGCTTTTGTGCACAATTTTTCTCCCTTCACTGAGATGTGGATTTGGATTTAAAGCAACTCTAGGTTTAACTCATCAATATTGTTTTGGATGAAACTGAAGCTGAAGTTCTCTATTTCTTGTAATCTTTCTTACTTTGCTTGAATATTTCCAATTTGCTGTAGATATTACCCCGGGGTTAAATCATTAATCCCTCACTGACAATCATCATTCTTCATTCATATGCTTCCACATCTTCCAGAAACTCTCCAGAAATTCTGAAACACTGCTTTCTTTCTTTCTTTCTTTAGCATGTTAAACATATTTTCTGAAAGTCTTGATCTGATTCGGATGAAGGTGTGAATATGAATCTCTCTGATGGGGAATTGAGGAGTCTGGACTGATGTTCAGTTTCATAAATCACTGAAGAAACCAGCAGTTCTTCACGCTGCCTACTCAGTTCTGACCCACTGGACCATTAGCAGTGCATATTTTTAAGGGAAGTGGGCGAGCAGAATTTTTCACCCTGTGATCAGGAAATTGTTGAAATGTAAAATGTGGACCTGAAACTGCGGATCAGAATCAGATCAGACTCGGCACAGTTCCAGATTCATTATGTTTTGTGGTGCAAACCCAACGTCTCACACTGACACCAGTAATTGATTAGTATCATAAATGTAGAAAAGAAACCATTATTTTTATGTTTTACATTTTTTAAAAATCCAGCTCCAGGTAACATTACAGACAGTGATAGAGAAAATCATGTAGGAGAACCACACACGCCACACACTCAGTAACCTGAACTCAGGACAGAACGCCAGACTCTGAAGCTGATGCAATGTATACAATAATAATAATAATAACAATAATAATAATAACAATAATAATACGGGCGGTGGTGAAAATGAATGAATGAATAAATGAATAATAATATTAATAATAATAGTCATAATAATAATAGTAATAAAATTAGCTTCAGACTCACACTAAGTACATTGAAAGTGTGTGTGTGTGTGTGTGTCAGTGTGTGTGTGTCAGTGAACCCCATTTCCAGATTTATTTTTCTTTCAGAATGCAATAATTCATTCATTCATTTTCTGAGCCACTTAATCCTAATACGGTTTGCTGGAAGGCTGGCGCCCATCTCAGCCGACTCTGGGCGAGGGCGGGGTACACCCTGGACAACTCGCCAGGCCATTGCAGGGCCAACACTCACACAACCATTCACACTCACTATCCCTCCTAGGGGAGATTTGGAACAGCCAATTAGCCTATTGTGCATGTTTTTGGACTGTGGGTGGAAACCGGGGTACCCAGAGGAAACCCATACATGCAGGAAGAACATGCAAACTCCACACAGAAACGCCCGAGCTGGGAATCGAACCCAATAATTAATGTAAAACAAAACAAAATAAAAGATACGATGTCTTCAACACACTCACCGAAAGAGTGACACCTGTTTACCATTGTTTTACATCTTCTTACTTTTTTAGTTACATTTTTAATTCTTTGGGAATTGAGGATAATAATTGTTGCAGTTTTACATTTGGAATTTTTGTCTGTGTTTACTTGATACAAGCCTTTAGCAGTCACTGGTCTATTCTCCTCTTCATGATGCCCAGTGCATATTCACCGGGAGAGAGATCTGGACTGCAGCAGGCAAGTCAACTAGACCATGAAGTCGGCTTTGTTGTAGCTTGTGTAGAATGAGGCCTAGCATTCTCCTGTTGAAATTAACATGGACTTGAACAAGAAGATGTGATGGAACATTTCACACACATAAAACTCACCCATGCTGTGGGCACTGATACATCTTCATACCATCAGAGACGCTGGTCTCTGCACCCTACACTAATAACAATGGTCATTGCTCAATGGTCTGGACAGTCATTTTCATCTTTGGTAACAAGAACTTAATGTTTGTTTTTCCCAAAAACAAGCCAAAATGTGGTCACATCTGACCACAGTATACTGTCTTTTTCTTTAACTGAGATGAGCTTTAAAAACATTGGTGGTGTTTCTGTATAAAATTGATGTATGAATTATTCAGTGTAAAATACAGTTTCAGGCTTCATTTCTGAATGCAGTAGCAGACTGTGTTAAGCGATAACAATTTTCTGAAGCATTTCTGACTATATTTGTCACAGTAACATGATTATTTTTTTTAAGGAAGTACCACAAGGCTTGAACGTCATATATGTCCAGCAGTGGCTTTTGACCTTGTCCTTTAGGACATTGATTTTTTACTTTTTTTTACTCTATTTATATATTATTATTTTTATATATATATACATATATATGACATGAAAGTGATCAACTACATGTACTACCTGAGCTTTTGGCCAAGTGTGAGCTGGTAAAGGGGTAAACCTTTCGTTTACACTCCATATTAATATATACATGTATAATGTAGTAAATGGTTTTGTTTTATTATGAGGCTAAATGACTTGGCTTAAGTGAGTGTTGTAGGTATTTATGTTTTTTCTTATTTACTAGTGACATATAGCATACATACAATACAAGAGAAATAAATCTATGTGGCCAGTTTTTTTTTTTGTTCACTTCAGTGCTTCACATAAAAATAAAATTTTTCAATGGAAGTATTTAACTGCCGTTGGCAGATCCGTGATACGAAAAATTCAAAATCAGTCGTCATAAACACTGCGATGTGTCCGAATTTCCTGAACCTATTCACATTATTATGTTCGGTGGATGTGGAAAGACTGAAATTCTCTGCAGCCTTGCACTAGTAAATATACCTTTTGAATTGATTAACACTTCTCTCACTACCTTTGACACATTTTTAGCAGTTAAAGGTGAAAGTAACTGTAAATGAAAAACCTGAGAAACATCTCTGAGGTGTGAATCAGGCTGTGTGCAGGCAACATTAACATCTAATAACGTTAACATCAATAACAATATTAACAGTAACATCAATATTATCAGAGTTGTTTTGCTTCGTGATTCCAGTTAGTATATGAAATGGAATGAGTTATACAGAATAATTATCACTAAACAATTTGTTTCTTGTAAAGAGAAAAGGAAAAGAACCTGTAGTCATTTTGGGTAGTTAGTTTGTGACGTCAGGTAGTTATTCGTAATTTTAAATGTTAACATTAAGGGCTAATAAAATGACTTTGTCAGTGAGATCATTTGAACCTGTTTCCACAGGTTGTTTTTATATTCTAGCCCCCTTTTTGTAAATGCAATGTTTCTAATAAAAATCATAATTCAATAAAAGTGAAAAATCTCAGATGATCATTATTTTAAATTTGGCTAGGTGATGAGTCGTGGTATTTTTCTCGTGACTGTGAGGTTTTGACGTCCCTGTGTTCAGACCTCTGATTTAATATGTGCTCCTGAGAGAGACTTTTAATTAAAGACGAGTTCCGAGGAAAACGATGCTGCATGGCTTCACTCGGCACATCCACAGATGATCCACAGTGACGACACATCCACAGATGCACCCTGCTCCGACTTCTTTCTTTTTTCATTTCATTGCTCATAAAAGGTTTTAAATTGAGTTTGCCTTGAAAATAATTAGCAGGAGGCAGACATTAGCTTTTTATTTTGTTATTATTATAGTGTGTGGCAGAATCTCATAACGAGTTTGTTAATTATTCACCTTTTATCACTTTCACACTTCACTGTGTTACAACCGAATATAATAACATTTAAACTCTGAAACTTTCGTTAAATATTAGTGATTCATAGTGTGAAATTTTCTTTAAAGGTATAAGCATTAACCAAACTGAAAATGAAATTAAATGTATCAAATTAATAAGTTTAAAATTACACCAGTGCTTGTTACGATACAATAACACTTATATGAGTCCTTTCAAACATGAGCATGGTAGTCAGGTGAAGTGCAAACAGGTATGCACATGATCATGTGATGTGCATGTCAGAAGTCAGCTGACTGGGATCGGGGCGAGGTTGCTGGGATGTAGAGTGGAAAGCAGGTGGAGTGTTCTAATGATTGATGATACAGCGAGATTCTCTGTGCTGGTTGTGTGTTTGCTCTGGTTCTTTTTTTCCATGTGTGTGTGTGTGTGTGTGTGTGTGTGTGTGTGTTTGGTCTCTGTACACACAATTTACATATATTTAGACCAAAAATTAGGTACAAATGACATTATCACCTTTTGAGATTAAAAAAAACTAACATTCTCTCTCTCTCTGTCTCTCTCTGTCTCTCTCTGTCTCTCTCTCTCTCTCTCTCTCTCTCTCTCTCTCTGTCTGTTTCATTCCTCTTTATTATCATTCTTTATTAGGCATCAGTTTAATGAAGACTCTCTAAACGTGTTTCAAAAGGTGACCCTTCACAGGAAGTATGGGGTCACCATGGAAACCACTTCTGCTGCTGTCAATCATCAGCTGCCTGACAGGTAAAAGAGCTCTCTCTCTCTCTCTCTCTTTCTCTTTCTTTCTTTCCCTCTCTCTCTCTCATTTTCTATAAGATTGATTAGGGAGGGTCTAGTTCTGGATGGTTCTTGCAGTAGATTATTTACAGAATGAACACTTATTATGTGGCAGATTAAATGTTCTGCTCTGCGTGTTCTTGCATGTTTCACATCTCTTTAAACTTAAAATAATTCAGTAGAGAACACTGATGAAGTGTCCTTTACACTGTGTGTGTGTGTGTGTGTGTGTGTGTTGTGTGTGGTGTGTGTGTGTGTGTGTGTGTGTGTTGTGTGTGGTGTGTGTGTGTGTGTGTGTGTTGTGTGTGGTGTGTGTGTTGTGTGTGTGTGTGTGGTGTGTGTGTGTGTGTGTGTGTGTGTGTGTGTGTGTGTGTGTGGTGTGTGTGTGTGTGTGTGTGTGTGTGTGTAAGTCAGACAAAATATGAATGCAGATTTTTTTTCTTCCAACAAAACCAAACATTCAACAAACATTTATACATTTATTACATTCATTTTAAGATTCACTTCATGTAAATATTTATTATTCAGATTTCAAGGACATCTGGTCCTTCATGGGTTCCCAACTGTGAACAAACTGAATACACAAATCTACTAAAATCCCTGAAGCCACATAACATGACAATAATAATAATAATAATAATAATAATAATAATAACAGGCCCTGCGATGGCCTGAAAGAATGAATGAATGAATAATAATAAAAATAAGTGATAGTTTATAACTATTTCCAGTTTTATATACATGTTTATCTCTCATAGCAATAACATCACCTTTAAGATGTGCTATAATATCACCTCCTGTATTAATCTTTAAATATTTGTGACCCCTCTGAACCGGGGATTGTCTACCGCTATCACTATCGTTAGAGGATCTTCATCATATAATCGATCATGTAGAACCCACACTTTCACTCAGTCTGGTGCAGATGGTGGAGGTGATGGAGATGGTGTAAATGATAAAGGTGATGGAGGTGCTAGATGTGGTGGAGGGGGTCAAATGGTGGTTGAGGTGATGGGGGTGGTGAAGGATGGAGGTGGCGGTGATGGAGGTGCTAGAGGTGGTGGAGGTGATAGAGGTTTGTTGAGATCACGCACAGTGTGATGAGGAATAAAGTTAAATGAGTGCTGATAGAGGTTTAATAGATTTAATTTATAAAAAATGGAGCTGATATGTGCAGATGGATGTGCAGGAATAAGTGTGTTGTGGATGTTATCAGGGAGCAGAATCATTAACTCTGAATCTTCTGAGAGCAAAGTAAAGACCTAAAGATGATTACCAGGCTTTTACTGATCTGATATGAGGTTCTGATGTTACTGAGGAATCAAATAGAACATTAATTTAATTTAATTTATTTATATTACACTTTTTAAAATATATTTAAATAAATTTATAGAACATATTTATATGAAACCAGATTCAATTCAACACCAAGATTCCACCAAAGATGAAACTGCTTAATAGCAGATACTCAAAGTGAAATAAACGGGTTCTCAGCAGGTGGTTCTCCAGTTCTCCTGGGGCTTCTGATGCACTGAAAAGAAAGAGAGAGAGAGAGAGAGAGAGAGAGAGAGAGAGAGAGAGACAGTGAGGGGAGGGTAGAGGAGAGTGTAAGAGAGAGAGAGAGAGTGAGTGAAAGAGAGAGTAAGATCTGAGTGAGATATATATATATCAGGGGTCTCAAACTCGCGGCCCGCGGGCCAATTGCGGCCCGCAGGACGATATTTTGCGGCCCCCGCCTTAATATGA
>JAQMYF010000001.1:62601078-62608578 GCA_030014195.1 Neosilurus mollespiculum
AGATTGAAAATTTAAAAACAAAGCTTTTCTTGTGGAAAACCTGATGCGGCCCAGCCTCACCCAGAGTCCGCCTCCAGTGGCCCCCGGGGAAATTGAGTTTGAGACCCCTGATATATATATATATATGTGTGTGTGTGTGTGTGTGTGTGTGTTTATATCACCCCATCAATTCCACCCCCTCATTTGCCTCCATCACCTGATCTGCACTCTCTCTCTCTCTCTCTCTCTGTTTATTTTAATAAGCCTTATTAGTATGACCGTGTACATATACAGTATTCATTAATTTATTTTCTGAAAAGCTTAATCCTATTTAGGATCACAGGGAGGCTGGTGCCCATGTCAGCCGACTCGGGGCGAGGGCAGAGTTCACCCTATACAGCTCGCCAGGCCATCGCACGGCGGAAACACGTTGATGGCAATGCAGCCTACTTGTGACGAAAGTCAGCAATGGTTCTTTTACATGAATTTCACCACAGACATTGAGAGACATGGCTGGGATAACCCAGTTAGCTGCACTGGGGGACAGCAGTGACAATCCGGTGATAGTGGGGCTTGAACCCCCGACCTTCGGATCAGTAATCCAGCACCTTACCACCGGGTCACCACTGAGCTAGTGACATCTCATATCCAGTTCTGGATTTTGTATTAAATCTTTTTGTTTACTTTCAATAAATCTTTTTTTTAATTTTTTTTTTTATGTGGGTTACGAGCGTTTTGGATTCCTGCTCGTCTCAGATACAGATTGGTGAAATGAAGAGAGGTGGACAATTTGATCAGGCTGTGGAGCAGAATTGTAATGGAAATAAAGAGAAAGAGAGAAATAGTTTTCTCTCTCTCTCTCTCTCTCTCTCTCTCTCTTTCTTTCTCTCTGTTTCTCTCTTTCTCTCTCTCTCTCTCTCTCTCTCTCTCTCTCTCTCTCTTTCTTTGCAGAAGGTCACAGCGATCTGCTTGTCTTCTTGATTATTTGGCCAGCAGTCATTTTGGTCCAACACCAAACAGATGTGGCGAGTCGCTCTGCCTGTGTGCCAGCAGTGATAGTAATGGATCGGGGATCTCAGTGTGAAATGTGAGCGCGTGATACAGATGATTAAATATGACCAGCACAATCACCGCCATTTCCTTCAGTTTGAAATTCACCAAAATCACATTGGACTCAGGAAGCATTTTATCCTTCACACTGTCACTCACTTTGTTATAATTATTAAAACACAATTCTTTAATACGCATAAAACAGCTTTGCGGATTAGACTTGAATGAGTTTGATGATTATATTCAGCTCAGATGCTCGAAGGAAGGTTCTTGAGTACACACTCATCAGCTGAATGTCTGAGGTGTCATTTATTTTACACTGCAGCTACCTGCTGGAAGTGATGCTGAATAAGGAAATGCAATAAATTACAGAATGTGGAAGAGAGAGAGAGAGAGAGGGAGACAGAGATAGAGACAGAGGGAGTGAGAGAGAGAGGGGGGTGAGAGAGAGAAAGAGAGAGAGAAAGACAGAGTGAGAGGGAGACAGAGATAGAGAGAGAGGGGTGTGAGAGAGAAAGAGAGAGAGAAATACAGAGAGAGTGAGAGGGAGACAGAGAGAGAGACAGAGGGAGTGAGAGAGAGGGAGAGGGAGTGAGAGGGGGGGTGTGAGAGAGAGAAAGAGAGAGGGAAAGACAGATAGAAACGGAATGAGAGGGAGAGAGAGAGAGAGAAAGAGAGATAGAGACAGGGAGTGAGAGAGAGAGAAAGAGAGGGGGGTGACAGAGAGAAAGAGAGAGAGAAAGACAGATAGAGTGAGAGGGAGACAGATAGAGACAGAGGGAGTGTGAGAGAGAGAGAGAGAGAGAGAGAGTGAAAGGGAGACAGAGATAGAGACAGGGAGTGAGAGAGAGAGAGAGAGAGAGAGATAAAGACAGGGAATGAGAGTGTGAGAGAGAGAGAGAGAGAGAGAGAGAGAGACAGGGAGATGGTGAGAGAGAGAGAAAAAAACAGAGAGAGAGCTTTATGTCCACGAGGGAAAATACAAGCATCCTGTCGAGCAGTAAATAGTGTTTAAGATCTCACATTGAGATGAAACATGACTGCAGATGTTTGGGATTTTATAGACATTTGGATTCTCAGTCTCACAAACATATATTCGTTCATTACTTCAGTCCTCCTGACCTCCTGCGAAGGTGAGAGTCTCCTCAGTCTGGTGTTATGAGAGGGATCGGACAGCGATTCTCACATCATTCACTACATTCTTTCACTTTTGCTGTGACAGACTTCACTGTACACGATCTTCATGGAGAGATTAGACTGTGTGGTGCGATTGTATTAAAAAAGGAGACAGCTAGGTTACAACTCCTGCTACTGAGGCATCACATCTCATGAACACGGCCCAAGCAGACATACAGATAACTTCCTATTGAGAACATACTGCGTGGTGCATGGCAGGCATTGCTAATACATTAGCCATTTCACTATTTTTACTACAGGAACTGTGTATGTGCAGATGTTATTCCCTCACTCAGAGCCCATGGTCAGTTATCCATGCTGTATTCCATGAAGGTGAAACTGCAAGGTGACATATATACATCTTAGATCAGTTTTATAAAAGATATCTGAACTGATGTTTGCTCAAGTGATCGCCTGATTATGATTCGTAAGTTGATTTTAAATCTTCACACTTAAAATGATTTGATCATTACTGAAGTTACTCAGTTGTTGATCATTACTTACAGCATATTAAAATAACACAGAGGGTAGAGAGATGGCTCTCCCCTTAGGGGTTAAACATTATGGAAGCAGAGAGAATGCAAATCTGGTGATGGAGGCGAATGAGGGGGTGGAATCGACGGACGTGATGGAGGTGCTAGAGGTTGTGTAGATAATGGACGTGATGAAGGTGGTGCACATGGTGGAGGTGATGGAGGTGGTGCAAGTGGAGGTTGAGGTGATGGGGTGGTGGGGGATGGAGGTGGTGCAGATGGTGGAGGTGCTTTTGGAGGTAGTGGAGGTTATGGAGGCAGTGCAGACTGTGGAGGTGATAGAGGTGATGGATGTGGTTCTAGAGATGGTTAAGGTGATGGGGTGGTGGTGGGGGTACTAGAGGTGGTGATGGTAATGGACTTGATGTTTGAGGTGATGGAGATGGTGGAGGTGGTGTGGGAAATGATGGAAGTGGTGGAGGTGATGGAGGTGGTGCAAGTGGTGGTTGAGGTGATGGGGTCATGGGTGATGGAGGTGGTGCAGATGGTGGAGGTGATAGAGGTGATGGAAGTGATGCAAGTGGTGGTTGAGGTGATGGAGATGGTAGTGATGGTGGTGGAGCAACTAGAGGTGGTGAAGGTAATAGAGGTGGTGTTGGAGGTGAATAAGTTGATGGAAGTGGTGTAAGTGGTGGTTGAAGTGATGGATATGATGGAGATGGATCAGATAGTGGAGGTGATAGTGTGCTGCGTCTTTGTGAAGACCAAACATAGTCTTCAGTGTAGGTTTATTTATTTATTTATCTATTTTACAAATGTATTTACAAACACCTCGGAGTTCATATTGACATTAAACTGGACCGGGTTAAAAACACTACCGTACTTTACAAGAAGGGCCAGAGCTGTCTCTATTTTTCGAGGCGGCTAAGGTCATTTAACATCTGCCGTTAAAAGAGCACGTTCGGTGAGAGACTGATACCACCTAAATGTACCACTGAACGACACAGGAAATCATTCCTACCTGCGGCCATTAAACTGTACAACTCCTCCATACAGCAACAACATCCACTATTATACATTTACATTCTGCACTACATTTATATTCTACTGTTTATCATACTGATAATACTGTACATTTTACTCACTGACACGATTCATTCTGGATCTGTTTATATAGACAGTAACTTCTTAGACTTACATATACATATTTTTGTGTGCGTGTGTGTGTGTATATATATATATATGCGTAGACTTTCAGTATGTTTATTGTGTGTATAGATAGACATGTGTGCACACAATTTCCTCCGGGATCAAAAAAGTATTCTGATTCTGATAATTTTATTTTTTTGAAGAAAGAGTGCGGCGTCCTAATGCTGACACTTTTCAAAAAGTGCTTCCAGGTAATTGCTTGTTCCTCTGGTGTTTGTCTTCACTCCATGTCGTCTCTCAGACCTTTACTGCTGCATCACTGTCCCATCCTGAAATAACCCGCTGTTCACTCTTCATCCACTCAGTTAGTCTCCGGAGATCACACTGAAGATACACATTAATACCAGAATCTTTCTTTTCCATGGATCGGGACATTGACCTTTAACCTTCACTTCACATCATCCAAATTAAAGGAAATTAATATAATTTCTGAATTTCTTTTTTTCTAAAGTCCTAGAGTTTGTACCTGTCACTTTTAGCAGAATGTTTCTACATTTGCTCTGTAAAAGTGGAAGAAATGATATGAAGGAATGATCTCTGAGAGCCTCCCGTTTTAAACTGAACTTCAGACATAATGAATCACACAGCGTTGCATTTTACAGCACAGTTGAGTTTTGATTAATAAACACATTGCCCTGTGCTTATATTTGAAAGCTTCATTAATTTTATTAGTCCTTCTAAAGAACGATGACGGTTTGAAAACCTCAGAAATTAATTTTGCCTTTTTTTATAGATATGTTGTGTGAAGTAAACTTTTATTTAATACACTTATTATTTCCAAGTTCATGTTTTTAATATGTTCACATCTCCCCTAAAACCTGAAGCATTTTAATAGGTTCAGATTCTAGTATTTTTTTATTTCTCTATAAACAATCTTGAGGTTCTGTACATTTGGGACCTATAACCTGAACCTGAACCTAATATTTATTAAACTCCAGAAAACAAATGTTTTTTCTTTGGCGCGATTTGCAGTTTCTCTGATTCTTCTCTTCACTCGTTCCTTTTCTCACCAATTCTAAATGATAATCATACGTGTCAGATCACTGCAGCTGTGAGGTGATGAACAAAACCCTGAGGTGCTGGAGAGCCTGTGATGATACGGAACATTTATGTCAGAGAGAAAAGGAATAAAATTATCTAATAATATATTTATATTTAAAGAACTGTCGATTTAACAATTTCTTTTTCTTTTTAATGTTTCTCTAAGTGGCGACATGATGGCACATTCACCTCACAGCAAGAAGGTCCTGGGTTTGATTCCCGAGCTCAGTGACAGTGTTTCTGTGTGGAGTTTGCATGTTCTCCCTATTTTTGCGTGGGTTTCCTCTGGGTACTCTGGTTTCCTTTCATAGCCCAAAAACTTACACAGTAGGCTAATTGGCTGTTCCAAATCACCCCTAGGTGTGAGTGTGAGTGTGAATAGTTGTGTGTGTTGCACTGTGATGGACTGGCGAGCTGTTTAGGGTTTACTCCGCCTTCACTCAGAGTTGGCTGAGATGGCCATTAGACTCCCTGCAACTCTAATAAAAGATAAAGCATTTCAGAAGATGAATAGAAGGGAAGTTAAAGTGTAAGGTTAAAAAGCGTGCCACTGAAGAAATACCTCCACTGAGCTTAGTTACCGAGTTTCTAGCAGAAGTGCACACTACAGAGATGTCCAGATCATGTGACCTACTAATGCCCATAGCATGTCTTTTCCTTGCTGCTAATAAACCAATACCAAAGCAGATAGCAAGGGAAGAGCCCCTCCATCACCTCCTCACCATACATCCCTCGCCATCTGCCCCATACATCCCTTAGTCCATCCCCTACAATCCATCCCCTACAATCTGTCCCCACCCCTCATGCCTCCCCAACCATCTATCCCTACCATGCCCCCTCCATCCCCTACAATCTAACCCTTTCCCTAATCCGTATCAACTGCCTCAACAACCTTCTGTCCCTACCATCTCTGCGTCCCCCAATATCCATCCTCCCATCTGTCCCCATCAATCTCCCCATCCATACCCCACAATCCATTCCTCATCCATCTCCCCACATCCGTCCCCATCCAACCCATCATCTATCCCCATTCGCCAATCTGCCCCCATCCACCTCCTCTCCATTTCCCCCACTCATCTTCCCCATCCATCCATCCACCCTCATCCACCCCACATAGATTCCCCCTATCTGCCCCCCATCTACCTATGTAGGGTAAGAAACATTCTTCATATCAATTCAATTCAATTCAGTTTTATTTGTGTAGCGCTTTTTGCAGTTGACATTGTCACAAAGCAGCTTTACTTAGTAAAATTAATTTGAAAAGGAATTTAAGCATTTTTCTACATCCCCTGCACATCCCTAATGAGCAAACCCACGGCGACCAGACACCGCACTTTGATCATGTTTATCTATGAACAGAGATGAGGCATCAATAACTTATCAAGCGTACAAGGATAAAGATAGAGACGTTTTACTCACAGTTTGCTCCCACCCCCTTTAAACATTTCTCCTGCACCTCTGAAACAGTGTCAGTGGTCAGTGTCAGTTGTGTGTTGAAGTTTGAGTTGTATTACTGTGTTCTCTTCCTCTCTGTGGTATCAGAGGTGGTACTGTGCTATTGTGATCTGCTGATGATTGTACATTATTTTATTATAATTTAGGTGTAGAGTGAAACTAGTGTTGTATGTCACATTCAGAGGTCTGCAGTGTATTAATTAATGCATTACATTCTGTGTGTGTGTGTGTGTGTGTGTGTGTGTGTGTGTGTTTGTGTGTGTGTGTGTTTCTGTTAGGACTTTTTTCTGTTAGATTTATTTTGGCTGCTCCAGTTAATTTGTTTTTGCTGAGTCAATTTTTGTACATTGATTTTTCATCTAGTGTCTGTTAGTGGTGTGGAGGAGACCCAGAGGGAAGGTGGACAGGTGTATAAACGTGGTTTTGTGATGTTGAGAGGTGTTTAGCGATATGTGGGCAAGTCTGGAGGTAGCTGGAACAGTTCCAATGCACTTGATGATGTTTCGATGTACTGGGAGAGGTTGAGAATTAGTTGGAGGTCAATGCTATGATATGTATTTGATCCTGGCCACACTCATTAACACTCTCATGGTCTTTGCCATGACTCATGGTCATGGGCGTCATGTAATGTGGGTGTTATGTGGGCATTATTTTATGTGTTTTATGTCATGTGGCCTTAATGTGGACGGCATTATGTAATGTGAGCAATATGTAATGTAAGCATCATATAATGTGGGCTTTATGTGGGTGTTATGTCATGTAGGCATTATGCCATGCTGCTGTTTTGTTATGTGGGTGTTATGTGAACGTTATGTCATGCAGGTGTTATTTTATATGGGTGTTATATCATGCGGATATTGTGTCATGTGGGAATTATGTTATGTTGGCGTCATGTCATGCAAGTGTTATGTCATGTGGGCATCATGTTATGTGGGCATTATGTCATGCGCGTGTTATATCAGGTGGGTGTTATGTCATGTTGGCATTATGTTATGTGGGCGTTATGTCATGTGGGTGTTATGACACGTGGGCGTTATATTATGCAGGTGTTATGTTATGTGGGCATTATTTGGGCATTATGCCATGTGGGCGTTATGTCTTTTGGGTGTTATGTTAT
>JAQMYF010000001.1:62613578-62615308 GCA_030014195.1 Neosilurus mollespiculum
GTTTCCATAAGCTTAGAGTTACGGCACACAGACATGTTTATCTCTTTTAAAAGTAAAATTTTAAAGATTAAGTTTAATCGAGAATCAGATCAAAGAAATGAAATAGAATTTAATGAATTGGTTTGAACCAGCAACCCTTTTAAACCTTTATGTGTGCAGACAATACGAGGGTTTAGTTCTAGTCGTTGATGTAACACTGAGTTTGGTGGATTTTTCTAAAGACAAAAAGCTGAAATCTGAAACACTGCGGCTGTGAGAGCAACCATGCTTTAATGATGTGTTCTACCTGTTCCTTCTCATTTTATACATGGAAACATCAGTCATGCACGATAACAAAGTAGACTGTGTGTGTGTGTGTGTGTGTGTGTGTGTGTGTGTGTGTGTGTGCTCATGAACTGAAAATTATGATTTTAATCACTGACATTTAAACATATGCAGAAGGTAGAAAGGTTAAAAATCTCTGTGCTGCTTCATGAACATTTGATCAGACCCGAACGTCTCTGCTAGGTTTAAATCTCTGATTGATGTCTTCGTGTAAATCTGAGCAAATTCCACATTTCATTTATTTGTCAGTATTTGAGTGTGTTCAGGATGAGCCTCGTGCGTACTCTTTATCCTTTTCTCTTTTTCTCTTTGTGTCTTCTATTCACACGTCTATCACTCACAACACTTACATTCATCCTTTCATCTTCCTGTCCTCCATCTCAGGGCCTGTAATTCTCTTCTCCTCATATAAATCTCACTGTGTCAGTGTCAGACGATATGAGAGAGCTGTCTAGACTCCTGTCTGGGGTTTTATCTGAGAGATGCATTCTGGGGAACAAAAACACCCACACAGCCACCGAGGAGAAGCGTATCACTTCAGGAAGCCAAGTTTTCAGTTATCAGACGTTTTTTTTTTTCAGGGTTTTGGCTGAAAGTGCAGGGCTGCAAAGGTCACGTTTTGCAAGTCTTATAAGAGTGACTTCAATTAGGACCTTTTAAATGTCAACACTATTATTATTTCAGTTCAGTCTGCATAAATATAGATCTGTGTGCATTAAGATTTTAATTTCTAAACCTCACAGCACTCTGCTAGTAATCATTTTCTATTTATAGCACGAGACTTAAACTCCATCACTATTTCACTGTGTGTGTGTGTGTGTGTGTGTGTGTGTGTGTGTAAGTAAGTGGATACCCGACCCAAGCCCGACGGTACCCGACGGGTCTGGCCGGGTTCGGAACATTGGACAGATATTTAGAAAAATGATGTTCAGGTTTGGGTTGGGTTCAGTCACATCAGCGCCATAAGCCATTGAACATTTTAAATTTAAAACTGCTTATTATGTAGTTAGCCAATGGGCCTGTTTCACTTGATGATTTTAACTGTGTCGGGCTCGGGTCGGGCTCGGACATAAATATCTTAATGCACGTCAAGCTCGGGTTGGGT
This sequence comes from Neosilurus mollespiculum, assembly GCA_030014195.1. Classification (NCBI taxonomy): domain Eukaryota; kingdom Metazoa; phylum Chordata; class Actinopteri; order Siluriformes; family Plotosidae; genus Neosilurus; species Neosilurus mollespiculum. The sequence goes on from JAQMYF010000001.1 coordinate 62,615,008, forward strand.
TCGGTTACTGCAGACGGGGACTGGGCTTGGGCAGAAAAATGCGGCCCAATCCGCACTCTAGTGTGTATGTGTGTGCGTGTGTGTGTGTGTGTGTGTGTGTGTTTGTGTGAATTTTAAACTGTGAAAAAATCATTATTTGTGTCCTTTTGATGGGAGCATCCGACCCCTGTGGTCCATTGTTTACATTACATGATTCTTTACATTGAAATAAACAAACGTACAAACATTCATTCATTCATTCATTCATCTTCTTCCGCTTGTTCCGGGGTCGGGTCGCGGGGGCAGCAGCCTAAGCAGTGAG
>JAQMYF010000001.1:62646500-62665062 GCA_030014195.1 Neosilurus mollespiculum
ATCCTCACATCTGTTACATTCACCATCCTCACATCTGTTACATTCACTATCCTCACATCTGTTACATTCACTATCCTCACATCTGTTACATTCACTATCCTCACATCTGTTACATTCACCATCCTCACATCCGTTACATTCACCATCCTCACAGCTGTTACATTCACTATCCTCACATCTGTTACATTCACCATCCTCACATCTGTTACATTCACCATCCTCACATCTGTTACGTTCACCATCCTCACATCTTTTATGTTCACCATCCTCAAATCTGTTATATTCACCATCCTCACATCTGTTACATTCAACATCCTCACATCTGTCATATTCACCATCCTCACATCTGTTACATTCACCATCCTCACATCTGTAACATTCACCATCCTCACATCTGTTACATTTACTATCCTCACATCTGTTATATTCACTATCCTCACATCTGTTACATTTACTATCCTCACATCTGTTATATTCACTATCCTCACATCTGTTACATTCACTATCCTCACATCTGTTACATTCACCATCCTCACATCTGTTACATTCACTATCCTCACATTTGTTACATTCTCCATCCTCACATCTGTTACATTCACCATCCTCACATCTGTTACATTCTCCATCCTCACATCTGTTACATTGACCATCCTCACATCTGTTACATTCACCATTCTCACATCTGTTACATTCACCATCCTCACATTTGTTACATTCTCCATCCTCACATCTGTTACATTCATCATCCTCATATCTGTTACATTCTCCATCCTTACATCTGTTACATTCACTATCCTCACATCTGTTACATTCTCCATCCTTACATCTGTTACATTCACTATCCTCATATCTGTTACATTCTCCATCCTCACATCTGTTACATTCACCATCGTCACAGCTGTTACATTCATCATCCTCACATCTGTTACATTTACTATCCTTACATGTGTTACATTCACCATCTTAACCCCCCCCCACCAACCGTGTGTGTGTGTGTGTGTGTGTGTGTGTGTGTGTGTGTGTGTGTGTGTGTGTTCACAGATCTTAGATCTTTCAGTGGGCGAGCAAGAGGCGGTGTGTCTGTTCGGGAAGGTCAGGGGGTAGTACTGATGTGTATGCCTCCTCCCCATTCACCTGGTAAGCTTTCTGTCTCCTCCCTTTCACTCTTGGTGTCCATATTGTCTCACTTCCTCTTTCACTTTTGGTGTCCATTCTGTTTCACTCTCTCTCCCACTTTTGGTGTCTATTCTGTTTCTCTCTCTTTCTCTTTCACGCTCAGTGTCTATACTGTCTTACTCTCACTCTCTCATTCTTGGTGTTCATACTGTTTCCCTCCCTCTTTTAATCTTGGTGTCCATTCTGTCTCGCTCTCTCTGACTCTCGGTGTTCATACTGTCTTACTCTCTCACTCTTGATGTCCATACTATCTCACTCTCTTTCTCTCTCTCGGTGCCCATACTGTCTCACTCTCTCTCTCTCACTCTCGGAGTTCACACGCACAGTGTACCATGTAACAAGCTGTTAATTTCATATCATGGATCTGCATTTTAAAAAATCCAGCAATAATAAACTGGGCAAAAATTTATATGGTTTGCAAAATTGTTTACAAAAAATAAAAGAAACATGAAAGTCAGATAGGGTGACATGATGCTTTTGTGGTTAGCACTTCCACTTAATGGCAGGAAGGTACTGGGTTCGAGTCCTGAGCTTGGTGAGGCTGTTTCTGTGTGGAGTTTGCATGTTCCTTCATTGCTTCTGTGTGGTCTAAAGACATGCACATTAGGCTAAGTGGCAAATTGCTTCTAGATGTGAGAGTGTATGGTTGTGTGTGCCTGCCCTTCACCAAGCGTTGGCTGAGATAGGATCCACCCTCCCATGACCCTAAAACCTGGAATAAACAGTTTAGCAAATGAGTGAGAAAGATTTAAGTCGATTTTTATTTTGTGGATCATTATTTTTTTGGGATATACTGTATTAATCCTGCAAGGGAAATTCTTACCTCTGCATGTAACCCATCCAAACTGAGCACACACACACACACATGTAAACAATGAGCACACACAGTTGTAGCAGTGGGCTGCCACACAGGTGGGGGTTAGGTGCCTTGCTCAAATGCAGCTCACTCCCCCCACTACCACACATTTTTCCTGCTGGTTCTGGAATCGAACCAGCAACCTTTAGGTCCCAAAGCCGCTTCTCTAGCCATTAGGCCACAGCTGCCCTGTGTTTCCACAGATAGTTGGACAGTTGTTGAGTTGTTGGATAAAGAAACTTTAATAGACACACACTGTTGGTGAACATCACATAATATATTACTGCACCAACTGGACTGACACACACACACACACACACACACACACACACACACACACACACACACACACATGCACACAAACACACACTTCAGTATTCAGTTCAAGGTTGTAACACTACATGTAGGCAGGTTGCTGTGTTGTGATAAAAGGTCAGCGGTGTTGCACGTGAGTGTGTTCAGTGCTGATAGAGTGCTGAGGAACAGCGTTATCATTACTGGAGGGCAGCAAAGGAAAATAAGAAAAATAGTCCTGCTGGATAATCTCTCCTTCAGCATTGCAAGCTGTAAATTTCCAGTCCTGTCCTGACACAGTTTCATCAGTGTCCCCCTCTCCCAGACATATTTATGTTTGGCAGGTCATGTGGGCAAGCCTTTCTCTCCGAATGGAGTCTGCTTCTGCTCACAGCGTGATCATCATCAGCTGCTGTTTTATTACACTGCCACTCCCAACACTAAAGTGTGATAGATTTGCTGAGTCTGGTGTGTGTGTGTGTGTGTGTGTGTGTGTGTGTGTGTGCGTGTGCGTGTGCGTGTCATACTACCTGTGTCCTCATCGTAGCTCTATGCAGAGAAATAATGTGATATGGGACGTGGCAATAAACAGTAACTAACATTCAACTAAAAGAGCATAGAGGTTTGCGTGTCATCTCCACCTGTTTGATATAACATGATAGAGTGAAGCTTCAGCATCAGGGACTCGAATTTACCGGCTCATTAGGAATGAAACAGAGTCTCACACAGACAATTATCTCCCACAGCAGGAGATCTGTGTTTCTGCAAGAGGGTATCTCAAACTCTCCGTCTAATATTCTCCTCTAATGGATCATCATGGATGCAGCTTTATGTTCGTCAACTTTACCCTAAATCATCTGCACCTCTGTTTTGTCATCACCGCTATCAAGATCATTTTCAATGCTGTACATCACATGACCAAGCTGAACATCTCTCTGCCTGTGAAGGTGAAAGCTTTCAGCTTGATGGACGTATTCTTCACTGCAACACTACAGGACACTACAGAACAAGCTTGTTCGGTCACTTTGTGCCCCTGAAATGTCGTACTTAGAATTAAAGTTAGAAAAAAAATAAAAATTAGCTGATCTTTAATCTTTTAATAAAATCAGGTCAATTAATTTATTTATTATCGCTTTAATCACAATTTCTTTAAATTACTGATGTAAAGATAATTAACACTACTCAATTCTACCTTCCCCTAATGATACAAACTGAAAATGCCAATACTAATTTATTTTTTAAAGTGAAGAGAGAGCGAGAGAGAGAGAGAGAGAGAGAGACTAGTTACAATCATAAAAACTATTTGTCACAAATTAATTTTTAATGCAGACTGTAATAAATAAACACATAGTGCTGTGCTGCATTAGGAAATTTATCAGTGGCTTGATGGTGTGAAGTTACAGTCACCACCATTATTAAATAACGGTATTGTTTATCCTTACAGCATAATTTGTGTGTATGTAATACATTTAGATGATACAGATGCTATTTTATCATCAGTGACCATAAAATGCACAAAACTGGGAGATTTTATCCCGTGGATTACTACCGGGGACTGACCCAAGGGTCAGCACTCGTTTTTCCCCAGAAGTGACATGAACATGTTGGGCGGGTTTGTCCAGCACAACTAAACAAGCAGATTTATCCAGCAAGTGACATTTTAGATGATAAAAAAAAACATGTTCAAGAAGCAACTATAGCAGCAATTTGGAGGAAATGGGTGTAAATGGTTACCTATTTGAACCAGAGAGGGAAGAGTCTTGTGGAGATATATATATATAGTGTTATCTTTTTTCTAATATAAATGTGCTGATGTATGTGTGTTAGTGCAGGTACTAATCAGGATCAAAACTCACTCAGCTTAACATCATCGTTTTATTAAAAGCAAATGTGTAGTTAGATTAACATTCTTCTTATCCATGGAGTTAAGCATTAAATTATAAACAACAGATTCTCTGGCTGAGAATATAATGCATGTTCGTTTTACACCAATAAAGATAAATTTAACATTGAAATAAGATTCCTTTTTTGTTATTTTGTCATGCACTTTTGTACAATTCAATCTGAAATACTGTTTTTCCTAAACCAACAACAGAAATAAATGAATTTTGAAAAATACAATTAGGAAAATGTGAGTTAAAGGAGCATTAAAAACCACACATAATACACACAGTACACAATACAACCCAACACCCATGGTGTTCGAGGCAACAGAAAATTAGGAGCATATTTGTGGGGTAAAAGGACAATGAACTGTCCGTTGTCTTGTATGCGGTGGAGAGAAATGTGGTTTATAGCAACATGTCTTGTACAGGTGTATTTGGAAGGATGTAGCAGTATGTACTGTATAAATTATATTTCTATTTATACACTTAAATGAAAGTTCAAGTGAAACACTGCAGTTGTGGAGAGAAGATTATTGTGCAGTGGAGGTCCCTGGTTCAGTAAGGAAGGCAGTAGTGTTCATGATTCGCATAGCCTTGGATATGAAGCTGTTCAGACACATGGTGGTCCTGGTATGAATACCCCTGCACCTGGTTCCCAATTTCAGGAGGGAAAACAGGTTGTGGGAACCTTTTGACGATGGTCAAGGTGTTACTTGAGTTCAGATCAGGAACTTGATGCCACTGATGCTCTCTATCATCAGTTCTTCCTGAAAACTATCACCATTTCCTAGGTTTTGTCAACATTTACCAGGAAGTTGTATCTATTGCACCATGCTGTCAGCTGCTACACCTCCATTCTGTATGCTGACTCATCTCCATGCTGATGGGACCCACGACTGTAGAATCGATAACAAACTTGATGCTGTGGTTTTTGCTAAATCTGACAATACAGTGGTGGGTTATTGGAGTGAACAGCGGGGGGCTGAGGACACAGCCCTGGGGTGAACCTGTAATCACAGAGATTGTTATTGATTTGTGGTGTCCTGAAGGATAAACAGAAATGAGTCTCACTGCATCAAAGAAATCCAGGTCAGCTTCATCTGAGTCACTTCAAGCTGTTAACCTGCTGTTAATTTGTGCATGCTGAGTTCCTGTAGTAGAGATGAAGAAAAATGTTGCTGATTTGTAAGGCTTTATTCTTCAGGGCTGGAGTTCAACAGTTTGGTGCTTTTCCTAAAAGATATTTGATGCTGTTACCAGAGGTGTGTAGGTGTGTGAGGCTTCTTCTTCTTGTAAGCTTAAAGTTTGTGTCTTAATGTGACACAATATAGATTTTTTTCTGGATTGTCTGGACACAAATTTTCAATCTTTCCAAATCAAACTTTGGTTTATGTGGTTGTAGCTCTGGTTGCTGTGGACAACCTGTTATAGCAGCTCTGTGTAGTGTTCTTTCATTTTTATTCCCTTTTCCATAGTTAAGTCTGTAGTCTTGTGTAGTCTTGCATACTGATCCCAACTCAGGATGAACACCAAAGGGATTGTTTACACTCAGGACCAGCTGATAGTACTGTGTGAACTTGGAGGACTTTCACATCTCAGGAGATGTTGCAGATGTATGAATGAATGTGCAGTCAGAGGCTTTGGGAACTGAAAAAGTACAGATTGAGAAAATGAGCTGAACCAATTATAATCAAGTCTCCAGTAGCCTCTCTGCTGCACCCAGCTTCCTTGTTTTGCTCAATGTAAAATGTAAAAATTGATAGAGCTTGTGTTTCACTGTTATTTCACTGTCATTGTCATCCATACAAGGACAAATACTATACAGTAACTACTGTATTCAATGGAATGATGACAAAATTAGGGATTTATTGATGTTTGCAGAATCCTTTCAACATAAAGTGTAAAACTCTTCAGCTTTAAATGAACACAAATAAAGTGAACTAAAATCAAGACCTTAAAGGAATTCTGAGAGGTGGCAAAAAATCTTGAAGTAACTGAGCAGGAGATGTTCTAAGTGTAAGCAGGGAATTCTGCAAAACTCAGTAAGGTAGCATTAAAAAAGTACCAGTGAAAAGTGAGAAGAACCAGTGAGAGTCTAACATAGACAGGAAGGACACTCCTTTAACTCCAAAAAACGATTTCTAATCTATTATTGAGAATAGTATGATGATTGGTGTTCAAAGCTGCACTAAGTTCAAGTAACACAAGCAAGAAGACACAACTCTGATCAATGGCCAGTAGTAGTTCGTTTATCACATCAAGCAGTGTTATCTCTGTGCTATGATGAGGCCTAAATCCTAACTGATGCACCTTTCTCTGAGCATGAATGAGTACATAACAGGATAATGAACAGATGTATAACAGTTGTGTTACTTGATATCCTGTATAAGCCATCAAAATAGACAGATCCATTCTGAGCAAAAATCATAATATCAGGAAAGCTTGTAAAGTAAATATAGCTTCAGGAAAGAGAAGAGAAGAGAATCTCCACTCTGTGATGAACGCCGCTCCTCCTGTACTGAAGTTCGACAGCACTGATCTGAAGCAATAAATGAGTATTTTTCTCCTGCCAGACTGATTTATTTGCTGTACAATCATTGCATGAATTTCATACACCATTGGCTTCCCTTGCATATCGAGTGTTGTCAGACGTCCAGGTGCCGCTTCTTCTGGGCAGTGATTAATCTGAGAAACTGCAGCCCTTTTAAAAGATTCACATTCAATTTCTCAGACACAGGACCTTAGTGTCACCTGAATAAACAATGAATATTTATATCATAAACAAAACTCCTTCAGAAGCACCATCAACAGTGAACACCAAGCATGATTAATCACACAGATTTATGTGTCTGGATCTTGTGAACTCAAGATGTTGTGACGTTCAGTTTTCTTTTTGATACTTGGGAACAGAGAACTGGAGCTAGTAAAAGTGAAAAAATGTGAATTTTTGTTCATCATTGCACCATGATTGTAATTTCTCTTCACAGCAGGACTGTTCTCAAATTGCACCTGCAGTCTGTCGTTCACTCAGAGATACATATTCATCCAGTGTTCAGGAATAAATGCCCTGTGAATACTTCTGCAGAAAACAAAAAGGAAAAGCTGATAATCTAAAACTTTCATAAACATTAAAAGGAACATTAAGGAGCAATCAGAAACAATCAGTCATGTGTTGGGCATTAAGAGTTCACAGATTAGTACGCTGTAAAAAGAAGGATTTAAACTTTTAAAAGATCACACTGACTTTCAGCTTTTTTGGTTCTTCAGCTCCAGCACATGCATCACGTCAGTAACATAAAAGTGAGAATAATATCCTGTTTACATCTCACTGATTCCAAATTATTTTCAATTACTTTGCCACTTCATTTTTCAATCATTTTACTAATGGCCTGAACCCTCCTACAAGCTATTCCAGCAAACAAAAGACATTAACCTCCAAGAATAATTATGAGTCTTAAAATAAATTTTATTCCACGCCTCACTTTCAGAACACGCCCAAATAGTAATTAACCTTACAGGCAAAACTTTAATAGCTGTAATCTATCATAACATCACTGTTTTACTATAACACACACACACACACACACACACACACACAATTTTTTTCTTCTCTTCCTCAGTTGATATTTTTATTGTTAGAAATTAATAATGTTGGTGAATTCAAAAAGCAATATTTAACAAACTGTTATAAAAAATATAAAAAAAATATATATATATATACTTTATCATATTTGATTCCAGGGTGCTTAGTGGTTTGGTAGTAGTTAGCACATGCACCTCACAGTAATGAGGTCCTGGGTTCAAGTCACATGCCCGTGCTTGCGTGGGTTTCCTCCGAATACTTGTTTTCTCCCACAGTACAAAAACATGTACAGTAAGTTAACTGTCTGTTATAATCGCCCCTAGGTGTGAGAGTGAGTGTGAATGGTTGTGTTTGTGTTTACACTGCAATGGTTGGGTGAGCTGTTCATTGTGTACCCCGCCCTCGCCCAGAGTCGGCTTAAATAGGCACCAGCCTCCCCGCGACCCCAATTAGGCTTAGAAAACGAAGCAATGAATGAATTATTTAATTATATATGAATTAGAGGGTGACATGGGAGTGGATTTTCACTCCTTTCCCATCCCACTCCCACAGAAAAAAATCTTGTTCAATCCCAATCTCAGGCCAGAGTAAAATAAATTCTTGTCCCATCCCACTCCTGGTAAAATGACTCCCACTCTCATCCTGCTCCCATTCAGAATGACTCCCACTACATGGCCTGTGGTCCCTATAGTTTTTCTATGGAGGACCAGCTGTTAAGTCCCTGTTTCTAGCTCTTTTGGAGGTCAGTTAAAGTAAAACAAAACAAAACAAAACAAACAGTACATGGTCACATCACGCCTACCTTAGTTGAATAAACCCAAACATAACATATAAAGTTGCATTTTGCTAATTTATTAAGCATTTGTTTCCTTTAAACAGTAACAGTACTTTTTTGTTTTATGTTATGTCACACTCGACTGTCATGGAGTTCAGTAATATTAGCGACATCCCTGCCAGTTCTGTGAGCTTAATAGATAAGTCGTTACTTCTGACTTTGCGTTGCAAATCAATTTTTACTACATCGGTTTCTCCACTGGTTTTTTCTTTTAATTCTGGCTGAAAGCAGCGGCCAGGAAGCACTGTTGGATTCTCAGGCCCGTTGCGAGGATTTTGAATGAGGTATTCTCAAGTCAGGATAGTGGACCTTTTAGTCCGGCCGGGGTGTATGGGGGCCGCCTAGGTTTTGGTCGAAACCCTAGTGTGGGGCATGGGGGATGAGGGGATGCTTTAGGGTTAGGGTTAGGAAGTCCCCCTGAAGCTCCTGATTAAAGTTAAAAATGACTTTTGGTTATACTTTTTTTTTTACAAATAAAATATATATCTGTACAGTGCCTTTACTTTGAGCAGCATGTAGAGGGATTTTTTATAATTAACTAAGTGTTACAGAAAAAGTTTTCTTAGCAGAGCAACCAAATAGGTACAAAAACTACCAGTACTTAAACACTAAAGCCAATTTCTGCTACAACAGGGTACAACAACCTGCTACAGATATTAATCTGTCCAGTCTAACTAGTTTTGTTTGCAAGCACAAAGTTCATGTCTACCCATGTTACTGTATGTCCTTTCAGATGTCAACTCCTTAATATCACTATAAGTAGAAAAATAAAAGAAATAATCAGTTAAGGGAACTATTAAGGCAGAAAAAGTGTCATGAAAAGGGACTATAACTTCTTTTGATACTGTGACATATCTACAAATATCTAATAAATAGAGCATGATCATATGCAACAACACTCCCACTGTTTTTAGAATATTTAATATAGGATAACTCTTAGCGCCACAAATATACAGGCATCACCCACAATTTGGGACGTTGCTAGTGGGTAAAAACGATTCCGAAAGCTTTAAAACCATGGGGGAATGATATTCACACACACACATAACACAGACACTTTATTATAGCCATTTTTGTCTGAAATGCTAATATTTCAACAAGGTTGTGGCTGAAGATTTACTGTCACTCATTGGTCTTGAACCAGTGTGGCAAAATCATGGAAACTGCTACAGGTCCGTATGGACCGGTACAATTACTACTTAGCCCCGAATCACTACTGGTCCATACAAATTGCAATCCAGAAATGTTCATGCATTTTCGGAGGCAAAAAATGCATAAGAAATAGCACAAATTGTCTGACAATGTATTTTATTCCAAGACGTAGAATTTGGCACCACTGCACCACTATAAACAAAAGAATAAAATATGAAATAGTGTAATATGAACACAGCGTGAAAGTTCCTTTAAGAAATTACCATATACACTATGCTACAGTCAACCTCAATCATTCAGATTGAGTGTTATAACAGACTGACTGCTCATCAGCAATACAGCAATATTTTAGAGCAATTTTAGATTTTCTGTTCAGGCTTGTTGGCAGCTTCTGAACGTTGCAGTGTTACTGTTGACACCTGTAGCAGTTCTGGTTGCATGACAGCTGTCAAACCTGCAGCCATTTCACACTGAAGCTCTGGAATTGGCTGAAAACAATCTTCAGTAAAATGGTCTCTACAAATAACAGAAGGAATGCTGGGCACTTTCCAGTCTGCCCGTGTTTGTTTAATTCGCTTAATCCATTCATCTCACAATTTTGCCGGGACGGTCGGTCAGGTAAGGGGAAACACCTAATAAATCGACCACATGGTTCTGTGTGTACACTGTTTGTAATCACTGGGGTTCTTAAGTTTGCTCTGTTTAACCAAAGGATGCAGCTCTATAGACGGCTAACCGGCATGCTAGCTGTTAGCATCAGAAAACTTCTTCAGAGCTCCAGTTCACATGAGCTAAACACAACAAAATACCTTCACTAACTGTACACAGCTCCACATTCAATAGACTGTGTTTAAAACTGGTAAAATAATTCATAACCTACCCCGGAATATATAAACGAAAGAGGTGGAAACATTGATGAAAATACCTGAACAACTAATTGCTCATTCCGTTGTGCCGCATCCCTTGTGAGCGACCCGGAACATCAATAACAACAGGTGTAATGACGTCACTCGCCGGCATACTTTCCGGACTGAGCTAATCTGGTCCCCCAATCCACTGATAGCTAGCACCTTTATTCCATCTAGCGAGTCTGGGTGGCTGCCAGCCATTTGCTGAGTGAGGCACTGAGGCTCTCAACAGGTGTGTATGGTTTTCATTGAACTGTCCAATTGCTGAAAAAAAAAATTGCAGGGTATTCTAGGCGGACCTTTTGGCGGAATTTGGGCAGTTTGTTTGAACCCCCGAAATTGGGATGGGATTCCTGGAAAAATGTCAGCCTCTAATATGAATCACTTAATTCAGTTCACTTAATTTATTTTAAAATAAGTTTTTATTTAAAACACAGAAATATTCACACATCAGGAAAAAAATGTAACATGTTTAACCAAAAGATTAATCACACACTGCAAGGTTCCAGGTGAATTATATAAAAGCTCTGCTGAAATCTGAGAACCCAGTAGTCTGTTACAGGACAGTGAGGTTCTCCTTGGTGTGTAGTCATTGGTACTCATCAGTATTCATTGTTACTCATCCATCTCACCTGCTCTTCATCTTTAGAGATCATCTACAGCTGGGTGTTCAATGAGTTTCCATCTTTTGTGGCTGAGGACAGCCGACGCTTCATCTCGCAGCAGACGGGAAACCTGTACATCTCCAAGGTGCAACCCTCGGATGTGGGGAGCTACATCTGTCTGGTGAAGAACGTGGTGACCAACACCCGGGTCCTGAGTCCTCCTACCCCACTGACACTCAGAACAGATGGTGAGATCAAACACTCACACACACACACACACATGAACACACTTACACACATATTCAGCCAGCAGTTTGTAAATCAGAGTTTAGTTTACAGTTTATTCTAAAATACTAGCATGACCTCACACACAGTAATGCTAACACTCAGCTAACATTTCCTCATTTCTTTTTTTCTCTTGAACCTTAGCATTAGCAAACATGACTATGAAACTTGTAACTTATATGTATGAAAATATAACAGTATTTATTTTGCACTATATTGTTAACTATAATGATAACTATAAGTAGATATGTACACTGAAAACAATACAGAATAAAAAACTGCAGCTGAGTTCATCCAGATGTAAAGAAAACAGCTGCAGTTCAGTGACTCTGCTTTTCTAAACAAATACAGCTTCTGTATTTGATCATTTGTTTCAGTTTTATTTTTTAATCTAATAAAACTCAGTTATGTAAATTATTTAGCTGAAAGAACTCACTGGACTCATTAAATCTACTAATATACAACACCCTGGCTTTGCAGAACCCTGGAGGAACCAGTGTTTTTATGGCTGTATTGTGGGAGAGGCAGTGGAAAGCTCTCAGCCTCTTTGTCCTCAGAGTGCTGGTGTTTTTGTGGACGTCAGGACATTTGTGCTGCACAAACACAACACTAAAAGCTTATATACGGCGTTTTAGAAATAATAAATCAACTCAGAGCTTTTTCAGTGTCCTTTCTCTACATAACATTGAAAAGGTTTATTACTGCTGAAAGAATTGTGAAGTTCTGTATGAAAAGCATCAGCTAAAGATGTTTTTGTCATTTTCTTTCCTTTCTTCACACAGACATGTTTTTTCTTTAGCTTTAGGGCTTCTCTGTCTGCTTACGATGCACTCCGGTGTGAGTGGCCACCAGGGAAATCATTTTCTACAGCAAAATTAATCGAATCACTGGTCCTGTTCACCAGCGGGCCTTGAATCTTTTTATAGTGTCATCCCAGGGGCTGATCAGGAGAACCGAACTCTCTCAAGCTGAAGCTTCAGGCTGTTTTCTTCCACGTGAATATGCACACGAGAATCATCACCTGTAGCTTAAAGCCAGACATCACTATCCTTCATCTATCTGCAGCTTGTCTAAAAGAGCCTTGATGGAAAGAGAGAATGACTGACGTCTGGAGGTCACCTGGGACACACACTCACACACACACACACACACACACACACACACACTCACACACACACACACACACACACACACACACACTCACACACACACACAAACTTCCTTACTAATCGCAGGATTCAAATGACCTTGTAGCACAGGACTCACTGAGTGCTAAGCACATTAGCATGCTAAAGCTGCTTTAGCTTCTCATTAAATGGAGGGAGAGATGGAGAAGAAGAATCCAGATGGATGTGTTTGATCCACAGGTTGGTGAAGTGCTGCAGTTGAACGTCCTTGTGTAAACAGGTTCTCCGGTGGCGTGTCAGAGAGCAGCTCATGCTTCTTTTTCTGTGAACTGCTTCAGGAAAAGTTATTCACCCGGAAAAACAAACATGGCTGACGGGAATCTTTATCCGTCCTGCAGCTCAGCACATGCATTATCCTCCTGCCAGCTGTTCTGTGTGGAACCTTCACACCATCAGAGGCCTAATAAGCTGAAAATAACTTTGGCAACAATAGACTTATACCAGCTGAACGCACTTTATTCATCTCACTATAAGGAGCTATTCCAGAGTTCCTCCTAACTGCAGTGGTGGAAATGAAGGTTCCTCATAGGTTCTCTTTATTTTACCTCACCCCGTTGTGGGGTTTAATATGATGGGTATTTATTTATTCATTTACTTATTTTTTGTTTATTGATGATTGTTGGATTGGAGATCATGTGATGGAAACTCCCAGGTTTTTCCAGTGGGTGCTAGTTTCTCCTTCTTAGTTGTAATGTTTTAGAAGGCAGAATGCTCTGCTCTATTTTAGGTTTTTTTTTTTTTTTTTTTTTCCCCACTTTTATTTATCCCTCTGACAGCTTTTTCAGGTCTTAAACATCACACACTAGTGCATAAATCCATTCATTCATTTATTCATTCATTTTCTAAGATGCTTAATCCTAATTAGGGTTGCGGGGAGGATGGCGCCCATCTCAGCTGACCCTGTGTGAGGGAGGTGTACACCCTGAACAGCTCGCCAGGCCAACGCAGGGCTAGTGCATACATACAGATGGAATATCAGCTTCATGCTGTTGGTATAGAGGGGAACTTTAGCAGACTCTACCCTACCATGGAACAGTGACAGAAAAAGTCAAGTTTTAAATAATAGCTATAAGTTAGTTCTGGTAATGTAATGCTTCTGGGTTCTGGATTGTGATTGGTCAGAATGTGTTGATTCATTTTCTGGAACTGCAGCTTAGACAATGTCTTTTTGTCCCTGTTTAAAAGAGTCTGGAGGTCAAAGTGTTTCAGAATTAATTACAGACTCGAACGATCGTTCACTGCTCTGAGTTTATTCTGAGACTTTATTCTGACTAGGAGTTTATTTCTGCTGATTTCCAGCTTCGCTACTTCTTTGTAAAAGCTTCTGTGATCATTTGTTATAAGTTCACTAGATTAGTTGCTGGAACCATGAGGAAAGGCTTTGGCTTAAAAAGGGCATCAACAACAACATTCATCTTCAGAAATGCTTACGAGCGAGACCAGGTGCATCGCCTTCCACAGATGCCTTTCACAATTAATCCATCTACAACTTTTTAAATGAATTAATCTGAGCTAAAGTTATGAGTCCTGTAGCACAGGGACACGGGAGACACGGGAAGGTAGAGTTTTATTTTAAATCAGCTGAAATGTAAATTATTGCTACACACGTCTCTATGCAGAGCAGCATCAGCTCTGTCCTTCCTCCACTGAGAGGATCTTCATCACACATCTGCATCTCAGAGAAGATGCTGGATCTTTATCACTCCGTTGCGCCACTCTTCTGATTTATCATTCTACAGAAAAGTGCTGCACATTCAACAGCCATCCTTAAAGACTGCTGTAGCTTGCGGATTCATGAGGTTTCCAGAAACACTCGCAGGTCCTTTGATCTGTCTCATACCATCGGCTCGGATTCTCATCGGGTCGATACGTCTTTTGGGACTCAAGTTCAGGTCAAACTTGCTGCTAGACCTCATCATTCATCACTCACTCATGCAGGACTTTCCTCTCTTACTGCGGAAACATCTGGAATCATCTGCAGTGAATAAAAAACATTTCTCTTTCAGCAACTGGATGTGCACTACACCTGTTTCTCCCAAAATACAGAATTACACGATTAGCATTTTCTTACAACTGTAAAATTTATAATTCTTTAATGTTCTTATGGATTTTAATCACCTCATGTTTGCAGCTCGCTGTAAATATTAATTTATTAAGATGGAAGACTTTCTCAAAATTGTAGAGCTGTCAAAATACAATCTTATGTCTACAGGATTCACAAAAATTTTTTTATTTCAGACAAAAAAACAAAACAAAACCCCAACTTTTAAAAACTGCAGTAATCTTACATGGGTTCAGTAACATAGACCGGAAATGAATTTTATTTTAAAGGGAAAAAATGTTCAGGGTTAACCTTCATTTGTTCTGAGAGTTTATTAAAGAGTGGAAAATGTTTTCGAGCTTAAACCCTAATGGTGCTGAGGTCAGAGCTCGGAGGTTCACCTTCACATGACCATGGGGCACTCTGCATGTTGCTTTGTTGTATTTCCTCTTTGGTGATCTCAGAGGTCAGGGTTCCTATGGTTACTGAAATATAAAATCAGACTTTAACAAGACCTCTTGCTATTTAGCTTTGTGGTCCTTCTGTAAATTAAATCAGGTCTTATACCTGATATCTCCACATCTGTAGATGTTCCTACATGCTCCCCACCACACTGTTTGTTCCAAAGAGAAATTATAAACAACGGCAAACAGGTGAACTTTAATTCTGAACAAATTACGACCTCACATGATCCCCTTCATGGCCTCACATCTTCTACAACAAAATATAACAATTCTATAATTATATTTATACATAGTGGCATTGTACTTATTACGTCCACCTCACAGCAAGAAGGTCATGGGTTCAAGTCACAAACACACAAACACACACACACACACACACACACACATTCACATACATACACACACACACACAAACACACACACACACACACACACACACATTCACATACACACACACAAACACACACACACACACACACATAAACACATGTGTTGTACTCAGTGTTTTGTATCAATGTAATTATTAGGAAACATCTTATTTATTCATTTGTTTATTTATTTATTTGTTTATTCTCACTGCAGTATTTTAAAAGCTTTGTGCTGCTGATAGAGTTCTGGAAGTTTATCAGATAATTATGCTGCATTGCAAAACAAAAGAAAAGGAAAATTGCTTTGCATCAAACAAGCCCTTTGTAATTTTAATAAATGGATTAAATTGGAATTTGAAAATAGGCATCGTGACGTCCTGTTTGTTTCAGCTCAGCCAGCCGAGACTCTCTCCTATCAGTGTCAGCCTCTCCACACATTAAATATTATACAGACAGAATATAAAACAGTAAAATGTAGAAAATGGATTATACACACAGTGCTGCTCGGGAGCCGTAAACGTCTAACAGGCAGGAGACTGAAATTGAAAAGGAGTTGAGAAGAGAGAGAGAATGAAACACTTTTCACTTTTCTACTCAACGCTTTACAGCCTGCATGAGAAATTCAGTTCCTTTTTAATTTCAGTGTAAGTCAGTCAGAGGGCAGAAATAATCCCACGTTCTGCATGAATAAATGAAAACTTTACTTAATTTAAGCTCTGAAACTGTGATGTACTTACAGAGACTTATAATACCATTAATACCAGTAATAATAATAATATTAATAATAATAATAATATTAATATTAATAATAATAATAATAATAATAATAATAATAATAATACCAGTAATAATAATGATATTAATAATAATAATAATAATAATAATAATAATAATAATAATAATAACAATAATATTAATAATAATAATATTAATAATAATAATAATAATAATAATAATAATTATAATAATATTACTTTTTTTGGTTACTTTTCTCTCTGAATGTGGAAAATCTCATGTAACGTTATCTCTTACAGGAAATGGATGTAATAGCCTCATTAACAGGTTAATTAATAAATAATTAATTACCCAAGGAAGCAGAGCCTTGGACTAAATGCAGAGGATGGAAGTCATCAGCAGAAATAAGGATCAAGGACAGAAAAAGGAGGAGAAAAGAGAGAGGAAGAAGGTGGTTAAGGCTCTGAATTACTGATCCGAAGATCAGGGGTTCAAGCCACAGTACTACCAAGCTGTCACTGTTGGGCCCTTGAGCAAGGGCCTTAACCCTCAAATGCTCGAGGGGGGAAAAGGAGGGGGATAAAAGAGGAAAAAGAGAGGAGGAGAAAGAGAGGGACTGTCGACTGTAATGGAAATTAATTTAGTATAAATTCTGAATGAAACACAGACTTCAGGCTTTATAATAAACACACGCCTGTAATGCTTTCAAAGGAAAATCATCCATTGTGTGTGTGTGTGTGTGTGTGTGTGTGTGTGTGTGTGTGTGTGTTCTAGGTGTAATGGGGGAATATGAGCCAAAAATTGAGGTGCACTTTCTGCCTACTGTCCTCTCTGCTAAAGGAACAACGGTGAGACTCGAGTGTTTCGCTCTGGGAAAGTAAGTCTCTCTCTCTCTCTCTCTCTTTCTCTCTCTCTCTCTCTCTCTCTCTCTCCATCCCTGTGTGTGTGTGTGGTTTATGTATTATGATTGCTGCTCTAACAGGAATTTGGTGTAAAGGTAGAAGTTTGACCCTGAAAGTCTGTCACGAGGTCCCACTGCTGTTTTTTAACGTAAAACTTCGGTAGCAGTGACGTCGATCTGATAAACTGGTCAGACTCTGTGTGTTGAATATATGAGGATAGACTGAGAGATAAAGAATGAGAGAGGAGGAGAAAAAGCTCTTTACTCACCAAGCTTCTCTTTTTTGGGAATGCTTTTAATCTCCATTATCCGTGTTTGGCCAGAAATCCCTCAGTGACAAATGGAGCTGGTCAACGTGAGCCAAACGCCAGGAGGGAGAAAAGCACTAAGAGGAGGGAGCATGAAGTGCACATGATGAAGCGATGTGTGTTAAAGCCCTTATTTTAACAACATTAAAAGTTGCAGCCTGCAGAGGAGATGGATTTTATTTTTAGAGCTGATTCAGTTGTTCGTTTTGTCGACAGTTCTGATGATGAAAAAACAAAGAAGTGATTTTAAACTCGATTTTAAATCTTTTTCTTTGTTGTGTCATGTCTGAGATTTTTTCTTCTCATTAATCTGAAGATATTATTTATTTAATTTATTATTATTGCAATAATAAACTCTAAAGTGAGATTTTCTTCTTTTTTCTTCTGCTTTAAATTCGATTTCTTTACTTTTGTCATCACTGTAAGAAGATGTGGAATATGTGAATCAGAGTATTAGTGAAGAGGCCACACACTGATGTGAGGATGTGGAGAAGGTCTGGGGTTCATTTGGTGTTTCATTTCATCCCACAGGTGTTCAGTGGTGTTGATGGCAGAACTCTGTACAGAACACTCGACTTCTTCCGCTTTATTCCAACCTCACACACCACGTTTTCATAGAGCTTGTGTTGTGTACAGGGACAACGTCATGCTGGAACAGTGTCTGAGGTCTCTTAGTTCCAGTGAATGGAAGCTGTAATGTTACAGAACACAGAGATGATAAGAACCACTGTGTGTTTCAGACTCTGTGGATACAAGATGTGGAAAAATGTATATAATAATAATAATAATAATAATAATAATATTAATAATAATAATAATAATAATTATTATTATTATTATTATTATTATTATTATTATTATTTTTAAAAACTGCAACAGTTTCTGTTATAAATGTTTTGAAGCTGATCATCTTTAGTAAGTGTATTGATAATCATCTGGTTTCCTTGGAGCTCTGCTCGGTGTGTTTGGGCAGAAACC
>JAQMYF010000001.1:62737619-62750813 GCA_030014195.1 Neosilurus mollespiculum
AATCTTCAACCGCAACACCATTAAGATCAGCTACAGCTGCATGGACAACACCAAAAAAATAATAGACAACCATAATATACTATACTGACAACTACTTCAGGTGGTGCTGAATAAAACCCGGAGAAAATTTGCTCTTCACTGATTCTAAAATTGGAGGCAGCCTTCAGGAATCCAGTCAGTCACCTGAACTCAGAGAACAGAATGAATCAAATCACAAGTTCATTCTTAAACCTGAAAAAACTCAGACATTGAAATAAATATATATATATATATATATATATGTATGTATTTCAATGTCTGATTTTCTCCGGGTTTTATTCAGCACCACCTGAAGTAGTTGTCAGTGTTGACCTGTTCCTCCAGCATACTCACATGGCTGCTTGTCCAGGGACTGTCCATCAAAATAAATTCCCTTCCAGTGTAATTAAAGCCTGAGTGCAGCTGCCGTGACTCGCACTGAGAGTACTGTTAACGCACTTTCTCCAAATCCCATTCGTCCCCCAGAGTACGGCTGGATGCTCTATTAGAACCCGCCGGTCAGCTCTGACTCACCTTCCTGGCTCTGACTCGACTTCATCAGGGAAATGTTTATAAAGGCTTTCAGTAATCCAGGCCACACTGAAGTATCTAATAATAGTACATCAGCTAGAGTAACAGGAAGCGAAACATCTTCCCATCATTCAGTGGAGACAAAGTGCTCAAAGTGAAGTTTAAAGCACAGTGTTAATATTCACTGATTATAAAGTAGATTTAAAGTGTATGTTTATACTCAGATCTTAAACACGTCAGTCAATTCAGCATAAATGAGCTGCTATGAAACATGATCAGAAAAATAGATCCACACTTGCGCACATCACACGCCCATCAACGTAATGCCCAAACCCAGTCAGGAGAATTACAGGTAAACCTTTTACCTTTTAATCCTGCTGGTGTAGTACTTATTCTACCTCGAAATAAATGAATAAAATGACCAAAATTATTTACAAACAGAACAAAATGATTTATTTATGATAATATATGATTTATGATATATATCTGGAAATAGGTTTATTAATCTTAAATATGATGACATATAAGATATGTTTACTTTCTAACATCTTTTTATAGTCTAAAGTTCGTAAACCGAGTTTATGCAAATTACAACTGAATATCTATTTGGTACGAAATGATGAGCGGGGCCAGTCACTCAGTAACTGTGAAGAAACTGGGCGTAGTCAGTTACTTTGAAAGAAAAGGGGTACAGTGAGTAATTGTGAGAGAAAGTGGGTGTGGTCAGTGACTGTGAGAGAAAATGGGTATAGTTCGTTACTGTGAACATTTAGGATAAGAACAGTCACAGATCTGGTAACACGTTCCTTCCCTCCTGACTGTAGTTATCCTCCACGAAACTGACTCACACTGATGCAATCCCCCAGAGCTCAAGTTAATGAGGAAGTCTGGCGGTGAAAGCCCCAACTCAGACTGATGTAGATGCAGGATCTGTGTCACATACCTGATGTACACAGATCCTGAAGACCACATACTTTATTTTATTGTGTTATGTGTCCCATAATCCTGTGCAGAATGTATTGTATAATCCCTTTCAGTATGTATCCCATAATCCAGTGCAGTATGTATCCCATAATCTTGTGCATTACATATCCCATAATCTCGTACTGTATGAATCACATAATCCTGTGCAGCAGCTGCTCATGAGCAAAGCCAAGCTGAAATGCAGCAGGCGAGAGGCAGATGTTTGAGTGTAGATGTGATTTTGTTCGATGTATCGGTGATGAAGTCACAGGATCTTCACTAAATAATCCCTCAAAAGTTATTCAATAACACGATGTTCACACTGGAAGGTGACTTGTAGCTTATAGCCTCTTGTGTTTGTGTAGTAATGTTATCTAAAGCTAATGATTCAACTATTATTCAATATGGCATTTTTAATAATAAAGATCAGCACGGTGGTGTAGTGGTTAGCATGTCTGCATCACAGGAAGAATGTCCTGGGTTCGAGTTCCGGGCTTAGTAAGGTTGTTTCTGCATGGAGTTCTGTGTTTTCTCCTGATGTTTGCATGGTTCCCCTCTGGGTACTCTGGTTTCCTCCCATAGTCCAAAGACATGCACATTAAGCTAATTGGCTGTTCCAAATTGTGTGAGTATGAGTGAACGGTTGGGTTCCTTTTGAGGTTTCAGGGAGTTTCTCCTCATCACTGTCGCCACAGACTTGTTCATGAGGGATGTACAGGAGAAACTCACAGAGAAATGTTTCAATCTATAACTGAATGTGTTTACTCTGTAAACCTGCATTGTGATGATGTTAATGTAGAAATATGAAACCAATAAATTTTAACAGAGTTCTAGTTTCTTTCTTTAATATGTGCGCATGGGCGGTGTTACACTCTGAACAGGTCTGTTACAAGACTAACCAAGACATCAGAATCAGAGTCAGAATCAGAATACTTTACTGATCCCGGAGTGTGTGCACACGTAAACATCCATCTACAATCACACCTGTGGGTGATTTAGAGCAGCCAGTTGTAGTTGAAGAAACCAGAGAAACTACACACACACACACACACACACACACACACATACAAACACACACACACGCACACACACACACACACATAGGGAAACATGCAAACTCCACAGAGAAAGAACCTTTTCTCTGTGAGGTGAGTGATAAACTCTGAGACACTGGGAGAACTACTGGGAGGACTTTCCTACATAAACACACGATAATGTAGCACTCGCTATCACTTCTTCCATTAAACATCAGTGTAAACTACTGCAGGTTATACCGTATCATTTCCCTGTGTGTGTTTGTGTGTGTGTGTGTGTGTTTGTGTGTGTGTGTGTGTGTGTGTTTATGTTTATGTCAGACCTGTAGATGTACTCTTACACACATATGTTAATTCTGTTGCTCTGAAAAGGCATTTTTTTCTCTTTTTTTATTAGCGTTTCTTTTGTTGGCACAGTTCTCATGCCTGCACACAGCTGCTAATGTGGTGACCTTTAATTATTCATACATTACCTGTCAGTGTCTGTGCTTCTGATTTATGCTAATGGATTATGTAACCCACAAAGAAAACGACGTGGCTCAGAGGGGCTGAGGATACGGCATCAGCAATTAGGACACATGCTGCCTTGACTTTAGGGATGGAATAGCACTCTACGACTAGCCACTTAGCGGAGGGGTGTGAAGCTGCTGTCATATCAGCCGGACTAATGCACTCTGAGAGCTGATTAACGATGGAGGAAATGTACAGCCGAGCAGAATGTAAAAGCACCCGGCTTCTCTCCTCAGACTGATCCGACTCACCACCAGAGAAATGAAAGAACTTTGATGTAGTCATGTACGTGAGCTATTAAATCTAATACAAGGTGTGTGTGGGTGTGTTAGCGGTTAAAAGTACACTATGTTCTGCATCTTCAGGTTAATGGAATCTGTTCTGTTTTCACTGAAGCTTCATTATTTCTCAATTAATTTGAAATAGCTGATAGTGACTGTAGCTGAACTATTAATATCTGTGTACTAGTACTGATGTATATTATAATTAAAATCTCAGCTGGAACATCCGATCTACTACAAGACTAGAAATTACATTGAAGGCCCCCTACTTTAACTCTGTAAATCAACATAATGAATCTGTTGAGACAGCTGCAGCAACACAATGTGTTCATCTCATCAAGCGGCTTAGTGCACCACGGCGACTGGTACATGCACACGATTACAACTGCTTTGGTTAAAATTAGAAGATTAGAACAGAACTCTGACATACAAATTTTTATAGCATCAGAACCTATCTGAGATTATTTTAGTTTATCAGCGTTCAGTGACGATCACAGAGATCATGTAACATGTCTGGACTATGGCTATTGTTTGGCCACCAGATTGCCCCACTTGCAGACTCTTGTTTCTTGTGTATCTGTTCTATTGTAGTTAATTTATGTCTCCTGTGTCTTGTTTGCC
Source organism: Neosilurus mollespiculum (assembly GCA_030014195.1). Taxonomy (NCBI): domain Eukaryota; kingdom Metazoa; phylum Chordata; class Actinopteri; order Siluriformes; family Plotosidae; genus Neosilurus; species Neosilurus mollespiculum. The sequence goes on from JAQMYF010000001.1 coordinate 62,741,578, forward strand.
CTGTTGTATTTAAGCACTTGGTTCCACACTTGTTTTTGTTCAGTCTTTGAGCGTTCACTGTGAGTATTGCATCTGCCCTGTGTCTAACTGTCTGTAAGCCCGTTTTGTTGAGATATGACTTGTGATTTCACCCTGCTCTGTGTTTTGTTTTTTGACCTTGCTGCTGTTTTTCTAAGCTTTTGAATCCTAATATAATTTTTGAAAAAAGTTTTTTTTGTGTCTATCTCTTGTCTTTTCCCGAGCACCCATGTTTCCCTCATGCCACCCAAGTTCCTAGATTTATCTTGGGTTCCTTCCCAGTACCTGGATCTCAAGAAGGTACTTAGCAAAAAGAAGAGATGTGCCTTGCCTCCTCATCACCCTTATGACTGTGCGATTGATCTCATGAGAAGTTCTTGTCCTCCTAGGGGCGCATCTACTCCCTGTCAGCTCATGAACACAGTGCCATGGAGGACTACATCCAAGAGGCCTTGGCATCAGGTTTTATTCATCCCTCCAATTCCCCTGCAGGGGCAGGTTTTTTTTTAGTGGGGAAAAAGGATGGAGATCTCCTTCCCTGTATTGATTACCGTGGGCTGAACCAAATTACAATCAAGAACAAGGTTATTGTGGGGGTGTTGTTTGTTCCTGCCTCTGTTCATTCCCATGTCTTGCTATGGGGCCACTCCTCACAGCTCACCTATCACTCTGAACCCAACTGTGCCCTGGAGTTCCTGCAAAGGTGCTTTTGGTGGCCTACTATGCAGGAGGATGTTAAAGGCTTTTGTCTCAGCCTGCCTGGCCTGCACGCAGAACAAAGATTCCCTCCTCTGTCCCCAAGGTCTGCTGTATCCCTTGTCCATTACATGAAGGCCCTGGTCCCATATCTTGCTGGGTTTCATAACCGAACTGCCTCCATCTCAAGGTAACACAGTCATCTTAGTCTTTGTTGACCGTTTTTCTAAGGCTTGCCATTTCTTACCTCTGCCCAAACTGCCCACTGCTAAAGAGACTGCTGCACTAATATGTTCCAAGTTTTTTGTCTACCTCTAGATGTCGTGTCAGACCGGGGTCCCCAGTTCACTTCGCACTTCTGGTGGGCATTTTGCAAGTTAATTGGAGCAACGGCAAGTTTGTCCTCTGGTTTCCACCCTCAGTCCAATGGCCAGACTGAGTGCAGAGTCCTCTCTCCGTTGCCTTGTTGCCTCCAATCCAGCCTCCTGGTCTACCCACCTCCCCTGGGCAGAGTATGCACTAAACACTTTGTGCCCCTCTGCAACAGGGTTGTCCCCTTTTAAGTGCCAGTTCAGCTATCAACCCCCTTGTTCCAGGACCAGGAATCTGTTGCCAGGGTACCTTCAGATAAGCATTTTGTGCAGCGTTGCTGGCGGGTCTGGAGGAGGGTCCATCACAATCTCCAGCGGACTTCTTGACAACACCAGAAACAGGCCAATTGAAGACAGACCTGCACCCACCTTCTGCCTTGGCCAAAGAGTGTGGGTCTCTGCCAGGGACTTGCATCTGAAGGTGGAGTCATGCAAGTTGGCTCCACACTTTGTGGGCTCATTCAAGGTGGTTCAGAGGATTAACCCTGTGGTCTATTACCTCCCTCTATGAAAATCCACACTACATTTCATGTGTCCCTCTTGAGGCCTTTGTCTCTTGCCACCTAGTCCCCACCCCTAAACCCCCTCCCCCTACCTGAGTTTTTGATGGTCGGCCTGCGTTCTAGACTCCCGCAAGGTTTGGGGATGCAGATTACAGTACTTGGTTGATTGGGAGGGTTATGGACTGGAGGAATGCTCGTGGGTCCCAGCCAGGGACAAGGCCCTCCTTCAGGATTTCCATGTTCAGCATCCTGATCGTCCCGCTAGGAATGTCAGGAGACATTGCTAATTAGGGGGTCCTGTCAGGGCCTGGATTGTGGCTATTGTTTGGCCACCAGATGGCACCACTTGCGGACTCGTTTCTTGTGTGTCTGTTCCATTGTAGTTAATTTATGTCTCCTGTGTCTTGTTTGCCCTGTTGTATTTAAGCACTTGGTTACACACTTGTCTTTGTTCAGTCTTTGAACATTGACTTTGAGTATTGCATCTGCCCTGTGTCTGTCTGTAAGCATGTTTTGTTGAGATCTGATGTGTGTTTTCACTGTGCTCTATGTTTTGGTAACTGAGAGCTTGTTTTTTGGTTTTTGAGTTTGCTACTCTTGTTATGAGCTTTTGGATCCTAACAGCCATTTTGAAAAAAGTATTTTAAACTTTAAAAGTATACTTTTGTGTTTTTTATTTTTATTTTTTATTTTGAAAAAGACTATGGTTGAGCCTGCTTGGATATTTTTGTGTGCTCCCTTGTGAATAAACAACTTAAAATTTACCTTCGTGACAGCCTCTGCTTTTGAGTCCTCCATCTTGTGCCTAGTGCACTTAGTAGAGTAACAGACTCTTTATCCGGAAGCCTGGGTTCTATCTCGATCTTCCCTGAAATGAATGCATTGAACAACAACACATCAACCTTTTCTCTAATTATAAACACATTTAACATCTGTAAATATCAGTGTGGTGCAATTTTCTGGAAGCAGATGTTTATTTGGTGCTCAGACAACAGTCACATTGGGAAGTGTGGACTGTATCAGGTACAACTGGAACTGGTCATAAGGTAATAATCTGTTTATACTCAGTATAATTCATTTAAATATCCTCAGAGTTCTGGATCAGTACATCGAGCACACAGCCATCATCTGAGGTTCTGTGTTAGAGGAATGGATTTAAATTAAACTGGAGGTGGGCACAAAGTAATGCAGCCCACTGGAGAAATGTTTCAGAACATATGGTCATGTCAGGAGAAATCTTATTTCTTGCTTAATTTAGCAGGAAATTTTATACTCAGCTTTAAGTTAGCAATATTTCATCTAAAAGTAGTGTTTATCCACTGAAATGTTTAGCTGTAGTTAGATAACCAGCTAGGATAATGATAAAATGCAATCTATAATAATCACTTATAACCTTTATAATGATCATGCAGAATCATTGATATCAGTGTACTAATGAAAATAACCACACTGCAACTGAAAAATGATAAAGAAAGTTTATTGAAGAGAATAAAAAATTATAGATCAGTCAGCCTGTCCAGGGGGATTTTTGGAACAGGGGATCAATGCAAGAAGAAGGAAGCTCAGGTTCCACAGTGGATTTGGGAGAATAATCAGTAGGGGAATTAGGACAAAAGTTAACAGGGGAATCTGGGCAGTATTCCATTGGAAAATTAGGAGGAGAAGGTTCTGGAGAAAAATATTCAGGATAATTAAGAGGAATAAAGGAAGAGCCTGGGGGAAAATTAGAGGTGTGCTGGACGAAGAACCAATCATCATAAGGGTCCCCCGAGAGGTAACCTGGACATGTGGAGAATTAATAAATGTACAATGCTGACAGTGCCAAAAGCACAGGCTCCACCCTCACCTGCACACCTGCACTGGATTTCCTGCAATCACCACCGGCATTTAAGCCCTGCTGGAAGGCTTCTCCAGCACCAGAGTATTCTCGCGTGCCTCTACGAGCCTCAGCACTTCCGCCCCATCTCTGCTACGTGGACACGCTCTCTTCCGGGATTTCTCTCCAGCCAATATTTAACTGCCTTTTCGCCTCCGGGTGTGCTTTTGGGTTCCTAAGTTTTGGGTTTTTACCATAACACAGGTGATCTTGCCAAGTGTTAATGTAGCACACCACATCATCCAGGTACACTGCACATCCATCCAAACCTGATATTACATAATTCATGAGGTGCTGAAAAGTGCCAAAACTCATGACTTTATAAGAGTATAGGCCATTAGGTGTTATAAACATGGAAATCTCCTGTGCTCGTTTTGTCAGGGGCACTTGCCAGTAACCCTTCAGGAGATCAAACATACTGACAAAACGTGCACTACCCACCTGATCAACACAATCCTCAATCCTCAGCAACAGGAACGAGTCGGGTTTCATTACTGCGTTTACCTTATGGTAGTCCATGCAAAAATGAATTGTCCCATCTGGCTTGTTGACAAGAATTGAGGGAATTAACTACCGGTAATAGAGCCAGGACACGGTCTCCAGATTGAAAGGTACGCTTCTTGGAGCGTCGGTCAGTCGTTTCATTTTACACTGGGCTTTTTCCAGGTTGTCACGGGCTATTCGACCTGCCTTGTACAACCTTCATCTGAAACCGTTGACATAGTCCGATAGCTTTTTCGGAGGCTCTGTGCACACCCAGTCATCGCGTATGGTAGCCAAGGGACCTTGGACATTATGGCCAAACAAGAGAGCATTAGGGCTATACCCAGTGCTCTCCTGCGTTACCTCTCTCGCTGCAAGCAACAACCATGGCAGACCATCTTCCCAATCCCAAGCCAGTTCCACGCAAAAAAGTCCGTAGGAGTGTCTTTAAAGTCTGATGGAAATGCTCTAATGCTCCCTGGCTCTGTGGACGGTAGGCGGATGAGAGGTTTTGCTTAATTTTGAATAGGCATAGTATTCATGCGAGAAGAAGTTCGAGCCCTGATCCGTTTGAATGATTCTCGGTATTCCAAAGATGATTTGAGTAAGAGCCTTAACTATGGACTTGCCGTTTATAGAGCGGAGTGGGTAGGCTGCGGGGTAGCCAGTGGTTTGACACATTATGGGCAACAGATATTGATGACCAGATTTAGGTTTGAGTAGATTTCATTTCCAATCAAACAAGGTTTTTAACAAATGGTCTTTCCTCTATGCTGCTCCCACGACACTATATAGGGAATTTTGTCCCACAAAAGAGATGACTCCAGAGTGCCACCTGTCTCCCCATCCACATCTATGTCTTCGGCAGCATGGTAAGCGGTTCGGGTGACCACACACACAGAGAAGACAACAGGGAGGTTTTCTGCAAGTGCATCATACCCCTCAGAGTGAGGTGTGTCTGCAATCAGCACAGGTGGCACAGTGTTGGCCCAAACACAATTCCCAGCCAAGTTATTTCCCAGTATCACAGCAACACCATCTACTGGAAGAGACGAACAAACACCCAAAGAAACGTTACCTTGCACCAGATCTGAATACATTGTTATTCTGTGCAGAGGGATGGTGAATATTGTCTGGCCAAACCCACGAATTAGGACAGATTTTCCTGTTTCAGAGAAGGATAGATGACTCTGAAGAGCCAGTGTCTCTCAAGATTTTTACTGCTACTTTATCAGTACTTTCAGACAAGGACATAAACCCATCAGAAAACAAATGGTAAATAATGGCTTGGTACCATACAGCACTGCAACTTAGATTGAGTTTTGTCATTTAAATAACTGAGTAGCCTACTAGCTACAGCTGTGGGCCTTGATTGTGCATCATGGGCTTTACCTTTTGATTTCAGAGGGCAGTCTGACTTCCAATGCCCTCTGCCAAGGCAGTAATTACAGACTCGGTCAGAAGTATACCTACTATCAAACCACCTCTCCACCTTTAAAAAAAAGGAACGAGGGTTGTATGACAGTGACAGAGGAGCTTGTGACTCAGGCCACTGCACATTCTGCTGATGCCAGTCAGGTCTATCACGACTGATCAGTCTGGTGTTATGAGTTAGTTCGTAGTCATCTACCATAACTACGGCCTCAGACGCACTGGTAAGCTTGTGCTCATTTATGTAAGTGGCTAACTGAAGTGGCAGAGTTTTTGTAAACTGTTTCAAACACAGAGTTGTAATCACTGACGCCAGATGTGGTGAACCACCGTTGAGATATGTCTTCTCCGTTGTCACAGTTGGCTTAGGACTGTGACGAAGGAGAAGACATTGGCTTCGCTTTCTTACAACAAAAAAGATGTTTATTTGTCTAAAACAAAAATAAGGCAACACTCAATGTTGTGCCCCCGTGCCCGTGCCACCTGGATGAAGAACAAGACAGAACAAAACAGAGGAAGGGCCAGACCTAACGGGGTTTGTAACATTGGTCTTGGGTTTCAGGTTGGGATTGAATAAACTGGTCATAGGTGACAGTGGGAGGCTTTTAAGAGTGAAGGTTGGACTCAGTCTGGAACCCAGGAGGCATAGGCTGGAACCACATAGCAGAAAGGAATTCCAACAAATCCAGGAGGTCAGGGTTAGCACGAGCAAAATGATAGTGATAATGGTGATGCTGGGCATTTCTCCTTCTTCTCGAGATGGCATGGCAAGCTGACTGAGCTAAAGAAAAGAAAAAAGATTAAAATTGATAAGGTGCATATTTCAAATTCAAATTTTTATTCAAATTTGTATTTGTCACATACAAATTATACACAGTACAATATGTAGTGAAATGCTTATTTTGTGACTATATAATCCACTATATGCTTCTAAATAAAGCTTAGCAGCAGCAGATGCAATGAAACGCTTAAAGGCTTAAAACCCAGGATATGCACCAAATGGAAGAAAAGCAGTGTGGATAGAAGGAATGGGTCACTGTGATAACAGAACACAGTGACCTGCTCTCACTGGAACAAAGGCATAAGTGGAGATGTCACGACACAGCGACCTGGTCAGTGGTACACTGGTAGCAATTAAAAGCAGAAGTACGAAGCCAAGCTTGGGCAGTATTGAAACTGGAAAAGTGCAGAGCTGCATAATACAAGGCTTACTCCTATCAAAACTACAATACTTAGGTTACGGACAGAGTGACACAAAATAGCATTAAGAGAAGATCAAGGTACTTAAACATTGTTGAATCGATGTAAAATGCAGTGTGCAGATCAGAAAACCGTGTGTGAACAGCTTGAAAGATAAAATCAAATGAAGTAACACGGAAGTGGGTGCTTATAAGTAGGCACCAATTTTCATTAAAACTCCCAAATTAATCCAAAAATAAGGGGAATTGGATGAAGAAAATTGACGGCACCTCAGGAAGGATGACATCAAAATATGGGCAGTGTCGGGACAAATTAGAAAATAATTGAAATGAGAAAAACATGTAAATCAAGGTGGGAAGGACTAAAATAGCTTAAAACCATGAAAATAATGGGAAATGGACTCAGCATATGTAAAAGTATATGTTAAAAAAAGGAGGCACCATAAGGCGCTGAGGGTATATATGAGGGGGAATTCAGAGGGGAATTTCATAACAGCTGGTACTCTTCAGATATGCATGTTTTTGATTGCATGGCTAAAAAAACCTTGCCTCTTCTTATCTGCTTGTGAGACTTTCTTCTTTATTTTTCACTAAGTTTTGATTGTTTATTGAGTCGTTGGCACAGAACAAAGGAAGTTAGAAGAAGTGAGAGGGCCTAAACTTCCACCTGGTATATGTCCTCTCAGGAAGAACTCTCTGAGAATTCCCAACAGTCATCACCTGACCTTTGGGATGTTAGTCTTTTGAGCTGACGTGACATTCCCCTCATGTGTGCTGATACACTCAGTACTTCTGCAGCTCTATTATTCTGCACCTGATGGGTTCCGACATAACGATCACAACGCCTCGCTCTTATCTTTCCACTGTACACAGGAACAGGATGTAATTAGGAGACATCAGAGCGGCCATTACAGCGGGTTTCCTCCTCGGGTTCGGGTCTGCTCTGGAAAAAATAAAGTGAATTAATGAGAGGCTATTCATGTAAACAACTTAATTTGTCTTTGTCCTTTAAGATTTATTTGTGAAAATGTTTTTGTAATAAATCCCAGCAGGAATGTGCACTTTCATTTTTTATCTAAATTATTCAGGTGGTGGATGGGTTTAAAGGTTCTTCTAAGTGAGTAACTTCAGCACATTGTCTGCTGTCTTTAAGATACATAAGGGTATAAAGTATTACAGCCACACTGGCACTGTGGTGTAGTGATTAGCACATCTGCCTCACAGCAAGGTCTTGGGTTTGAGTCTCGGGCTCATTGAGGGCGTTTCTGTATGGAGTTTGCATGTTCTCCCAATGCTTCATTGTGAGCATTAGGCTGATTGGTTGTTCCAGATTGCCCTTAGGTGTGAGTGTGAGTGTGTTACGATGGTGCCAGGAAATAATAGACCCAAATGTAGGACAGACAAGGCAAGGTTGCGAGAAAAGGGTTCTTTATTTCGTGAGCCAGACAGATAACTTAGAATGAGTCGTATAATACACGACTAGCTAGATTGCTGGCGAAGTGCAGGTAAACGCTTGATCCCTGTGACGACACAGAATGATCTGGCAAAGGGAACAAAGAATAGCGGGATTTTTATCCTCTGAAGGGAATGAGGAGCAGGTGGGATCATCAGGGCGGAGCCTGTAATTAGAACACACATGGGAGAGGAGAAAGCAGATCAAACAGACAGACATGACCCTAAATCCTCCAACTCGACATCACACACCCCCCCCACACACACACTTAGGACCAGCTCCTGACGGGCCTGGTGTCTCCGGATGCTGTCTGTAGAACTCGTCAATTAATGCGTGGTCGACGATGAAGCTTGCGGGTATCCAGGAGCGTTCCTTGGGACCATAGCCCTCCCAGTCGACCAAGAACTGTCTCTCCCTCTTGTGTACAGCCAGAAGCCTCTTGACCGCGTAGACCGGTCCACCCTCCACTATCCTGGGCGGTGGCGGGGGACTGGTGGGTGGCACCAGACGGCTCTCACGGACAGGTTTCAGCCTGCTGACATGGAATGTCGGGTGTATCCATAGGGACCTGGGGAGTTTGAGCTGGACAGAGACAGGGTTAATTACCTTAGCCACTGGGAACGGACCCACAAACCTTGGGGCTAACTTCCTGGTGCGGACGTGTAGGGGCAGGTCCTTGGTGGAGAGCCAAACCTTCTGGCCGGGTGTGTAGGTAGGTGCAGGCCGGCGATGACGGTCTGCCCTTGACTTCATGGGGGACTGCCCCCTAAGGAGCATTTGCCTGGCCGTGGCCCAGACCTTTTGGCATTTCCTGACCAAGGCATGGGCTGAGGGAACTGTCACCTCTCCCTCATTGGCCGAGAAGAGTGGCGGTTGGTACTTCTGGGCGACCTGGAAGGGTGAGAGTCCGGTGGCCGCAGTGGGGAGTGAATTGTGGGAGTACTCCACTCATGTGACTAGTTCTGCGCCACCAGACATCTTAGGCAGGTCTCCAGTTCTTGGTTCAGCCGCTCTGTCTGGCTGTTGGACTCTGGATGGTAACCGGAAGATAGGCTGACAATGGCCCCCAGGCAATGACAAAACTCCTTCCAGAAACTGGACATAAACTGTAGAACAGTGGAACAGTTACACTTCCGGCGCTGTCGAAGTCGGCCGCCGTCGCGACTGCTCCTACACTTTTTTCTTTATTTTTTGTTTTAAGTAAAT
>JAQMYF010000001.1:62846108-62861195 GCA_030014195.1 Neosilurus mollespiculum
TGTTTCTCTGCAGTTTAATGGTTCATGATTTTCCAGTTATGATGTAGCATCATAGCACTCCGTCACCGCTCCTCCTGGCTTTTATTAACTCTGGTACTGTGTGTTCTGCAGTGTACCCTTCAGTGGAACCCGGCTGGCTCCAGGCCACGTACGAGGGCAAAACAGGACACGTTCCCAAAAACTATGTGGTTTTCCTCTGAGCCCACACATGGAGACACCGTCGAGCATTTCCTGGTGGAGTAAATACTCTGTCATGGCATCATTGTGTGTGTGTGTGTGTGTGTGTGTGTGTACTGATTATGGTATATACATAGGAGAAAAGATATCAATATATAAATAAATCCATATCTCTCTCACCCACGTGCACCCTCACACACACACACACACACACACATGCGCGCACACACACACACACACACACACACACACACACACACACACACACACACACACAAGTCGTGGTTGTGATCTGTAACTGTAAGCCTCATGAGCAGTTTAAACTCTTTAAACTCTTCTTCAGCCACATGATTGTTTTTGTATAAAAGTCCTGTAGCTTTATAATGTTTTATCTTTTATTCACTTTATTCTTTCTTACTTGTTTGTGTCATGTTGAATCTGGTAATAAATATGTTTTATAATTACATCATCTACAAAAAAAATTGCAGATATACTGACCCTAAGTTCAATATTTTAACTTGGGAGGACGCTGCTATGAATTAGTGCTCCAAAATAAAAGTAATTTTTCCTCCAAATTAAAACAGCAGATAAATCAGTCAAGATACAAAATGACATAAAATGGATTTATTGGCCTCAGAAGGCTTTTCTAGTCTCTCTCTCTCCCTCTCTCTCTCTCTCTCTCACACACACACACACACACACACACACACACACACACACACACAGTCTTGTACTTCTATACTTTTGGTAACATTCACTGAGATGCTGCATTCCTGAGCCTCTTACACAAACTATAAGTGTCACCATTAAATCTTGGACCTCATCCTAACTCTAGCCACAACCCTAACCCTGGCCTAAAACTAATTTTAACCTGAAACATAAAACCAAGTTTTAACCCTCAAACAGCACTTTGAAGAAAAAATGACCCCCCCCCCCCACACACACACACACTCCAGTCTCTGTGTTCGTGATGTATAGAAGGATGAGACAGACAGTGGTTCATGTTTTTTACTCTCCTCTGTTCTTTCTGTAAACGTAGAATAAAATGTAGAAAATAAACTGATTTCCGGTTTTTTAGTAACAGTTAATTGTGTGATTTATAATTGTTGTAATTTGTAAACGTTTCTGCACTGTAGAAGAACACGTTGCTCGTCATAGATGATGGATGATGAATATCACTGTAAGAGGATTGCTGATGAAGGTTGTTGTTGTTTATTAATCAGGTGGTGGAACTGGACAGGTGAACTGATTCAACTCAGAAATGTTGCTGTATCGCTGTTTTAAATTCACATTGTTTGTTTGTTTTCCGTAAATGTGAAGGTTTTACTGTCAATAAATTTCTACATCATGACCTCATTAATGCTTACAGTCCTAAAAACTTTAAGCAACAAATACAGAAATAATAATAATAATTATAATAATAATAATAATAATAATAATAACAATAATTATTATTATTATTATAGTAATTATAGTAATAATAATAACACACTCATGAGCAGTAACACTTCCAGCTCTCTGGGGAGGAGGAAGACGGAGCCGGTCGGCGCCAGGATCTCCGTGTTCTTTTCCATTTAAATGCATAAGAATGTGCCATGACCTTGACTGGTGCTGCTGGCGTGATCCTCCCTCCATCGCTAGGTCCGCTGAGGTCAGATCCTGTAAATAACGAGTCTTTTTTTTACATTAACTCTTTAATGGCGTGTGACAGGTTCACGCCACATAGCCCATGCTTTTCATTCTGCAGTTCTGGCCATGTTTAAGTCCACAGGAGAGCTGATTATCTGAGAGACGCTGCTGGATCAAACCTGCAGCAGAGACACGAAGACCACAAGATGCTTTCACAGCCCCAGATCCGTTCCGTCCACATCAGGGATGGAGATGAAGTGTAACATAGAGAGCGGTGTTTTACTTTAAATTCATTCTCTGTAGGACTGACATGTTCCTCAGAGAGGCGGCGACACAACATGAACATCTTTACTTCTAACTAAACATCAGAACAAAAGTAGTGATGGAGCCGTGACACGTCTTTCTCCCTGAGAGAATAACAAAAGATCTCTCAGATCACATCACTGAGCTTAAAGGCACTCATCCTTATCCCACAATCCACTCCACCGTGTCATCACTTCATTTTCCATGAAAGAGGAGGGGCCTGACCATGCCAGCCAGGACCTTCGGGAGCTGTGATGCGATGACCTCCGACATCATCTCAGGAAACTCCACCTTCATGGCATCAGCCTGGATGAAGGTGCTGAGGCAGTACAGGTTGACCTTCTTCACTATCTGCACAGCCAACAAGAGTGACGCAAACTTTAGCACATTATCTCTCTCTCTCTCTCTCTCTCTCTCTCTCTCTCTCTCACACACACACACACACACACACACACAGTATAGGGCGAGGCCATACCACGTAGGTTGTAGTTCAGTGTGTGTGTGTAATGTTATGAGTTATCTGAGTGTAAAGTAAAATAAATGATGTGATTATTCTGCAAAGGACTACTTTATGATAAATACAAAGAAAAACAAAAAAGGCTTTATTAAAAATATTATCAAAATAATAATAATAATAATTTGTATTTGCTTAGAGGTATAATTAACTTTTTTAGGTATAAAATATAACAAATATAAAAACCTTTTATTAACCTTTAAAAAGTTAATCTAGTAAAGGTATTTAATTTGTGTTCGTTATTTATTTATTTGTTTGTTTGTTTACTTATTTATTAATTTATTTAAGAATAATTTAGAAAAATATAAATCCTAATTATACACAGCGAGGCGTCTGATCCTCACAACCTGTGGCAGTAATACCGGATCCCCACATTCACAGGATTTTCACTCAGCTTTCTACTTCATATCAAAGAATCATGTGATGCAGTGTGATATTGTGTGAAATGATGTGTTGTGGTGTCATGTTGCATCGTATGATGTGATGTGATGTGATGTGATGTGATGTGATGTGGCGTGATGTCATGTTGTGTTGCCTGATGTGATGTGATTGGCATGCGTACCTCATGCATGGAGTCCATGAGTTTGGTGAGGTGGTAGAAACGCTGGGAGCTTCCCACCACACCCTTCTCCTTCATCTGGACGGCTTTACTCAGCTCACGGATGTAATTCTGTCTCATCTCATCAAACTGACTTTGACTCTTCAAACCCTCTAAAGGAACTACGAACACAAAACACAAAACAACGTTTTATTCCTTCATTAAATCCAAATTTTGCAGTATGTTTGGTCAGATGCTCTTGGTTACGCTGGAATGTGATTGGTCTGCAGGTGTGTAATATTATGGTGTAACAGAACAGAGAGTTCCGACTGTAACATGAATGTTTATATTAATGCACTTCTAACATGTTATTATTTCTATAGTAATACATCATTTACAGGGTGTGTACAGCGCACACTCCATACAAACTATTAATCATTCATTCATTTTCCAAACTGCACTATCCTTTATCAGGGTCGCAGGGAGGGTGGAGCCTATCTCAGGTGACCCTGGGCGAAGGCGGGTACACCCTGAAAAGCTCACCAGCTCGCAGCCCGACATACACACAACCATTCGTGTGGAGCATCCAGTTATACTAATGTGCATGGCTTTGGACTGTAGGAGGAAACCAGAGTACCCAGAGGTAACCCACACAAACAAGGGGAGAACATGTAAACTCCAGAAACACCCTCACTGAGCCTGGGACTCAGTGATAAGCACTACACCACCCTGCCGCCCCTTCATCCTTTGTTTTCTTTATTAATTCTTTTAATTACATGAGTTATAACTTCTGTCTCTAAACACAGAATTCCTGTTTCTCTGATGTGCTTCAGTTTTATTTGATATTACAGACGCTCAGTAACTGTACTTATGTATATTAATCAGTAACGACACACTGTGACCTCGAAGCTCTTCATGCTGCTGTGAATCGTTTTTATCTGAACGCCTCCTGCGCCGCTCTGAAACCTCAGGATGGTACACTGTGTTAATATTCTCAACCGAAAACGCGGTCAGTCTCAGAGATACGATCAGATCAGATTTATCACCACTGCAGTGTAGAATATGAATACTGTTATTATTTTTTTGTTTGTTTGTTTGTTTGTTTGTTTGTTTATTAATTCATGTTTGTTACCGGTGTTGAGCAACATTAAGGCCTTCATGCACAGAAACTCCTCTCTGGTGACCTGCAGCCGTGTGAACTCCTGAGGGATCGCCTGCATGGCCAGGCACAGGTCGTATATCGGAGTCATCTTCAGACGTTCACTAACGACAGGAAAGATCAGAAACAGTGAGAAGAGAACTTCACGCTCGTCCTCGCGTTCACCGAACACATTTCATATAAAAAAAAATACGAGATCAAATTCCCAGAACTAAATCTGAAACGTAGGGCAACGACATCGCCAACGAAACTAATTCTGTCCCTGATTTCCAGAAACGTGTAAAAACACGCAGATTAAATTAACATGTGGAACAGGTTGTGCACATGAAGGTGTGTTTCAGTTTCAGAAATTATTTAATTATCGTTACAAAAAAATCCATCATCTATTATTCCGATGAGTAAAACTCGTCGTGATGAAACCTGATAAAACCTTCCTATTATCATTACTCATCACCTCCATCACACACTCAAACAGAGTTCATTTTCTACAAGACAAGGTGGGTTGTATAAAAACACACTTACTGGCTGAGGATGAGGTCTGGAGCGAAGTACATGAAATCAGGAGACACGTTCTGGAAGGTTCTCCAGCCCAGAGAGAACACCAGCAGGTTCATCCAGGAGTACTGGATCAGGGTCATCTGATCACTGATATGTAAATTGCGGAATCCTTACAAAAAAAAAAAGGTTAAGTGTTAGATCTGTGTGTACGTTGTTCTCTCTGCGTATCCTCTTCTCCTCGCTGTCTCTTCATGTAACATCTGAATAAGTTCACATTTTACAGTTTAATAAGAGGCACAGAACTACTCCAGAGCGTCACTGATCCAGCATGTCTTTCATTATTTTTATTTGGTTCTTTTATTTATTTATTTATTTGTTTGTTTGTTTGTTTGTTTATTTGTTTGTTTGTTTGTTTAGTAATTAAATCTTTGAATTAGTTTTTTAATATAAAGTTTGAGTGTGACATGGGAGCAATTATGAAGTTGAGGAGAATTATTAATGAAATAATGTAATGTTGATGTAAGGAGCTACGGCGTTCCTCCTGCACGCGACCCGCCAGTCTGATATAAGAGAAAAACAACAAAATTATTATTCACTGAAGGTGAGGTGGATATCACTGCACTGCACAGAATAGAAAAGCAAAACAATTATACATTTTTAATAACTAGAGATTATTTTAGCATATTTATGTCAGGTGAACTCTGAGAGTAAAGATTTAGTATATACTGAGAACTAAAACCAGAATTTTGTGTTTTATTTTTCCATTTTAAAGCGTGATCATGTTCACACCACGTGCTTCACCACGGCATCGGCTTCATTTCTCGACTTTCAGAATCAGTGACTGTTGAAACCTCTGAGTGTTTCTCTGCCATGTTGATTCATGCATTATAAACTCAGGATAATATTGTTTTACTCCAGATAGTGAATCAATCCCTTCATACCTTTTCTGTGTGATATATAATAACATATAATACATGCTGATCAGCCATAACTTTAAAACCCCTGAGACGTGAAGTTCAATAACAGTGATTCTCTCATTGCAGTGACGTCCGGCAGCAGATGAGAAGAAGTTGATGTTTTGGAAGCAGGAAAATGGACCAGTGTTCATGCATAAGAGAACAGTGTGATGCTCTGGACAAAGTTCTGTTGCGGAACTTTGGGTTCTAGAATTCATGTGGATGTTACTTTTACATGTATTCTCTGCCGGAACATTATTACAGACCAAATACAAGTTATTACTATATAGTGGGGTGTTTATACCTTTATTCTTCAAACTGCATGTAGTCTGAGAGCTGCAACCTCAATTTCATTTGCACGTGTACAATGACAATTCTTCATCTTCTTCATCTTCTTCTTCTTCTTCCCCTTCTTCCCCTTTTTCTTCTTCGTGTCTTCCCCTGTATGTCAGCTTTCAGTGGGATAATGAATCCTGCCATACTGCATAAACTCTTCAGGATTAGGGTTTGAGGTTTCAGGGAAATTGGCCTCCAAATTCCATCTGTGGGACGTGATGGACAAGCAAGTACAAACCATAGAGCCCCACCTTCAGCTAACAGGAATTAAAGGATGTGCTGTGAACTGAGTGGTATCTGATACCACAGCACACCCTCCGAGGTCTCGTGGAGTCCATGACATGATGGTAAGAGACGTTCTGGAGACAGAAGTGGAATCTACAGAATAATACCCAGGTGGTTTTAATGTTATGGCTGACTGTTTATGTCTTGGAGACATGGAGTTGGATGTCATCTATAAATGTTATTATGATTTTAATATCATACGCGCCGGTACTAGTAACTAACTGAACGTTTAAAATCCATTTTATTATTTTTATCACTGTGAGGAAATATTTATTATCATTATTATTATTATTGTTGTTATTATTATTACTGTAATACTTTTGTTTGCGTTTTTTGTCCCATTGTTCATCGTCAAGCTCTTAACTGCTGTTAAAGTTAAATTATTTAATGTAAGAGTTTTTGTCTGGCTTTAATTTAGTCTCACACACACACTCACACGCACGCCGCACACACACACACACACACACACACACACACAGATTGCTTTCAGTTTGCGTTCTAATCTGAATATGGTTTTCTATTTCACAACAAATGTCAAATCATTGACTTCAGCAGCCTTCATCACAGGGCCGCCTAAAGCGAGTGTGATGTCAGTGTAAGGATCTGTGATGAACCTTAATCTGGAACAGTGTGTGTTTCTGACTGGGTACAGAGGTCAGAGAACCTGGTAGAGCCTTGGACCAGCGGACGATCCACAGCAGCTGTCTCTCACACAGTCTGTTCAGGCTGTTCAGAAGCACATGTGGCAGGTCAGGTTGGGCGTTATCGAAGCCAGAGTAGACCATCTCGGGTTCTATGTTCTCAAGGATGTTTATAAATTGAGGAGAAACCTGCAGCTCTTGGATCCCAGGAACACACGATATGGAGGCCAAAGAATGGCCCTGGAACATCAGGGACGGGCCTAGACCCATGGCCTTCAGAACACCGAATCTCTTCAACTTACGACCTGCCACACACACACACACACACACACACACACAGAAAGAGAGAAAGAGATTCATGTGCAAAAACATTCGCAGTTCGATGGAAGATTCAAGTTTGAAACATTTCTGTTGATTTCATGCTAAACTGAAAACAATCCCCGACATCACGCCGCCTTCATGTAAACATTCATTGTAAAGTGTGCAAAGTGCATTTCCTAACTTTTCACCCCTTGGACTTTTCCACGTTGTGTGTGATATAAGAACCTGGAACTGAAATGGAATTTAGTGGAAATTAATATTTGAAATCTTAACAAAAAATAAAGCAAAAAAAAAAATCAGTGGAATTTATTTTTAAAAATATGATGGTGTAAGTATTCACCCCCGATGTTGTGAAACTCTGTGTTTATACTGGTTTAGTTTATATTAAAAATGAAATAATGTTACATGGAATTGATTTGTTTATTTAAAGTGTCATGTGATCTGAGTATAAACACACCTGTACCTGTACGGTGATGTGAGCATCGTGTCCAGTAGGTTACAGTTATGTCATATTCATGTATTTTTTACAATATTAACAGATTTGTGTCGGAGTGATGTATTTTCAACATCTGAAATATTTTTTATTATCATTTTATGATGAACTCCTGACTGGTAATTTTCTAGAGCTTTCTCTTGTTTTTGTAATGTGTTTATGCTCTAAACTGAAATCTGCAGGTGGATTTACACTGAGATCCCATTTATGTCATTGCTCTGCAGGACTTTGTTCTTTGACTCAACAATTATAATAAAATAAAACTGAGCATCGGTGAAAGTCAAGAACCAAACTATCCAGTTATACTGGTTCACTTAATAACCAGGAGAAGGACAGTCTGAACTCTTTAATTGTAATTTAACCACAGAGTTATCGAACGTTAGAGATTGTACTTTTACTTCCAATCATGTTTTGTGATCTTGCTTAGATCATGTTTGCTTTCTGTAAAATTTTACTTTGCAATGTCTCATATATCAAAGTACATTGTGTTTTTTTGATGTTAATCAAACAGCTAACATTCGACCAGGAGGTTAAAAAGAGCAGCATGCTGGGTTCTCACACGAGAGACTTACCTCCGAGCATCATTCCGGCCTGGTAGCATTTCCTGAGACGACACGCAGGGCAGTTTTTCCTCCTGATCTTATCTACAATGCAGTCATTCCGCCCAGCACACAGATAGTTATGATGTCCTTGACAAGAGTGAAAGCATCATTAAAGTCCAGATAAAAGAAAGTCCCTTGTTTAACTCAGTATACCGTATGTGCCAAAACATAAAAACAAGTATGTCCTTTTGAAATCACAATGTAATGAGCAATAAAAATTTTCAAGATAAAAAGGAGAGATGAGGAAGTACTGGAGAGAGACAGTGAGAAAGAGAGAGGAGGCTGAGGGGACAGAATGACATGGTCATGGTCAGACACTGTGGCTCTTACATATCTGTCTTTAAAAGATACGAAGAATAACAAGTGCGAAAAACAGAACATGGTGAACGCTGGCACGTGTGATAGCCGAGTTACTGAACAAGACTCAGTGTACAGATGATTCATAGAGCTGAAACATCGCCACTGCATGGATTACACCGTAGTAACACAAAATTTACTTCATGACCTGATTAGGACTTTCCTTCGTATCTGCCCATGATTACGATGCTCAAAGAAGTTTAATATGCAATAAAATCTCATAAATAATATTGTGCATGAATTACTGACATGTCTCTAGATGTTCCTTATTTTCTTATCGTCTTGCTTTCCCACAGAGTTCCTCTCATCCTTACCTTCCACTGCTCTCTTGAAGAACACCTTACAGCTTCCACATGTCAGGACTCCGTAGTGGCATCCTGAAGCTTCATCTCCGCATATCACACACGCTCTCTGTGTATGTCCACTATACACACAGTACACACATCACACTTTCATCCAGAGGCACATGTGACTCCAGGACTTCATTCCCAAAAAATATTTATTTATTTATTTATTTATTCTTTCTTTCTTTAAATTACTGTTCATCACACATAACATCAAAAAGAATGAACACGAGGCTGATTGCCGCTGGAACAGTGTCTTAAAAACACAAGTTAGAGAAATAAAATCATTCAGTAATTTAAAGAACTGTGTGCGTGTGTGTGTGTGTGTGTGTGTGTGTGTGTGTGTGTTCTCTGTCCTGAAGATGCCAAAAAATAAATTTCTCTGGCGTCCCACTGAGCACATCCCTGAAAAAATGAGCTGTTACTATTGAAACAATAACATATCAGTATCATAAACCTGTGGTTTTTCAGCAGTTTTTGTTTTTCAGATTCACAATCATAAATGATGTGACATCATCACGCCACTCATTACTCCTCTGTTCTCTCGAATAAATGCTTTTTTCTCTGAAAACATCATCAGATTGCAGGATATTTAAAGGTCCATTTAATTCTCATCTGTAATAAAATTTGTATTAAATATTTGATTAATTTTTTATTAAGAATTGAAATTCAAATAAAAAATACAAAATTAATTACATTTTTTAAATGAAATCTGAGCCTAGTTTTGTGTGTTGTGATGCAGTGCGTAAAGACGCAGCGTGCGCGTCACACTCACCCCGGGAAGCCGCTGAAGACCGCGGGAGAGCGCTGTAAGAAACCCGAGCTGTGGAAGCCTTCTGGAGGTGAGAAACCCACCTGCCCGGGCCGTTCTTCCGCCAGCGCGGAGGAAAACCACAGATGCGGGTCCCATCCTCCCACCTCAGCCTTACACACCCCCGCAGAGTCAAAGCTGAGCGCAGCGGCCGCCTCGGGCTTCATCGGGGGCAAAGGCACTAACGCACCCGGCTGGGGCAAGTCCACCATCAGTCCGGCACTGGAGTCCATTAGTGGCGGCGGAACCGGGCCCAGGTAAGATGTGGACACATCCAGGGCGTCGATGTTCTGTGTTAAATCGAAGTCGGCGCGTGGAGGAGCTGCGATCAGCGCCGGTTCCTGCTCGTCTTTAATAAACTTACACGCGCCGGTGGAGGAGCTTTCTAAGTTCGTGGTCTCCTTGAGGGGGAACACTTTGTTCGATAGGTCCTCCCATGGTCCCGGTTCGATTTTCAGAAGGTCCTCCGGGCGGTCCCGGCTCGCGCTGACGGTGAAATCGCCTCCGGGGTTTGGAACGGACAAAACGCAGAGCGGATCCACGGCTCCGAAAGTCGGTGCGAGGCATGACAGCCGCGCCACATCCGCGCCGTTCTTCACCTGCCCGAAGCTCACCTCCGTGTACTTCTCCATCACGTCACTCCCTCCCGGCCTGTCTGAGGAATCCGTCATGGTGCTGCTCACACACTCCATACAGCAGCAACCCCGATTCACGAGTTCGAGCGCTCGCGTGCGCGGATCCTGAGCTGGTGCACCGTTCAGGACCTTCCCAAAAAAATCAGCCAAACTCCCTCCTTGTGGTGAAAGCTTGGTGTAGCACAGACTTCACGTCGGAAAATGTGGGTCTGTCTCTCTCCAACCATACAAGAGTTCTACACACTACACACTGAGATAAAATCACACGTGCTACTCCAATTATTATTATTATTATTATTATTATTATTATTATTTTTATTATTATTATTTTTATTATCACAAAATAATCTTTAGCTTATATATTAAGACAGCTCAACTTTACCAGTAGTCATTACACAGACTCTCTCTCTCTTCATGACAGAATCAGAATTTCCTAAATTGAAATCTGGAATCCAGTTTCCACATGAAGAAATCATCCTGGAGCAGTTCAGAGGAAACTCTTCCTGAACTCATCCGAAGCTCCTGATGGTACAGACCAGGTGTGTACAGACTCTGAGCTCTGAGACATGCTCAGAGTTCGGACTTCCCATTTCTCTCTACACCACTGCACTTCCTTCACGAACCCTTTACATCTGATTGGGTGGATTTGGGTTTGTTGTTTGTTTTGCACCCAAAAACGGTATATTATAGACACGTTTTTTCACGTTCTGTTGAAGTTTCTGCTCGTTGTATAATCTGCGTGTTTAATGCAGTAACAGGAAGAGCATTAGGGATTTGTTTTCCACATACTGATGGATTTAGTTTTACAGAAAGAACATGTGTGTTATATCATCACTACAACAAGATCTTTAAAACTAGAAATAATAAAATTACCTTCCGCACATGATTGCTGTTATTTTAAATTGAGTAATTACGCAACATGTAAACCTTTAAACTAATTATTATATTTAATTATATTTCATTTTCGAAACTGCTTCTTCCTGTTAAGGTTGCGGGTAGTCTGGAGCTTACCCTATCTCAGCCGACTCTGGGCAAAGGTAGGGTCCACCCTAAACAGCTCACCAGTCCATTGCAGGGCAAAACACACCCAATCATTCAAACACACTCACACCTGAAGCAGTTTGGAACAGCCAATTAGTCTAATGTGGATGGGAGGAAACCAGAGTACCCAGACGAAACCAAGCGAACTCCACACAGAAACACTCTCACTAAGCCCAGGACCTAAACCCAGCATCTTCTTTGTGAGAGGCAGACGTGCTAACCACTACACCACAGTGCTGCCCCAATCTAATTACACACACCTCAATTTCATATTTAAGAAAGTCCAAATTCTAGTCTTTAAATGTTACAATGAAAATGTTTGGTGCTAAACTGAACTTTTAGTTCCTACCAAAGGTGTAGAAGAAATGAGAAACAGTGAACTGGAAGAGGATCATGGGATCACGAGACTCAGTGATGTGAGTGGGGAGTGAAGGCGAGTACGTCTGGTCTGATCCCACAGAGGAGCTACAACTACAGGTACAACCTACTGAACCTGTTACTGCTGGATCTGATAGAAAGGAATCAGAACACACCGTGTTTCACAGCCATTACCACTCATGGGGTGCTAATGTTATGGCTGATCTGTGTGTAGTTTCATTTTAAAGGCCTGGCTCAACTGGAGTAATGTAGAAATACGAGCACACTCAGCCTTGGCCAGTTGTATCATGTCAGAACACACATGATCTGGCTCACGGTCACCGTCTTCAATTTTTGTCTTTTTCTTTGCTTTGAGCTTCATCACGCTGCACATTTCACCTGCTTCACATCCACTTCCCTTCTCATATCCAAATCTTCACCCGAGAGGGTCGAGGTGACCAAGAACTGACTGCTTTTCTCTTTTTTCTTTGGTTTTTTTTTGTGTCCCACTTCCTTTTCTGCACTGTTGCTCATCGCCGTGACAACAAGGCTCCAGTCAGACTCGGGACTCGGAGATGATGTGTGATTTGTTACAGGAAGTGGAGGAAAACTGGAGGAGATTCAATTCTGTGGTGCACAAATCATGTTACAGGCGCGAATGAATATAAAATGTCTGCCTGAAGCAGAATCGTACATGATCTAATTATAATATATAACCACATCTAATTATAATATATAACCACATCTAATTATAATATATAATCATATCTAATTATAATATATAACCACATCTAATTATAATATATAATCCTATCTTATTTTAATATATAACCATATCTAATTACAATATATAATCCTATCTAATTATAATATATAACCACATCTAATTATAATATATAACCATATCTAATAATAATAATAATAATAATAATAATAAATGATTTGTCATGCATTATTTAAAGGATTTGTGTTTAATGTAATGATAGTAAGTTTACATAAAACAAAACTTTACATTTATATCAAGTAACCTCAAACAACATACTTCTTTCTTTAAAATATTTATTCTTATATTTATTCCAAAAAGAGAAAAGTGTATTATTTATTAATGTAAAAAAAGAGAGCTTCTGAGACTATTGTTTGTTATACCAAAGATATGTTTTGCATTTTAATGTAAAATTATAAACCTTTTAATGCAATAACTTGTGTATGCTCTCCTAAAGGGTGCCAATCATTCTGCAGTGGACTGTATAGCGAGACTGGTGAAGTTAAATCAACAGTGAATATAGAAGAGTGAAGGTTCATGGTGCTATTGTGGAGATGAAAGGAGGAGTGGATGCAGATGGTGCTGTGTTCCTTCCTCACTTCCTCCCCTCGCAGGATGAGAAGAGCGCACTGCTGGAGCTCCAGATCAGGTGTGTCATCAGACTGGATTACCAGGTCACAGTGACACACACAGCCTTCACCGTTACTCAGGAACCTGCAGCACAAACACACTGCAATCACAAACACACACTCGGGACTTAAACACACACCACGACTCACCACCTGCTGGATAATGGCTTTCAGATCTCACTTTAAACCTCACACATTTATACAAACTATTATTTCCATTATCATTTACATCGCCTGTCACACGGCTCAACTCACACTGGATTCACAATCACATGATCCAAAGTTAAATTGGGATTTAACTTCTTCATCGTGAAACACCCCAATGGCTGAGATGAGATTCCGAATGCTAACTCATTTCCTTTTGAAACAGGAAGTCCAAGTGATGCCATTAAACCAGTGTTTTTTCAGTTGCGTAAGGTTTTTCACCTCCAACATCACGCATGTCTGTCCACTTTAACCAGCTATGACACGTGTGTTTAGGGCAAGGTTGAGCACCAGTGTTACCGTGGTGACGGTCGATATATATCGACATATAGAAGTTAAAGGTTAATGTTTATGTGTTATATTGAGTTTTTTCTTTGTATGTTATAATATTTTGTAGTGTGTTTGTTATGGGGATGAGCGCTGACAGTAATGTGGGTAATCAGTTGGCTGTGAGGAGGCTGGAATCCGAGCTCAGAGACTGAATGGATTTGTATGCCTGATTTCCAGAACAGGTGAAAATCTGATCTTTTTAATGAATTTTTAATAGAATAACAGACCTGAGTGTGTTTAATTCTACATCCCCCCTTGCTGAACCTGAGACGCGGACACATTTGGGACAGTAAGAGTTTGTGAATCTGCTTTGGTTATTTTAAGAATAATGTTAATTGATTTAAAACTTTGAACTTGTGAAGACTAGTCTAAGTGAAGATGGGTGTGATGGTATTAAGGTGGACACCAGGAATCAGTGGTTATGAAAACACACATTAACCAAGTTCAGAACCTTCCCATAATGCATCAGCTACATCATCAGTTTGTTTTTTAATAAAGACCCAGCAAACCAGATGTGTGTCATGACTCAGTGAGACGCTGGAGCAGATGTGAAGTGTCCCGGATGGAGGTCTGTGGGAGGTGGAACCTGTGCATCCAGATCTTTTTAATGATCTAATGAAATCATATTATTGATAGAAATTATTAGTTGTTATTTATCAGGACAGAAAACAGACACCGCTAACAGAAAGTGTTGTTGGAAACACGCCGAGTTCCGCTGTGCACCAGCAGGTGGCGGTAATGAACCAATATGTTGCTACAACCCGCGATCACACAAAACAGCAAAGAAGAACACGTCATATCCGGTTCCGGTCGCCTATGCTGGAGGCGGGAGTGTTTTTATGGTGATCCGGTGAGTAAATTCAGATTCCACACTTTCTCACATCTCAGAGTTTTCACCGCCTGCTATAAATAAATGTAATCAGTTTAATGACTTTAATTAACGCTCATTTACATTCATTATCAAGTCGCGTGCGGCTCTTTGAAGTTTAACCGCACCGGATGTGACGAACTCACCCGTGTTTACAGCAAAGATTCAAAATAATGTAGAAACATTCAGGAGGATAAATATGCTGTAAACACACACAATCACACACACACACACACACACACACACACTCACACACACACACACACACACACACACACACACACACACACACCCAC
>JAQMYF010000001.1:62942796-62955485 GCA_030014195.1 Neosilurus mollespiculum
TAGTAATGAGAGAGTTAAAAATAATAAACCCCCCGGTTCAGACGATCTACTGACTGAATTTATAAAATGTTTAAGTGAAAGATGGTTGTTGTGTGTAGTGGGGTGTTTAATACTGTACTGAGAACAGGTGTGGGATTTTACCTGATGTGTGTGATAGTCAGAAGGTTTTTACTAAACCACTGTATAAAAAGAAGGGAGACAAAAAAGTACCCTAATAATTATAGAGGTTCAGGTTGCCTTGGAAAACTATCTTTCATTGTCTGTATGAATAAAGCTTATAATATACTTTAATTATAATAATATTCTGTTGTAAAATTCACAGCACACCCACTTTGGGTCACTTTTTGTGAAGTAAATAAAGGTGTAAATTTGGAAATGTAGGAACACAACGTGTTCGTTAATGTTGGTACTAAGACTATAAAACACTGGTTCATTTTTTCAAACCCCCCGTTTAGAAATGTTAAAGTGTTAAAGTACAAATTGAATTATTGATTTGCACATGAGATGTTAATGGAGGTATAAAGCATTTTATTCTTTGTTAAATATACACAAATATATTGAAGAAATCGAACACACATTTATAAATGTATTTCTCTTAACCAGGTGAAAATGTCTGTGACGTGTTGAAACTGGTATAAAATGAGATATTTTGCAGAAGCCGAGCCCGGAAATGCAGCTACGCAGCTTTGTTACGTTAGAAATCCTACATCATCCTGGTTCCAATATGGTGGCGCGAAATCGCGAGTTTTTCACCCGATCACTGTTCCAGTCTATAATACAGTTCAGTGGGTGAAACTGACGAGCGTTCATTTCGTTTTTGCGCCCAGAATTGAAGGCGATGAAAACTTACATATTTCATTGTAAATGTTCACGATATGATTAGAGTGTGTTGATTATAAATCAGAATTAGAAGTAAACATCACACTTAAAGGGAAATTAAACCCAAACTTAATAAAAGCTGCATCGAACACGTCTTTGCACATCAAAACACGCTATTATTGTTATTATTTTTAAATCAAGTAATAAATGAAGTGACATGTGACTGGCAAAGAGGAAACTCTACGTACTTTGGTGTTGTGCATTTAAATCAAGGAGGTCCAATCTTACCCACAAAGGGCCGGTGTGTGGGTTCAGGTTTTCACTTCAGCCAAGCAGTAGCTACACCTCCCACCTGTTTCAATCACAGATCTAAATAAATAAATAAATAAATAAACAGATAGTACGCAAGTGTTTTGAGATTGGGTGGCAGCCATCCTGGTAATATATATATATATATAAGATGTTAGTTTAGGTTGTATGAAATATACATACAGGAACGTTTGGTGTTTTTCACAGCAGCTCAGCAGTGTGGTGCGAGTGTCTGGAGCGTCCTCACAGTGTTCCGCAGCCTGCTGGGTCCTGCTCTGGTTCTGCTGAGCGGGTTCGTCCATCTTGTGTGTGTGAGGTTTCAGTGGAGCTGTGATGTTATCGTGTACCTGGACCCTGGGGTATCCATGATCGCCGTGCTGGTGCTGTTAGCAGCAGTGTTCCCTGAGCTCCGGCGTCATGTCCTACTCCTGCTCCAGGCGTCTCCATCAGGCCTGTGCATGGAGGCGCTGAGGGCGGAGCTAGGGCGTGTCCCTGGTGTGTTAGCTGTACACGAGCTCCACGTGTGGCAGCTCTCTGAGACGTGCATCGTGGCCTCGGTGCACGTTCACTGGCTATCGGGTCTGAGTGTGTGTGAGTGTTCTCAACTCCTGCACTGCATCGCAGAGGTGCTGAGGCGGTTCGGAGCGAAGCACTGGACCATACAGCCTGAGTTCCTGACCTCTGACCCTGAGGATGCTGAGTTACAGCCAGACTGCACTCTGCACTGTGGGAAAGCGTGTGTGAGGAAGATGTGCTGTTCACCTCCACAGGAACACTTCAGCTCTGCGTCTGCCCACGTGCACGACAGGAAGCAGGACGTCATCATTCAGAACACACACTTATAACACTGATCATAATAAATATTCCATATGCTCTTAGTTCCAGAATCTCTCACTGATCATCTCTGTAAAGATCACGTCTAAAATATTAACACATTCATGTCCAAATATAAATCTTTTATTCCTCTTCCTCTCTGTCCGTCTCTCGCACTCATCACAACTGACTAAATAAACATGAATATTCATAATGTCAATATTAAGCAGAAATTATAAATAAAGGAACCAGTGTCGGAATTTAAATGTCTTTAGAGCTGATGCAATCATATCTCTGTTAAATGTTTTAGGTTTAACTTTTAGACAACCAGTTAGTACGAATTTGTATTTAAAGATTAAACAAATTATATACATATAATACTTAATGTACTTATGTATTTATGGTGTGTTTATGATGTGTGTGTTTGTGGTGTGTGTTTGTTTGTGGTGTGTGTTTGTGGTGTGTGTTTGTGGTGTGTGTTTATGGTGTGTGTTTGTGGTGTGTGTTTATGGTGTGTGTGTGTTTGTGGTGTGTGTTTGTGGTGTGTGTGTGTTTGTGGTGTGTGTTTGTGGTGTGTGTTTATGGTGTGTGTGTTTGTGTTGTGTGTTTATGGTGTGTGTCTTTGTGGTGTGTGTTTGTGGTGTGTGTTTATGGTGTGTGTGGTGTGTATTTATGGTGTGTTTATGATGTGTGTTGTGTGTTGTGTGTGGTGTGTGTTTGATGTGTGTGTTTATGGTGTGTGTTTATGATGTGTGTTTATGATCTGTGTTTATGGTGTGTTTATGATGTGTGTGTGTGTGTGTGCTGTGTGTTTATGGTGTGTGTGGTGTGTGTTTATGATGTGTGTGGTGTGTGTTTGTGGTGTTTGTGGTGTGTGTTTATGATGTGTGTGTGTGTGTTTGTGGTGTGTGTTTATGATGTGTGTGGTGTGTGTTTGTGGTGTGTGTGGTGTGTGTTTATGATGTGTGTGGTGTGTGTTTGTGGTGTGTGTGGTGTGTGTTTATGATGTGTGTGCTGTGTGTTTGTGGTGTGTGTGGTGTGTGTTTATGATGTGTGTGGTGTGTGTTTGTGGTGTGTGTTTATGATGTGTGTGGTGTGTGTTTGTGGTGTTTGTGGTGTGTGTTTATAGTTACAGTAAGTGGATATGATGATCTAGCCGTTAGCTGTACTTTACAGGCTGTAATTACACCACAGTCCGGCAGATGGCAGTGTCCATACAGCGGACTCTTTTAACGCTAAAAACAACGCAGGAAGTAGACGCTGCACGAGCTCGGGCGGTGTGACACTGAGGCAGGATGGCGGTGCGCTGTTTATCTCTGTTTCTCTTGTGTGTACTGGCTTTACACAACAGTACAGCTGATAACGGCAGTGTTAAAAAGCTGAGGATGCAGTACACGGCTGGACCTCTGCTCAAGTTTCAGATTTGGTAAGGGGAGAAAAAGCGGGGGGGGGGGGGTAGATTAGCTTAATGCTAACATTGTTGTTTCCTGTGAAGTGTTTAGTTGGTTATCATTTCACCACACAACAAACAACCGCGATGATTTAGTTTTATAAACGGATTCTCACATTTAAAATCAAGTATAAAGTAGTTACTATTAGTTCCTACTCGCGGGGACGCTGTTTGTTTATAGCTGCGGTGTAATGACGGAATCGGCCAGTGGCGGCGCTCCTGTTCCTTTACACATCGACTGACAGGAAATCACGTGACACATTTCACCAGCAGGTTGTGTGGGAAAAGTTGTTTATTGTCCACTTTAAGGGTTTTTAGAAATAAGAGCTGTTGGACACCATGATTTTGTGTGAGATTATCAGTACATGAAGTGTGTGCGGGTCACTGAACCATGGTGCTGATGTGTGTACTGTTGATTATTTCACTTCTCGAGGTTGTGAAAGGGGATGAAACTCAAACACATTACAGAAAAATGTGCTGTATCTCGTCTCTCTACAGCATTTCCTGAGGCTACAAGCGGGTGTTTGAGGAGTACACTCGGGTTCTTAGCCAGAGGTACCCAGACATCCGCATAGAAGGGGAGAACTACCTCCCTCAACCTGTGTACAGGTGTGTGTGTGTGTGTGTCCTCTGATCTCAGGGTGTGCTTGCATGCTCTTTACTGAGTCCAGGTGAAGTCCTTGTACAGGTTTGGTGAGCGTGTTTCTCTCCCACAGACACATCGCCTCCTTCCTGTCCATGTTCAAGTTTGCTGTAATTGCTCTGATCATCGTGGGAAAGGATCCGTTCACCATGTTCGGAATACAGAGTCCTGGAATCTGGGCCTGGAGTCAGGAGAATAAGGTAAAGTACAAGGTTAGGTTTCAAATACAGTCGTGTATACAGTCGTGTACTGACTGTATATTGATGGTCCTGGTGTGTGGTAAGAGTGATGTGAGCTGTGTGTGTTGAGTGTGGAGGTGAGAACACTCATCCGGTGGTTAGTGCAGTGTGTGTTCTCATATGAACTCTGTGTTTGTGTGTGTTCAGGTATACGCCTGTATGATGGTCTTCTTTTTCACAAATATGATGGAAAACCAGTGTTTATCTACAGGAGCCTTTGAGATTTCACTGAACGGTGAGTGTGTTTGAGTCTGTGTGTTTGAAAATGGTTTCTTAATTGAGGATTTACTCTGTGTGTGTGTGTGTGTGTGTGTGTGTGTGTACAGATGTCCCTGTGTGGTCGAAGCTGGAATCAGGTCATCTTCCCTCCATGCAGCAGCTTCTTCAGATCCTGGAGAATGAGATGAAGCTGAACGCACACATGGACTCACTGCCACTACAACGCTCCTAATTCCACACCTGTGTTACAGCTCCACCCACTCCTGTAGGTCACACACACACGTCCACACTTCACAGTTCAGGTTTAGGTTACAGTGGGGTGGTACAGAAGTATCACATGACCCTCACAATGTCCGGTCAAAACCAAGCCTCCGTTTTATTTATTTAGATACTTCAGAGCGTTTGATTGGATAATAACTGCACTGATTCATGTTTCAGTTGTATTTGTCTTGAACTGATGCAGTGAGTACCTTCTCCTTTCTTAATCAGCTGTGTGGGAGGAGGTATCTCACAGTCGTGGAAATGATGTCACTGTACTTCAGTAGAGTTTATATTATTTTGTAGAATTATAATCCAGCGTCAAGTAAATAAAACTAGAGAGATGTTGAAATTATTACAGAATGGAACTGAACCTCAACTTCACACAGAAAATCTTCAGAAAATATTCCTGACTGGGCGTGATCTCTCTTCCTACCCCACCCCCCTCCACCCTGTAGGTGTGTATGACGGTGTGTTTCTCGGCACAGTAAAGCGACTGTAATGAAGGTCTGCACTGAAAGCGGTGTGTGCCGGTGTGGGCCGGATGTCCTCGTTGTTTTTTCTGCTGCTGTTCGACTCTGTGATGTAAACGGCGAGTGGCGTGTCTCTGGTTTATGTGGAATTCTGGGAAGTTTTATTAGAAAAGTGTGTGTGTGTGTGTGTGTGTTTATTTTGATGGGTTGATTGTGATCAGCTCTTTTTTTATATATATCTGTAATTTTTGGTAAAGAATCCTGTTGACAGGACGATAACCTGCACCGTTATGTTCAGATCAGTGAAGTTTATTTTGGAATAAAGTGTTAATGTGTAAATCAGATTAAAGATTCTCCTCCCGTTGATATTTTCACATTTGTTTTTATTTTTCAGATATATAAATGATTATAATTTCACTTTAAATCTGAATCACATGTTCGATGTTTACTGAGAGTAAAAACAAAGCGCTGATGAATTAAACTGGTTTTTATTGACATGTCAGTCATTAGTTGTCTCTCATGGTGGTGTTGATCCAGTCGACGTATTTGCACACCTTGGCGTAAACACCGGGTTTGTTTACCCGGGCGCAGCCTTCACCCCAGGACACCACCCCATGCAGCTTCCCGTTACACACCACAGGGCCGCCGGAGTCGCCCTGGCATGAGTCTTTACCTCCCTCCAGGTCTCCGACGCAGAACATGTTGTCGGTGGTGGATCCCGGGTAGGACTTGCTGCAGTCGCGCTCGCTCAGCACCGGGGCATCCAAGCACATCAGTTGGTTGGGGTAGTGCACAGGCTCAGGGACAGGACGTGCACAGGCTCAGGGACAGGATGTACACGGGACACACGCACGTGTTGAAGTGTAACCGGTGTGTGAGCAGCCATATGGTTACTGATAAAACTCAATCTCCTACACGTGAGGCGCTACATACACATGAATAATCTACAGGTGTGTTTAATACCCTGCTTTATCATACTTCACTTATATACACAAGTGTAACTGACTGAGGTATTCTCTCACACACACACACACACACACACACACACACACACACACACACTCGCACGCAGGAGTAAAATTCACTGCTAACGTACTGCAGGAGTAGATACAGTTACTGTGCAGAAAAACACTTGGATATTAAACTTAAGAATAACAAGCACACCAAGAGAGTGCAAACCTCTACCAAGCCCAGTAATCCGCCATACAAACCAAATCGTCAAAATATTTTACCTATTAAAAGAATCCCTGGATCCAGAATTCAGTTCAGATCTCCAGAATTGAATGGGGTTCCTTTTCCAACGCTCCGCCTGTGCTCACAAACGAGCCGCAGGTAAAACAGAACCTCCTGGGTGGATATGATACATACTAACATTTCTATAAATAAAAGAATTAATTTCTCGAACATCAATGACTCAAATCAATATCCAGGTTTCTTAAATATGATGTCAATAAAATCTAAATGTCTTAATTAGAATTAATTCTAATCCCCTATAACCTTTCATTTCTAATGTTTTTTTTTCATGCATGAGAACTTTTTCTGCCTGGTTATTAATCATTATGTTTATTAATCTTTTTGGTTTTACATTATAGAATTTTAATTTCTATGAATAAAAGAATAGTGTTTATGGCACGTGCACGTATTTGACTTTTTGTGTCCAGGTTTATTCATCATCTCGTGCTGTTGTACCTGTTCACAGGTGAGACACTGAAGTAAGGACTGATTTCATTGGCACACACCGATTAAACTGCATTGTGGGTAATGTAGGAAACTGAATCAAAGTTAGAAGACTGAATAAACACTGAGTAATTAATATCAAACTTTTATTTTTATTTATTATAAAGTAAATCACTCTGATAAACACGTACGCACAAACTCAACCCTGTGCCAAACCCGTCACTTTATTAGGAACACCTGCTCATTCATGCAGTTATCTAATTAGCCAATCAAGTTCCAGCAGCACAGTGTACACAGTGTGTGTGTGAAAACTCAGTAGTTTCTACCACAGCACCACGTCACTGACAAACTCCCAGAGTTCACACCTGATGTGTGACGTGAACATTACCGGAAGTATCTGTAGTGTATAAAACATGAAACTCAACTGTAGCGGACGTGGAGGAGTTTTCACTCTGAATCCCTTCATCATTTTTCAGTAGTCTGTGTTTATGTTGGTTTATAAACCTTTAAGAATTTACTGTAGACTCTTTAAATCAGTGGTTATCACTTTACATATTCTCCCCTCGCCTGCATGGGTTTCCTCCTGGTACTCCAGTTTCCTTCCCCAATCCTAGGACATGTACATTAGGTGAACAGTCTTCTTAAACCCAGGTGTGAATGGTTGTGTCCTGTAATAGACAGGTGAACAGGGTGTCCCTCCCCACGACCCTGACGGATAAACGCTACACATAATGAACGGATGAGACGATACAGTCTATTATCTTTAGACTGTTAAATATTACATACGGTATTAATAAATTATTTATAAACAACTTAATTATTAATAAACAAACAGCACAAGCTATTCTGTTCCATTGTTTTTATTGATATTTTATGAAGTAGGGAAAATGGCATACAGCTTTGAAGAGACTTTAATGAAAGGTTGTTGTTTGTTTAACGGCAGGCCAACCACAGAACCCACCAACCAAGCAACAGACACCAGAAGCGAGAAAAATAGAAAAAGAGAGAAAGTAGTTTGTGGGTTTTTTTGTGTCGGTTGCTTCTGGCATTCTTGAGCTTCGTTGGCAGGTCTGTGTCGACCTGGCGCTGTTCACTTCAGGCCACTGGACCCTGAGTTCAGAACGCAGGGGAGCTACGTTTCCTCTTTGAGAGGGCGTGGCCCCCACATGACATCTGACAAAGAGACAGAAGGACTGAGTGACACACCCTTTGGCAGATGCGTTTTATCTCCTCTTCCTCCTCCAGAAATCTGTAACGATGACATCACAACTCGTTCAGCATACACAATCACCATAACAACCAAACGCATTTAATACTAAACATGAAATCATCATCATCATCATCATCATCCTATTACTTCCTGTTTAGATTACAGTCTATTTTAGTATTAGTAAACAGTCAGTAAATCCTTTTTTTTTGTAGTATTTTGTATCAAATTTATTTTTACTCCATTAAACATTAAAAAGGACAAGTTTTGGTTTTAGTGTCTCTGATAAACAACGTTTCAGCCAATCACAGAAAGAGATTAAATATTAATAAACACCACCTGCTTTTTACACAAGGAAATAAATTTGATCCAAAAGATTACTCTCTCTCTCTCTCTCTCACACACACACACACACACACACACACACACACACACCTGGTTGCATGCAAATGTGCCACACACCCATTTATAAAGTCTCTCTGCCTAAAACACAAAGCCTGCTCAACAGGTTTTATTGTATGTTGTTGTTGTTGTTGTTGTTGTTATAGGATCTTACCAGAAATTGCAAGCGTCGGCACCAACATGGCCACAGAGATCCTCTCGGAGCTGAAGAGCAGAAGCAGAACATTAGAATTCATTATTTTCATTGAGAGAATTAATGAGTTGTATTCTTTTATTCACTATTTTTATGTATGTTTCTGTTTGCATGCTGCATTTGTGTAAAACATGAACATGTTCCATGAAAAGGAGTCAGACAAGCTAATGAACATGGAAACCTACAAATCCTTTCACACGAGCAAATCAGTCTTTGCCTCCGTAAACCTGCCACCTTTTATCGTGTGTTGGTTGCATAGCGACTGTGTGTGTGATGGTGTACATTTTTGATTCTGCTGTGTGTTGCCCGTGTTTGACTGCAGACATATCATGGCTCTGCTGGAGGTTAAAGCTTATACACAGGGAGACACACAGACACACACAAAGCCCCGAGGAGAATGAAGACTTGGGACCGGAGAGAAGACCGGAGGGTTCACATCGTCTGATTGTTACTGAAGGTGGATCAACTCAGACTTTGTGAGATGCGGCTGCATAAAATATCACATGTAATGTAATTATTCTAATGTATTTAATTAAATTACTAATCTGCTTAGTCTCCCACACATCAACGAACACAAGGAACCGGTGAGGCCTAGAGAAGATGGTTCCTATTATTATTATTATTATTACTATTATTAATTATTATTATTAATTATTATTATTTATTATTACTATTATTAATTATTATTATTAATCATTATTATTTATTATTACTATTATTACTATTATTAATTATTATTGTTATTACTATTATTATTATTATACTATTATTATTACTATTACATTATTATTATATTATTATTATTATATTATTTTTATTATTATTGTTATTACTATTATATTATTATTATATTATTTTATTATTATTATATTATTATTATATTATTATTATTTTATTATTATTATTAATTATTATTGTTATCACTATTATATTATTATTATATTATTATTATTATATTATTATTAATTAGTATTATTATTAATTATTATTGTTATCACTACTATATTATTATTAATGTTATTACTATTATATTATTATTATTATTGTTATCACTATTATATTATTATTATATTATTATTATTATTATTGTTAATACTATTATATTATATTATTACTATTATATTATTATTAATGTTATTACTATTATATTATTATTATATTATTATTAATGTTATTACTATTATATTATTATTATATTATTATTAATTATTGTTATCACTATTATATTATTATTATATTATTATTATTATTAATGTTATTACTATTATATTATTATTATTGTTATCACTATTATATTATAATTATTATTAATTTATATTATTATTATTATATTATTTTATTATTATTATTAATTATTATTGTTATCACTATTATATTATTATTAATGTTATTACTATTATATTATTATTAATGTTATTACTATTATATTATTATTATATTATTACTATTATATTATTAATAATGTTATTACTATTATATTATTATTATTATATTATTATTAATTATTGTTATCACTATTATATTATATTATTATTATTAATGTTATTACTATTATATTATTAATATGATTATCACTATTATATTATTATTAATGTTATTACTATTATATTATTATTGTTATCACTATTATATTATTATTATTAATTAATATTGTTATTACTATTATATTATTATTATTATTAATGTTATTACCATTATATTATTATTATTATTATTAAGGAGACTCATCACATCATAAAAACAGGGGAATGAACCCCTGACACTCACCGTGAACCGCTGGGAGTTTCAGCTCCTTCACACACAAGAATCCGGAGGATAGAAAGGACCGATTCTCTCTTTCACTCACCATTCATCCTCTTTCACAAGCCCCGCCCCCTCAATCTTCACCAAGACGCCGGTGACGTCATGGAAAGAGCACAGTTCAAGTTTGGTTGAGGAATTAAGAGAGAAAAGTGATTTAAAGATGAAAATCTAAGCACAGCAGTTTTCATTTCAAAGGAAATTCCAATCCTAGAAATGACACTTTATTATCACCTGGGAATTTCCTGTAGAAACTTTTAAAGATTAACTTTTGGATTATAATTATTTTTATTTTAATATTCCCATTTCGGGGTGAAATATAAATGTCCACTTTAGTTGTTTCACCATCTGGAGAATCCCTTCCTGATGTCTATTTATTAATTAATGAGTATATTTTAAATTAAAGCACCGCTCTGTTCATAAAAATCTCACTGCAGTTTTGTTTTCCAGTAAAAAAGGTTTCATGCAGAACCTTGAAGTTCACCAGAACCCATTTTATTTCCTTTAGAATGACAGACAGGTTCATGTGACCTGATAAAGTAAAAGGTTTATTATCTGTAAATAAATAAATAAATCAATCAATAAAAACCCTGAAGCTTCTGGTCTGGTCCCTGAAAATCTAAATTAAAAAGTAAACTCTAAACACTGAGTGCAGTGAAAAGGAAAATGCTTTTACACTTAATACAGTAAAATGATTCCATCAGCCACCAGCCGACCCTCAGGATCAGCCCCGCCCTGTTCATCCTTCTGCACTTCCGCTTCCTGAACGTCAGTGTGAGCGTGTGTGCATGTCGTTTACACCAGGGGCGCTGATCAGTGATTCCACTGCTGTAGGGAAACATGCAGGACCCAGAACTCAACGTTCCTTAAATAAATAAATAATTCAAATAAACAAAACCCTCAGGAGTCACAGCTGCAGCTGTTTTACGAAACAGCTTTATTAAAAAACCAGATGAAAGAGCTACACATCTGTAATGTGCAAGCCGCCCAAATCGCCAGGATTGCTTTTATGCATATTAATTCCTAAACAAGGCTGTACACACCAACAGTACACAAACATCACCTGATGAAAATAAAGGAGTGTGTGTGGAACACACCGGACACGGCCACGCTGCGTTCAGAGGAATTCAGTAGCAAATAAAAACTCCAGCGTGAAGAGCAGCACTCGAGGAACTCACATTAATACCAACATGATGGAGGACA
This sequence comes from Neosilurus mollespiculum, assembly GCA_030014195.1. Lineage (NCBI taxonomy): Eukaryota > Metazoa > Chordata > Actinopteri > Siluriformes > Plotosidae > Neosilurus > Neosilurus mollespiculum. The sequence goes on from JAQMYF010000001.1 coordinate 62,954,502, forward strand.
GGATAAAACCACACAGACGTACAGCCAAAACGTGGGACGGCGTCTCTCCAGATCACGTACTGATCACAGGAAGTTTCACACTGAAGCTCTGCGATGTTTTGAGGAAGTGAACAGGAAATAAAACCGCAGTGAAGTTGCTTCAGAATGGAATGTTACATAAGAATAAAGTCAGATTTCATCTCAGATCTCTGGTGGACTTCAGCTCCAGTTCTAAAATCCAACCTGAGACGACGTGCTGCTCTAGAACACGGCGCCACTCTCGGTTCTAACGCACGCGCCGATTCGTTTCATCACACCGCTGTGAAAACAGGGACATCAGCACTTTTAAAACACACACACACACACACACACACACACACACACACACACCAACTCAACACAAACTCTTCTTCTTATCGCAACTTGGGGGATGTGCGTCACTCTGCTGTCACGGGGGCGGAGCTAGTGCAATTACAATCAAGTCTAACAGTCAGGTCCTAAAAACAGTAGTACATCCCTCACGGACTCAGTTTTTCAGTGTAGAATCAGAGGAGTTGGAGTGAACACTGCACTTTAGGCCCACAATGCAATGCAGCTGCATGACTGTGATTAAAGTGAAACTGAAACAGAGTACAAGAGAGAAAAAAAACGAGAAACATGGTGGAAGTGGTTAGTGAATAACCCCCCCCCCCCCCCACACACACACTTTTACCCCCATCCATCACACAATAGTTCTTGAGAATGAAGTTCATTGATCACACACACACACACACACTAGTGTTTGGACAGCTCGTTGGATAACCAGTCGAGTCCCTCATAGAGTCCGTGTCCCTGTGTAGCGCACGTGGCCTGAACGTACCACTGCAGAGACAAAACACAACCAGAGTGAGAACAGAGAAACACAGCGAATTATCTTGTGTGTGTTTATATGTGTGTGTGTGTGTGTGTGTGTGTGTGTGTGTGTGTGTGTACCGTTCGGTTGCGCAGATTCTGCAGTCCCAGTTT
>JAQMYF010000001.1:63138103-63148373 GCA_030014195.1 Neosilurus mollespiculum
TGTGTGTGTGTGTGTGTTTGTGTGTGTGTGTGTGTGTGTGTGTTTGTGTGTGTGTGTGTGTTTGTGTGTGTGTGTGTATGTGTGTGTGTGTGTATGTGTGTGTGTGTGTATGTTCTTATTCATTAGCATTAGTACGTACCACACTGATAGACAGGTGCACACTCTCCCGGGTTTGTGAGGACGGATGTGAGACTGTTTCCACACTGTGGAGGAGCTGAGAGCTTACAGTTCGCAGTGTCACACACTGTAACCACACACACACACACACACACACACACACACACACACAATAGTTGGTAGTGTAATTGTGAGATTAATATTGTGTTGCTGTCTCTGATATTATGAGAATCACAGGTGATCCCCTCACCACATTCATACTCCGGGCAGCACTTTGAGTCCTTCTTCTCCACCAGGATCTCACACTCTCCACACACAGGGGCTATAACACGTCACGGCAACAGTTACCATGGCAACATGATACAAGCATAGTGCTATAGGACTGTTTTAATCAGTGTTGTGTGGTTATGTGATTTGTATGTATGCCAGAAAGACATACAAAGAGACATACAGATGGGGAGACAGACAGAGAGACAGACATATGGGGAGACAGACAGACATGGACTTATTGGGAGACAGACATCTGGACAGGCAGATAGTCAGACACACAGCGATATAGACAGATTTGGATACAGACAGGAAGACAGTTAGGGATGGCGATGTTCTGACCTTTAGCGTTAGTACATGGAAGAGCTGTACAGTTTATTTGCTGCTGATCTAAACACAAACACAGCAAACACGGGTTATCATCTGGAGTCCAGCTGCTCATGAACTATAACACACACACACACACACACACACACACAGAGAGAGAGGGAGAGAGAGAGAGAGAGAGAAAGAGAGAGAGAAAGAGAGGGGAAGTCATCACCGTTTTGTCTTAATTCTGCTGAAATATAGAGAGAAATCATGTTTATAGACACAAGTGTGTGTGTGTGTGTGTGTGTGTACCGGGTGAAGATGTCCAAAAGGATCCACACACTGACTACAGTCCTCTTGGGTAACACACTCCTCCCCTTGCAACACCGTACCAGGTGGACAGAAGCAGCCCTCAGTGGGCGTGGTCCAACACTGAGCCCCACCCTTTATCCCATCTCCTCTCCAATCCATATCCCCCAGGGGGGACCGGGCGTGTCCACACTGCTCCACACACCCAATACGACACGCATCATACTCCCTATTCTTTGTGCAAGTCATGGCTAAGTGTACAAACACACACACACACACACACACACATACACACACACACACACACACAGACAGAACGTGATCACATACGTGTCTTTATTCTGAAACATATTACAGTAACACAGATATCATGTTAAATGTCGATTTAGACTCACGGCACAGCTCCGGGGTCCTCCAGTGAACACACACCCCCTGCTGTCGACACACACTGCTGTAGGACGCGAGCAGGTCACACACCATGGCAGGGTGACACGCCACCCTCTTACACATCGTCACGTACTGCTGCGGCGGAACCACATTATGGCACTTGCTAAACACCTTGGAGGATAAAAGCTCGCAGCTCTGAGCCACGCCCGCCTCACACTCTTCCGGTACACTGTCCAAACACTCGCCCAGAGCCCAGGCTCGCAAGAATGCGTCCGTGTTGGTGCTCACGGAACCATCAGGGAGCACCAGGCCTGTCTGATCATCTGAGCAAGAACCTGCCGGAGCGAAACCGAGGACACGTCAGGGCTGAAGAAGAGCAGAAACTACTCCAGACGTGAAGATTCCATATTTATTTTTAGTTTTATTTTATTAGTAGCTTGCTAACTGCTAGCTTAATAATATCCATCCATCTTTGGAACCGCTTAATCCTAATTAGGGTCGCGGGGAGGCTGGCGCCCATCTCAGCTGACTCTGGGCGAGGGCGGGGTACACCCTGGACAGCTCGCCAGGCCATCGCAGGGCCATCTTAATAATATAATAACATGATTTCCTAATAAAGGAAGACAGTTTCAGTCTTCACGGTGTCTTCACACACACACTGTGTGACCCATACAGGAAGTAAAGGGGGCGCTCATGGAGTGTAAGATACCTCCACCAGGCACAACTGGAATATTAAAACTTGGCATAGTTCTAATGAAATGTCTCCCCTTGGTGGGCGTCAGATTAACATATTGGTGCATATTATAAAATGGACAACTTTCAGGATTTAGGGATTTGTTTTAACATGATCCCAGGCCCAAACCACAGCCAAAATGTAATGGTTTAATCTTGTCAGGGTGTCAGTAGATCTGGGGATTATCTGGAGAACACATGTGATACAGGATTACACCCTGAAGGGGGCCCTGGTCCACAGCAAGGCTACACATTTTTAATTAATCACAAAGTTCCGCCTTCACCATTCGTTCAACCGTGATTTGATTTACAGATAATTTTCATATAAATTTGTGCATGTGTGTCTACCACAGAGGCCGGTGGTGCTGGTTGTCATGGTCACATCAAGACTGATGGTAAACTCGTTGCTGTGTGGAGTGAAGCTGAGGGTGAAGCCGTGTGTCTCTGAGCGTAACTGATGAAGCATCGCTCCGATCTGAGTAACAGCTACGCCTCCTCGTCTGAAGGGTACTGGAGTAACTTCACCATCTACTGTCACCTACATGCAACACACACACACACACACACACACACACACACACACACATGACTCTCAGCCCCGGATGGCTGCAGCATCATCAGGATTTAAAACTTTACCTTCATATCATCTTGCAGAACCACACGAGTTCCACCTTCTCTCAGTTCCAGGCTCTTCATGCAGATCTGATCCGGTGAGTCCCGACATTTAGCTGCGTTAAGTACTAACTCCGCCCCTCCAGATTGAACCAGGGAATAGGAGCAGGCACCATTCAGTTTCAGGGCCACGCCCCCAAATGACACCACGTGACTGGTGGAGCTGCCGATGCACATACCTGCAGCAGGTATCATCTATCAGACTACGCAATATATTTATTTTTATAAAGTGTGTGTGTGTGTGTGTGTACTCACAGGGACAGGCCCAGGTACAGCCGCAGGTGTGGTTGACTTTTATAGGACGGAGGTTGTTTTTGCAGGTTGGAGGTTCCAGTTTCTCACAGTTCACTCTGTGGTTCTGCAGCGTCACAACTCCGGACGGGTTACAGAGCAACGAGTGACAGCCGTCTGCCAACAGCCACCTCTCTCCAGGCTAACACACACACACACACACACACACACACACACACACACACACAATGTTTATCATTTAACTCCTTTACATTTCAGAACCCTTTTACCGCTTTAATAAGTCCTCTGAACTCTTGATGGTAAGTGATTGTTTTTATGTGAATACAGACCAGCTGTGATTTTTAAAATGTTAATTCCAGGTGTTTGAGTGTTAACGTGTATAAAGTTCAGAAAGAGGAGGTAAGGAGTTTAAAAGTCTTCTCACCTTCCTCTCCTTTCCATCATCATCCACACACACTCCAGGAGGACCAGCTGAGGAACATCATCATCATCATCATTATCACCAACATCATCATCATCATCATCACCATCATCATTGTGTGTGTGTGTGTGTGTGTGTGTGTGTGTGAGTGTGAGTGTGTGCGGCTCACCCCTGCAGAGTTTCTCAGTGAATGATTGGTCCATCGTAACCATGGCGAGCAGCTCGTTGGTGCTCCTCAGCTCTATGATCTTCTCTTGTGTGTTTGGGCCAGCAAGTGCGATCAGTTCATTCCCGTCATATTGATTACCCACACCGATGGGGAAAACTGACACGCCTAGATCACACACACACACACACACACACACACACACACACACACACACAGATTATGAATAAATCAATAAACAAATCCTGCTTCAACATAAAACCAAGCTTTATTTCACATACCAGCAGTAAGAGCCTCATTAGCAGGTTCCTGCACAGAGTCCATCGACCTGTCAGTCACCAGCATCACTACCACCTTGGCCACGCCCATCCGGCCCCCACTCGTAGAGGAAATAGAACTCTGAACAGCCAATCGTAATGCAGCACCTAATTAAAACCACGAGAACTGTTTAATAGATGAGACAACAACAACAACAACAACAACAAAACTGAAGCAAAGTGTTTGATCAAAACTAATAAAATATGATAAATTTTTATGAATTTTATATTAAAATGAAATAGCAATTTTGCATGTGTTGCATTTTTGGGTAAAAACTAAATTTATTCTAGTCACATGAGCTCAGTGTAAATGTACTGAGTATAAAACATTTAAATCCTTAATTCAGCAGTTAATATTAATTAGAATTAATGTTCAACAACAACAACAACAACAACAACAATAATAATAACAAAAAAATAATAATAATAATGTTTAATAAGGAAAGTCATTATTTAATTCATACATCAAAAAATGCATAAATTATCAACAACTTAATTATTGCGTATTTAATTAATTAGTTAATAAATAATTAATTAGTAATCATTCATTAATATATCAAAAATAATTATAATATAGCTAAACAATCATTTTGATTAAAAACAGTATTCAAATCATGAACAAAGTCCTGAAATAAAACTTCAAATAGAAATGTAGGAGAAATAAACCTGAACTTCTGAAGGTTTCTGAACCCTAAAACATTTCATTTTATCTCTGATTCTGAACTCCTGTGATTGGTTGTGTTCTGTGGGTTTGGGGAACAGGTACCCAGGTTCAGCAAATGGTCCGCTTTGTTTTGAATTTTATCCACCAGCTGAAGAAGGTTTTCTTTGCTCTGTGTGTCTCTCCAGCTCACCGCGGCGACGGGTCTCTCTCCGTACAGCATCACCGCTACCTGAGTCCCGTTACGGCCTGTGACACAAATACACACCGTCACAGCAACACCGGAATATACAGAACACAAGGAACACGCTCGAGTCGCAGGACGCAGAGTGAAAAAAGATCTGTAATCAAAAATAAACACACGTCTTTCCTTCTGCTTCTTCTCTCTGTGCTGATATCTGCACTTATTCATTTTCCACCAGAAATTAGTCTTCAAAAATTGTATTCTACATTACCTTAACAAGGCGTGGCTACACTTGAAACAATGTAACTGAAAGCCTCTGCGACGGGGATGCAAAGGGGGTGGGCTTACCAAACCAAAGTTTGTACCTTACTGTGACTTTTGTCTCTAATACACAAACTTTGGCTTCAAGTCTGTCAGCATGATGGAGGCAGCAGAGCCACGCCCTCCACGAGTTTTTAATAGTCATGTGAACTCGAAACAAATCAATGGATTGTGAAAAGTGCCACACAGTTAAAGGCCGACTCTCGCAATAACATGGAGTAAAAACTGTTTAATGCATTTGTGTGCATGTATTAAATTTTACATTTTATTACTATATAGAAAATTTTAAAATAGAATTCACTCACCGATGTGTGTGTTCCGTATAAAGGTTTTCACAAATGTTTTCATGTCCTCAAACGAAACACTCAAAGTGGCTCTGAGCAAAAATAAGACATCCATAGGCTTGGAGCAGGGCACTGAAACACACACACACACACACACACACACACACACACACGCGCACACACACGCGCGCGCGCGCGAGCACAAATGCGCACACACACGCACGAGCACACATGCACACACACACACACACACACACAGCGCTACTTATTTCAGAAACTTAAAAAGAAATGTATAATAAAAAATGTTTGCTTTGTTCCGTGCTGTTACTTCAGTCTTTAAGCTTCAGTCAGGTTTCTAGTGGAATGGTGCACTAATTTTTTGGCACCAAAACCAAAATGAATGTGTGATATTTTTTTTCTGTACTTTTCACTAACATATTAAATAATGATGAGTTTACTTTGGAATAAAAAGTAAAAAACTGTTTAAAGTATATTTGATTTGTGCATCTGAACATTTTTATTTTTACCACCTCTAAAAAAATACAATAATAAAATGAGCAGTACTGTTGTAGTGTGTGTTCTTACCTGAAGGGGGCAGCGTCGCTCTGGGTGGCAGTACAGGCCTAAACGGTCCTCTTCGTGTCTTACTGATGTTGACCAGCAGGGGTCCCAGTGAGTTCAGCTGCTCAGTATTCTGCAGCATGATTGGAGTGTGAGGGAAACTCAGTGGTTCAAGATCCACCTCCCGCACATATGGGCCAATCCCAATAGGGAATATCTGTGTGTGGGTGGAGCTTGGTGGCCTCTGGATTACATCGGTGGGTGGATTTTGGGTTATAAGGAACACCATTTGGTCTGGAGAGCGACTTGGTGTCTCGGTGCTGAGGGACTCGTAGACGGAGCGAATGGCGTGGCCCGTGTTGATTTCCTTGCCTCCTCGGAAGTGGACCTGCTGCAGTTGCTGCAGGATGCGTTCCCGTTGAAGGAGCTCCATTCGGTTGATCTCCAGAGTAATCGTGTAGGAATACTGCATCACTGTCACGCGGTATTTTTCCTTGTCTTGCTGTTTAAATGAGGCCAAGACATTGACGAGTGCATCTCGGGTGCGGTTGAAGTTTTCTTCGCCAACACTATCTGAGCCCTCTAGGATGATGGTGATGTCATAATATGCCTCAGTAGTAGGAGGTAGAGTATTTCCAGGGCTGAGGATGCTGGGAACGGTAATGGCAGCTAACGGAGGACTGGTGGCAGGAATGGTATTGAGTTGTATGTTTACTAGACTTGTGGTTGTGGTGCTAGTGGAAATCGTTGGAGGTTTCTGAGTGCTTGGTTTCTTTGGAGGTTCCGGGTCCAAACCCAAGGTGCAGAGGTACTCAATAATCTGCTCAGCCTGGTGTTCCAACTCTGCGATGCTGCTCAGAACATACGCCCGACTACTAGGCGTGGCTTTTGTGATATCATTGACCTGCTTCATGTCGACGTCGGGCCCCAGAGCGATGGTGAGGATGGTGATGTCCTTCTTCTTCAGTAGGCGTTGAGTTGCATGCATCGCCCGAGGATTTTTACTAGCCGTCAACAAAATCGCAACACGGCCTGCGTGTTCTCGCTTGTTCTTGTCATAAATGTACACCGACAGATACTTGATGGCTTCATCCATGAAGGCAACATCGCCGCCGCTGTAGTGCATGTCACGCACCATTTTCTTGAAGATCCACTTCTGCACCTGCATATCGTAGCTCCTCACTCCAGAGTGGAAGAGCAGCACCGTGGCCCGGGTGTGAGCCGAGCCCATCCGGAAGTGTTCCACCACGCCAAGGATGAAGAGCTTCACCAAGCCGAAATCTTGCTCATTAATTGATGAAGAGCCGTCCACAAGGAAGGCCAGGTCCATCGCTCGATCACAGGCATCCTCGGGTACCGGAGTGGAGAAGGGAAGTGGCGTGAGCGTGGTTAAACTAGTAAGGGGGCTCAGTGTGGATGTAGGGCCAGAGAGGGGACATGAATCACACGTCAACGTGTTCTCCTCGCAGTGACTGAAATGCAAGCGTACAGCATCTTAAGCTAAAAGTTTTTAGATGTGAGAAAAGAGGTCTGTATTTTCTATCCTGGTTTTTCAGGTTCAAAGGCAAGCGGTTGAGTTTAAGTTCAGGAAACAACTCGCCTCAGATATTTTTACTACAGATAAATCTCATGGGCGGCACAGTTATAACGTCTGCATCACAGCAAGAAGGTTCTGGGTTCAAATCACGGGTTCAGCAAGAACATTTCTGTGTGTGGAGTTTACTTGTTCTTCCCGTGCTTGTGTGGGTTTCCTCCCACAGTCCAAAATCATGCACAGTTGGCTAATTAGCTGTTCCAAATCGCCCCTAGGTGTGAGTGTGAGTGTGAGTGTGACTGGTTGTGTGTGTTGGACTGGCGAGTTGTCTGGTGGTGTACCCCACTTTTCCCCAGAGTCGGCTGAGATAGGCTCCACCCTCCCCGTTACCCTAGTAGGATTAAATGTCTCTGCAAATGAATGAATGAATAAAAAACTCTCGTAAAGGTGAAGCTACCGTAGGCCTATAATATAACCCCAAATTTTTACATTTAGACTCTGAATGAAACCCATGGACTAAGGAACATACCATATCTGACAGAGATGAGGGTCGTCGTGATTGATAATGATCTGCTTTCCATGTGAAATCCGTTCTCCGTTGTGCATGCACACCTGACAGTGAGATGGATCCACACACCGCTCCAGAACCTCGTCTAAGACCTGACCTGAAGGGGATAAACGTCACAGTCTGGTGTAATGAAGTGACAACGAGGCTGTTTGTCTAGGAGAGGTGGCCTCAAGTGGAACCGTGGCTCTGTTTTCTATGGGTTTGTTACCTGGTGGACAGGAAGCATGGCAGCCCTCGACGCAGTTGCTGGGACAGTTTAAAGGTTCTGGATGCTGACATGTTACCGGACAGGCTCTTGCACAGGCATTAAATCTCCACTCACACTCCAAACCTGTTTTCTCATTCAGCTCCTCACAGCTCAGAGCTGAAACATCAGAAATCATTCAGATCACACACCAGTGAGCAACAGGGTGACAGGTAAGCGTTCGGCTTTCAGTCAGATTCACTTCCATACAGATTAGCAACTCTGACACCAGAGAATCTCGGCCTCGGTGATGTCACGTGCATGAGTCTTCTCTCTTTATAGAACGAGATCAAACCATGGATGCTACAGGTACTCACTATTGCCTCTTGAGGTACAACGTGGTATTACGAGATGGACAGTCAGTCCTGTATCAGGGCTAATTGGCTAGCTGGCTAGCATGCTAGGTTCAGCAGATTTCTTGGTAACACAGTATAGTAGATGTCTGACACAAAAATTGAAAGTCTTCAGTAATTGTTTCTACTTATAGTAAAAAAAAGCTTGATAAAGAAGAAATTCATGGCAAGTGTACAATTCTGTAACTGATAGGTATAACACCCTAATTTAGAGAGGTTTACTTATTTAAAAAAAAGGTGAGAGACATTTCTTTTGTGATGAATAATCAAACTGCTGCAGGAAATCAGTATCAGCTCAATCTGGTTTAGATTAGAATACTGGACTCACGGCACAAATTGTTGGACCTCCACTCGACGACCACACCGTGCTGAGCGCACTCGTGAGCGTACGCAGCGACGGCATCACAGAAACAAGCACAGTCTCCCACAGACGAGCACGAGCATGTGTCATGAGTGCAGATCTCCCAGAACGGTTCAGGATCCACCTGAGAGACAGAGAATTCCGACGTGTGAAAAACGTTCTGTTTGGGTCTAAATGAGGAAAATTCTTACTAAACGTGGAACAGAGTACCAAAAATATTAGATTAAATTTTTTTTTAATCCTGTTCATATATATTTATATTAATCTAGAAATATAAACTATTAATATTATTTGTTCATCCATTCATTAAGTTTCTAAGCTGCTTAATCCTAATTAGGGTCGCAGGGAGGCCAGTGCCCATCTCAGCCGACTCTAGGCGAGGGCAAAGTACACCCTGGACAGCCCGCCAGGTCATCGCAGGGCAACACACACACAACCATTCACACTCACACCTAGGGGTGATTTAGAACAGACAATCGGCCAACTGTGCATGTCTGTGACCTGTGGGAGGAAACCGGAGTACCCGGAGGAAACCCAAACAAGCAAAGGGTGAACATGCAAACTCCACACAGAAACGCACAAGCTCTGGAATCGAACCCAGAACCTTCTTGCTGTGAGGCGGACGTGCTAAACACTGCATCAACATAACATTTAAAATTCCAAAACTTTATTTCTGATTGAGAAACAACAACAACAACAATAATAATGATAATAATAATAATAACAACAATGTGTTTATGCTGATTTTCAGACCATAAAATATATATTTTTGGAAATGCACTTTGCTATGAAATCAGAAGAGATGTGTGTGTGTGTGTGTGTGTGTGTGTGAGAGAGAGAGAGAGAGAGAGAGAGATACTAACCATTGTGTTACACTCCCTGAAGGGGGCGCTCCTGAGCACACGGCATGACTGTTCCACTGTCACAAGTTTCACTGTGTCAGTGTCACACTCAGAGGGCACCTACACACACACACACACACATTATTTCTACACACACATACAGTATATATGTGTGTAGTTGAAGGTGTTTTGAGCACTTGGTCACCTGAACAGCGTCGGCGCAGCTCGGTCGAACCTTCCAGGAGTTTCCAAAATCTATAGGATCCACTTCCATCTGATTATTACTGCTCACCTGATCATTATTCTGACTACCATCAAAGTTACCACACAGACCACAGACCTTATTCTGAAACACACACACACACACACACACACACACACATAGAGAGATAGAGAGAGAGAGAGAGA
>JAQMYF010000001.1:63256885-63269341 GCA_030014195.1 Neosilurus mollespiculum
CATGGCCGGCATTTGATAACCCAGTTAGCTGCACTGGGGGGACAGCAGTGACATCCCGCTGATAGTGGGGCTTGAACTCCCAACCTTGGAATCAGTAATCCAGCACCCTACCACCAGGCCACCACTGCCCCTCATTTTATTAATATTATTAAAATATGATTTTTAGTCAGGTGTCAATTATGTACATTTTCAATCAATGTTCTCTCATTTTTAACATATTATTCTTATTTTAAAATTAGCAGGTACGATCCAAGACTACAGGATTGCACATACAACACTTTGCATTCTTCTCTCAAAGGAAGTAGCACCTTCTAAGTAAAAAATAAATAAAATCATAGAAATGTGCATATTTTAAAATTTTTCCATTAATACTTCCAATAAAAGTGAGTTTGGCACAAGCAGGTTTTTTTTTTTTTTTTTTGGTTTGGTTTTTTTTAGTGTGTTATTACTCACTACAGGGAAATGTGTTGAACATTTTGTCCTTGGTAATCACCCATATGCTACAGATGCTGTAGACAGAGACACGGCTGGGGAGAATGAAAACAACCGTTGGATTATTCCTTTAATATACAAATAACAGATGAGCTCACGACACAAAAATAATGTTTTCCTCCTCATAGCATAAATAAAACTCAGATACATAATCCATATAATTCAGGCATACACAAGTTCATGGATGCTTAATTCACACACACACACACACACACACACACACACACACACACACACACACACACACATTCTCTCACTGACTCATCCCTGACTAAAACGTGTATAAAAAGACCCTGGCAGAGCGGGCGAGCTCTCAGTCTGAACTCAGCCGTGTTGCTCTGTCCAAGCTGACATGACTCACTGCTATTTATAAGGTGGAGGATAGCGAGAGTGGAGCCCTACACAGGGGGAGATGGATCGTTTGCAAGTGAATACAGAAATATGAGCCAGAGAGATCAGACAGAGGCCAGCTGTTTAAGTGATGATGCTTTAATACTACAGACAAAAACATAAGCCACTATATAAATATAAACATAAATATAACATACATATAAATGTCTATAAAATTTGAGGGAATTAAATCACTTCCTGCCAAGTAACCTGCTGTCTGAAATGGTGCTCTGATGAAACTAATGATGGAACTGTATTTACATTTACCAGAAAACTCATACTATTGAGCATGTCTTAAAGACTTATTTAAGCCTCTTTTTCATTTGGAATTTTTGCATCCTTATATTCACTTTTTAAACAAAGACATTTTAAAACAACAACAACAACAACAACAACAACAAAAACAACAACAACAACAACAAGGCTACCCACTGTTTTTCTTAATTATCCCAAAATGCTATGGTATTTAGAGTACACATTTAAGCTCCCACAGCTATTAACTGTCTAATGGAGAGCATAATAGAGGGAAAGCAATTTAGAAAATATACGCAGTTGTGAGGATTCTGTGTCAAAGCCGTGTTGTCAGTATAAGCTTTAAAAACAAAAAAGGAAGAGAAATTCTAAAGAAAAAGAGGCTATACGAGAGATTGAGAGACAGAGGACACCGAGGGGATCGGAAAGCCCCAGTCAAACACCACATGGTGCTCTGGGCTTCTGCTTGTCTGCTCTGTGTGTGTGTGTGTGTGTGTGTGTGTGTGTGTGTGTGTGTGTGTGTGTGTGTGTGTGTGTGTGTGTGTGTGTTTTAATGCACTGAACACTTCAAGTATTCTGAAATCTTTTTCTAGCCTGTAAGTGTTTGTGTTTGGAGTGTTCAGTTCTCTTCAGCGGCAGAATCCTGACTCCCATCATCATCATCTTCATCATCATCGTGTCCTCCTGTCGCCGGTGATGAGATGCAGGTTTGTTCGTGTCAGGAATCTGAAGGTCACATTTCCTCATCACTACACGGAGCGGAGTTTACTACCGGAGCGTTAAACCACTGCGTTCACTTTCACCAGGTTTTATTTTATTTTAAGTTTTTGTACTTGTGCAGTCAGGAATAATGATAACGAGGCTTCTGTTTGTTGTTTTGTTGTTTTGTTCTAATCACTACATGCTCTTCCTCTGAATCACTAGTTCAGTGATAATCACCGTTAAATAAACGTCCCCTTTTTTACCTTTTTATTTTATTCCTATTCTTCAGTCCTGACGTGTAAAGGGGTTTCCTGAGCTTTTTCTTCTGATCCGTCCAAATTGGTTTTTTTTTTTTTTTTTTTTTTTTTTTAATTATGACAAATAAATAAAATGTTCAGGTTTGAAGCTTTTTGTACAGAATTCTGAGCTTTTAAATTGTAAACTTGTCCTCACACACACAGGCACACACGTCCTGCACTTCAGAGGCTGGTCACTATAAAATAATAATAATAATAATTTTCATTTCTATGTAGGCCGGACGGTGGTATGGTGCTGAGCACATCTGTCTCACATCAAGAAGGTGTTGGGTTCGAGTCCTGAGCTCAGTGAGGGCGTTTCTGTGGAGTTTTAGGATTAAAAAGAAGTGTTTAAATTCTTCATTAAATTTGTTTTTAACTCTCTAAAGCTGCTTTGCGACAAAGTCGATGATAAAAAGCGGAACTGAATGGAGTTTGCATGTCCTCGCTTCTTTTCAGGGGGTTTCCCTCTGGATATACCGGTTTCTTCCTACAGTCCAAAGACATGCACATTAGGCTAATTCATCATCATGATCATCATCTTCCGGGTCGGGTCGGGGTCGGCAGCCTGAGCAGTGCGGTCCGGATGTCCCCCTCCCCGGGCTCTTCCTCCAGCTCTTTCAGAGGGACACAGAGGGGGTTCCCAGACCGGCCGGGACACAGTCCCTCCTCCAGCATGTTCTGGGTCCACCCACATTTGGCTAGCTGGCTGTTCTAAATTGCCTCGAGGTGTGTGTGTGTGTGTGTGTGTGTGTGTGTTGTGATGGACTGGGGGGCTGTTCAAGGTAAGAAAGGACCCACCCTCCCCTCTGCCATAGTGGGTTTAAGTGGTGCAGCCACATTCACTGAACATCAGGAGGCGCCAGAGAGTTTTCACACCACTGCCTACAGAGAGAAACAGGACCTGGACAAGGAAAATAAATAAATACAGAAAACAAAGGAGAAAATATTCAGTCAGAATATAATCTAAAATTGTTTTAATATGAATTAAAGCCCCACTCACAGACAGAGAAGGAACTGATTTCAAAAGAACGCAGTGGGGAATAAAGCAATAAATCAAAGTTAACGAAGGGATTTTGCAATAAAGTAAATTCTCTCTCTCTCTCTCTCTCTCTCTCTCTCTCTCTGTGTGTGTGTGTAACGTGAAGGTTCAAATGCAGAACTTGGATCTCTTGCAGGTTTTTTAGTGTGAAGGTGTAAATCCTCAGTGTTTATCTGAGGTTCAGTGGAGCTGATACTCGGCCCTGTTTGTGGTGTGAAAGTGTTTGTTTTGCTCAGACGTGTCAGTGACTCCTCACTGTCTTTTATTATTACTGTGTTAAAGGACTTCACAAGAAATCTAAACAATGTGGAAAGCAATCATCTCCCTCTTCATCCTCCGTCTTCACTCGACTGCACTCCAATAACCTGCAGGCTCTTATTATTATTTTCAATTATTTTATTTGGAAACTCGGAAAATCCCCCAAATTCCTAAAGAGCTGCAGGAACCTCAGTAAAAAGAGTCTCCAGAAATAATCTTCATTTAAAAAAAACAGGCGCTCATCTCTCAGACTGTAAACATATCTTCGTGAAGCTTTGTAATTTTTTTTAAAATATGTAAAGTTTGATATATATCTCTGTGTAGAATTTCCTCTGTAGCACTGTGGATCGTTCAGGGCGAGGTGTTTGTACTCGCATGTGTCCTCTACACACACAACAGAAAGGCTCACGAGTTCTGTATTTTGGTGTCAGAATTAAACTGAAGCGTACACGGACAGAACGTTGATTTAAACAGATTTACAGGAGAAAGAAAGGCGGTGTGGTGGGTTCTAAAGCGATGGGATTATCAGTGAAGGTGTTTCTGAAGTGTTCGAACTCGTCTGTAGGACGAGACACTCGAAGTGCTGCAGTGTTTAAATTCACTGGATCAGATTCAGGATTAAACCGACCGTTATAATGAAGTACACTCACTACAGAGACTCACACTTTATATATTTATATTCTCACTATATCCTGAGAGGACAGTTTAAAGGGAAGAAGGAGCAGGTGGAAATAGGTGTAGGTTGTAATTTATGGGGTAGTGTACACTGTAGAGTATGATGTAAAGTATACAGTATGATGTAATATACAGTGCAGTGTAGGGTGTAAGGTACATACATATGCTATTCTTCATGGCTCAGACTCAACACAGTGGTATAAATTTTGCTTAACACAAATAAGAGTTGGGGGCAGTGGTGGGGTGCTTGCTTACTGATCTGAAGGTCGGGGGTTCAAGTCCCACTTTTTCTTCACCTCCTCATGATTATAATCACTGCATTCCTTTCCTTTGCTCTTTTATGTCGGGATGTTTAAGATGGTTTAAGATGTTTTCAGCAGCAGCTCTTCATATCTGCAGATTTCTCAGTGCTTTTGAAAAGTGATCTGGGAGTGTCTTTGTGTTGATTATGTTGTGTCTGTCGATCTAATCAGCTCTGAGAGTCACGTGAATAGACGTTCTGTCTGGAACTGAGCTTTGAGCCCAAATATAAAATAAACCCACAGTAAATTTAATGTACATTCTGTTTAATAAATGAATGAACATTTTTGTATTTCAATTTATTTTCATTCATTCATTTTCTGAACCGCTTAATCCTAATTATGGTCGTGAGTAGAGTACACCCTGAACAGCTTGCCAGGTCACGGGGCAGAAACACACTGACGGCTATGCAGGAAAATCAGCAATGGTTCTTTTACATTCCTCTCCCCACAGACGGTGAGAGACACGGCCGGCCTTTGATATCCCAGTTAGCTGCACTGGGGGGACAGCAGTGACATCCCGCTGATAGTGGGGCTTGAACCTGCGACCTTTGGATCAGTAATCCAGCACCCTACCACCTGGCCCCCACTGCTCCTAATTTATTTTACTTTCTTTTTTTTTTTTGATTGACGTGCGGGCGTGGCCTAAGAAGAAACACTAAAAAACTGTGCATTCATGAATTTGACCCAACACACACACAAAGCCAAAACTCTCCATTCTGTGTTGTTTAAGTATAAGCACCTCCACTTTCTCTCGCACCTCCACCCAAAACAGGGTCTCGTCCCACTTGCAGGTCTGCGGGTCTGAAGCTCCATCAGATCTCCAAGTCTGTTAGCGACTGATAATCCAAATCCAGCCATGTGATAAGGTTTGAAAGCGATGTAGGCTCGAGCTTTGTTTGGTCCTGATAGAATGGTGCATACCTGTTTAATCAGATGTTAGCTGTGCAGAATGCTTGTCCTGTCTGATGCGTCGCAGTGATAAGATCCTGAATGTCGTTCAGGAAAAGTCTGTGAAAAAGACTTTATACAGACCTGCGCTTTTTAATTCTCCAACCAGGAGCGGTCCAGGCCCAGGGTGAGAACATGCAGAACTTCTACTAGCATTAATCTTCAATCTTCCTCTACCTCTCCATTCACTTAAATTCTGCTAAAATAGACGATTAATCACGTCTTCTGAGTGACCAAGAGTTTAAAACTTTTATTCTACAGAAGAAATAAGAAATGTAAATCGATCAGATTATTACAAAACAATCAACTATTGTCTTATATGCTTAAAATTATATGATATTTGGGGCAGTTGTAGCCAACTGGTTAAAGAAGAGGGTTTGGTACCAAAAGGTCTCTGGTTTGATTCCTGAACCAGCAGGAAAAATGTGTGGCGGTGGGGGAGTGAGCTGCACCTTCCCTTCCTCCACCTTCATGGCTGAAGTGCCCTTGAGCAAGACACCGAACCCCCAACTGCTCTCAGGCCGCTGCAGTGTGTGGCAGCCCCCTGCTCCGAGTGTGTGTGTGTGTGTGTGTGTGTGTGTGTGCGTGTGTGTGCTCACTTTGGATGGGTTAAATGTAGAGGCAAAAAATTTCCCTTGAGGGATTAATACAGTATAAAAGAAATGAGGTATTTTGCATAGAGCGAGCACAAGAGGATTTATACATCATCATCATCATTATTGTTGTTGTTGTTGTTGTTGTTTTGGAATAAAACTGCAGCTTTGGAAAACATCCAGTCCAGAAGTCCAACCCTGGTTTTAGAAGAAGACAACGAGGAGGAGACTCTCCACTCCTTAAACACACACACACACACACACACAAACACACACTCTCTCTCTCTCTCTCTCTCTCACACACCAACGCTTGAGGCTTTATTATTTACTTTATGGAGTCGGCTCTTTTGAATCACTCATTGAAGGGATCGAATTATGATTCATTTCATTCACAACTAGGTTCACTCACTCACTCATTTACTGAATCGCTTAATCTTATCACAGCCCCGGGGGGGGGTGGGGGGGGTGTTACACCCTGAACAGCCCGCCAGTCCATCGCAGGTCAACTTCCGGCAAGTTTCACATAAATTTAGCTATAGATTATTTATAACGCGAATGAAATATAATGATTGATTTTTATGTGTTATTTTGCATTTTTGTGTTTTTTGTTTGCAAAATTAAATTCATTTTATTTTTTTATCAGATTAAGGACAAGTCAACTTCCAGATCATGTTCTATTGATGATATCAAAGAGCCAGATTTAGTTACTGCCATAAATATTAATTACCAATGAAAGCATGAGGCAGAATTATTATTATTATTATTATTATTATTACTATTATTATTATTATTATTATTATTATTATTATCATTACTGTTATTATTATTATTATTGTTGTTATTATTATTACTATAATTGTTATTATTTTGATGATGATGATGATGACGATGATTATTGTTGTTGTTATTATTATTACTATTATTAATTTGTAGTAGAAGAAAATAAAAATGTAAAAACAAATCAATAAATACAAAATATAAATCGAATTAATGAATCATGGCCCAAACATCAGTCCTAAAAATGGTTCTGGTGTGGAATCTCTACAATGGTCCACTTCTAGGCAGATTCATTTATTTTTAATGAAAGTTTTGAGAATTCAGTTTATATAACTTTCCTAAAGCGTTTCTACTTTCAACACAGATAAAGGGAAAAACAAACAAACAAACAAACAAAAATGGTTCAGCAATAAATCTCAAATATTAATTAACAGAACAGCTTATCTTTTAAACTGAGTAGTGGGCGTGGCCAGTAGTAATTAGAGTTCGCGATTCAATTATCAGGGATTCAGTACCGCAATAAAAAAGATTAAAGAATCGATTCCGGATTCGGGACTCGGTTCGTGCATCACTGAGGCGCTGCCAGATGTTTCTTGTTTCATGCGCGCGAATTCCTGTCATTAAGAAGAAAACAGCAGCTCTGTGTCACGCTGGTGTGTGTGAGAGAGAGAGGCACACACACACACACACACACACACACACACACGCAGGACGGGTTCCGTCCTCTTATTAACGCTCCAGCTGTCCGGAACCGGATCCTGATTCTTTCTTCCAGATTTTTTATTTTAAAGAAAGTAGAAAGTTGTTTGTCTCGAGCCGGACCCGCTGGTCCCACTGGACTCCAGAGCTGGGGCAATCATGGAGCTGGTCATGGGGAGAGGACTGGTGTGTGTGTCTGCTCTCCTGTGTGTGTGTGTGCTGTGGAGGATCTGCTCTGCGTCCAGAACCAACAACAATCACAACCACCTGAAACTGCAGCAGGACACCAGCGGTGAGTTTCCGGTTCTACAGCAACAAAAACGGTTTAAACGCTTGTTAGGGGCGCGATAACTAACACACACACACACACACACACACACACACACACACACACACAAAGAGAGAGAGAGAGAGAGAGAGAATCTCTCCCATGACCAGAAAACAAGAACAACAGGATGAATCTGATCCAGAATCCTGACCACTGGATCCACTGAGCTGAACAGATTCACTGTAATAAGTAACCCAGAGCCCTGAAAGGTTCTTCAGTCATGTGTGTTCTGATGTCCAGAGTGTTTGAGTGTTGATGAGGTCTTGTTCTTGTTCTTGTGGTTCTTCTGCTCTCATTCCAGGGAATTTATGTCCTGATGCAGTTGAACGGTGCAGAATGGCCCAACACGGTATAGAATAGTTTCCAAAAGTCTGTATGAAACACTGTAGAGGGAAGATGTCATCAAAAAAAGTTTAATCCTGATTAGGGTCGCGGGGAGGATGGAGCCTATCTCAGCCGACTCTGGGCGAGGGCGGGGTACACAGTGAACAGCTCGCCAGTTCACAGGGCAACACACACAGACATTTACATTCACATTCACACCTACGGGTGCGAACAGCCAATTGGCCTACTGTGCATGTCTTTGAACTGCGGGAGGAAACTGAAGTACCCAGAGGAAACCCAAGCAAGCACAGCAAGATCTTGTAAACTCCCCATAGAAGCGCCCTCGCCAAGCCTGGGACTCGGACCCAGGACCTTCCTGCTGTCAGGCAGATGTGCTCAACACTACACGGCCGTGCCGCCACCCTTTAAAGATATTATAACTAAACGTTTCTGCATAAAAAATACAAAACTATAAAGAACAATAAACATTAATCAGTTAAACAAAGTGGATGTTAGTTTTGACGACCTTTTGATAAAATCAGCAGCAATCTCTGGTACAGGTGTGTGTGCGTGTGTGTGTGTGTGTGTGTGTGTGTGTGTGTTCTTTACATTTGACAAGGAAATGACATGGAAGTGTCTCTGAAGATTCTTCACAACCAAACTCAGTGTTTCTTCACCCTAACACCCGTTATTATACCTTGGTGTGCAATGATTACCCCGAGGGGGCACTATTTTTACAGCAAAACCCAAAAGCTCTCTCTCTCTCTCTCTCTCTCTCTCCCCCCCTTTCTCTCTCTCTCTCTGTGTGTGTCAGGGTACAAATATTTATGGACCCGAGTTCAGCCGAGTGTTCCTTTAACAGAACAAAAACCATGTGAAGCTTTAACTCGGAACCCAGGAACGCTTCTAGAACCCTTAAATGGTTCTTTTGTTCGGATGTTCTGACTACTGAGGGAATCTGATAACGGCTGAACTGTAAATAGTTTCAGATCAGATCTCTTTGCTGCTACTTCTATTACGGTTCATGTTCATCTGATGTTCATCATTTAACTTTAGCTGAACTGTAAACAGAGCATCGCTGGTCCATTGCAAATCAAGTTCTGTTTACACGGCGATCTTGAGCGTGATGTCACGGCGGTGTTATGCAGTGTATTTTTATAACCATGTTAGAAACAGTGATGGCCGCCTGTTATTGAAACACAGGAAACATTCATTCATTCATTTTCTGAAGCGCTTAATCCTAAGTAGTGTCGCGGGGAGGCTGGTGCCCATCTCAGCCGACTCTTGGCGAGGGCAGAGTACACCCTGGACAGCTCGCCGGGCCACCACAGGACAGGAAACACAACTTTATATTCTGGATTATACCATATTATTATATTATAATCTGGGTACTCCGGTTTCCTCCCACAGTCGGAAGGCGTGCACTTTAGGCTAACTGACTGTTCCAAATCGCCCCGATGTGAGTGTGTGTGAGTGTGAATGGTTGTGTGTGTGTGCTGGTCCTGTAATAGACTGGTGAGTTGTTCAGGTTGTACCCCGCCTTTGATCAGTGTTGGCTAAGATAGGCTCCACCCTCCCTGCAAATGTAATAGGATAATGCGGTTCAGCAATGAATGAAATATCTGATCATCTGCAGAACATCAGATCATCACAAGATTCTGAGAATCCAGTGCGAAAGGGACGAGGACGAAAATCACTGCATTAAATACAGGCATGATTCAGTCACGTGCACGGGCTCAGGAGCACTTCCACAAATCACTGACTGGGAAAACAGCTCTCTGTTCCGTCCACAAACTCTCCATCACGTAAAGAAGAAGCCGTACGTGTGAACGTGATCCAGAAACGTCCTCGGCTTCTCTGGGTCAAAGGTCATTTAAAATTGCCTGAGGCAAAGTGGATAGAAAGCTGTTTTTTGCTCAGACAAATCGATGACATTCTTTTCGAAAATCGTGGGTGGTGGAGGACAGGAAGCGTCCGGCTTGTTCTCAGCGCTCGGGTCAAACGCCGGCGTCTCTGCGGAGTGTGTTCACACACAGTGATCTCCGTGACAGTGCTGAAACAGGGAAAATCCTTACAGGAGCTTTCTGCTGTTCTCATCAGAACCACGAGCACCGTGTGTGTGTGTGTGTGTGTGTGTGTGATTTATATCCTGAAGACGGAGAGATAATAAAGTTTTTATGGTTTGATATTCAGCTGTTTTATGTATTTGTACATTTTACTAAGTTTTTTCCCCCCAGTTCTTGACATTCTGGAAATTCTGAGCGTCACACCTTCATCACGTGGAATCACCAAGGTTAAAGGTCATGACCCGAGCATATGGCGTTTTTGCTATCGCACACCTCCCCTGACCCTCCCGCTGAGTGTTCACCGGCGCTTTTTGAGGACATGGCACGGCTCGCTGAGCTTGTATCTGGTTGGGCAACAGGCAGGAGATTCGGCAGCGACCCTTCTGTCCCTAAGTGCGCCGGGAAACACGCCTCTGTTACGCATCACCTCCAACACACAGGAGGATTTTCTTCAGCTGGAGATCCATACGGAACCCGAAAAAAAACCTGAGGTGCTGAGATTCCCTGGAGGAAACCCCTTCTCAGGTAGGAGGTGGGCGAGGGTGGTGCTGGGCGTGGCTCCTGGTTGGGTGTGGCTGTTCCAGGAGTGTAATGAGGCCATAGTATTGAAGCTAACACACCAAGTACGACCTTTGACCCTCACCCTCCCTCCTCATGACCTCCAGGTCACCTTAGGAAGCACAGCAGATGATAAAGCCAGCAAATTTAGCGTGAGTGATTAAAGTTTTACTCTCGTTAAAAATGCCAGGATGTATGAATAAACATGAATATGCAAATTCGGAAACGTTATCCCATGATTCCTAATATGTTTTTTACTGCTAACATTGGATAATGTAGCCAGACACACTACTTTTCTTTTTCCACTGATTGTGTTACCATGACAACCAGCATTGAGCTAGATACCAGGTACGAGTTTTCAGGTACTGCTCATCATTTGCATATCTGATGTAACTGGTCCAGAGCCTCTGAATTTATTTTGTAATTAATTCATTTATTTGAATTAAATAGTTACACCTCCAAACCTGTGTGTGTGTGTGTGTGTGTGTGTGTGTGTTTACAGGGTTACCTGCAGACTGCACAGATCTCCACTAAACCCTACGCGAGACGTCCTTGGCGCTGCAGTAACGTTAGCGGTAGGAGATTAATCCTCAAGTGCACATGCTCGTATCTCCATCCAGCGTCCCCGCCCTCCGTTGTTAAAGCGTTTGTGTTCAGGCACAGAGCGAGACGAGCTCAGCGGCGAGGTTTTACAACGGAGCTGCAGAAAGTTTTAGTGTTCTTCTGGGAAACGTTTCTGCCGGGAGTCTTAAAGAACTTTATGAGCACAAAGGATTTGTTTCACTTTCAGAGATTAATGTTCTGTCCTGAGAGGCAGTGAACACACACACACACACACACACACACACACACACACTTAAAATATTCCAGCTAAAGATTTATCTTGTGAGCTTTTAATTATTACAGTAGTTTAGAAAGAGAAAACAATAAATTATTGTCTGATCTTTCATTTATTTTATTTTATGATTATTAAATTAATAAAAAGTGAGTAATTATATACTTAATTAGAGAGAAACAATTCCATATGATTTATTATGCAGTGATATATAAATGAGTTATTCCCTGAAGGTGAGCTGGATATTTAGAGATATCCCCTGAGTCTGAGGTGAATAAGTGTTGTAGTATATACTACACAGAAACATAAGGACATTGAACCAAACCAAGATTTTTATGGTTCATGGACAACATTTTGTTGAAATTCTTGGATTTTAGAGCCAGCATCAAAAAGCATAATTCCCAGTTTGTGAGGTGGATAAAGTCCATTATTATTTATCGAAAATTATTTCTTGTTTCTGATTAGTGGAAAGCCTGCAAAATAATCCATGGTATTCTTCTACGAGCCAAATTATTGCATCAGTGACTTCAGATAAGCTGAATGATTATTGCACCCCACATAGATATGATATAATATATATAGATATATATAAGGTAGACCAGGTACGCCCCGCGGCAGGCGGCTCCACCTGTCTGATATGTTGGTTAGTTAGTAGTTTACAGGGAAACACCACGGCGACCCTTAGACCTGACTCACACGTAAGCGATCTTGTCCGAAAATACAATCAAATTTTACTTCGAAGGCAATCGAATAAGTTCAAACTGGAATATTTGCATATTTTCAGAAATAGTTGGTGAAATTTGAGGTAAATGAATCGTATTTGCGGTCCTGGTGAAGAAATTTTGACCTCCGCAAAATTTTGGTGCGATATTAGAATTAATAGATATTATTATTAGATATTTAAAGATATTAAAAGGTT
>JAQMYF010000001.1:63330649-63347131 GCA_030014195.1 Neosilurus mollespiculum
ATATATATATATATATATATATATATATATATATATATACACACACACACACGGTAAACAACTCAAGTGTGTATTTAAATATTGTTTGTTGTTTTCTTGCAGGAAGTGACCTCATCTCCACCTGATGTACTGATGACGACAGCGACGCCTGCAGACTCACACACTCCGGACCACGCCCACTCTGCTTTACCACAGCACAAACACACACCGTCTGCACAGACACACACACTGGTGGAGACGCTACTGGAGCAGTCCACATCCAGCATGGTTCTGCTCTCTCACTCTTGTGCTCTCACTCCTACACCCTCACCCCTGCACTCTCACTCCTGTGCTGATTTCCTTCTGTCCTTCACTTCTCTGTTAAAACTTTAAATAATCCGGACCCTGTAAAAGTGGGCGGGGTTTCTCTGAGAGGGCGTGGCGAGGTGACCCACATAACCCTATTAATAGTTAACAGCTCCGGATCCTCCTTCTCCTTTCGCTCCACTTTTCTTTTATTTTTATAAAGAATTTTTCTGTAAATGAAACCAACAGAACATGCGTGAAGGATTTTGATTTTTCGCTCAGATCGAGAGCAGTAGCGATGAACACAGAACTGCAGCATCGGCGGCGCGGGAACTCGACTCTGAGAACACTCCAGTCACCAGAGCGACACACACACAGGACGCGACATTTGAGGAACAGCAGCTTCAGCGAGAAGCAACCATGCGCAGCCTCGTCGACATCCAGAGAAGAGCTGAACAACGCTGGCAACGAGACAGAGACCGCCAAATCCTCAGAGTAAACACACACACACACACACACACACACACACACAAAACTACATAAGAACACAGGAAGTAGAAGTCAAAGGTAAATTTATCATGATGCTATCACCACCATGCTTCAAATGCACCAGAACCACTGCGGGGCAAATATTTATGCAATCCCAAATGTCACATGATGTTCACAGGGTGTGAATAGATCTGAGCGCTGGTGTGTGTAAGAAGAGAGTTAACTCCAGCCTCATCTCTCTGCAGGTTCAGGAGCGACTGTCAATCATTCAGAACAGGAAGTCAGACGAGGACATGATGGGCCTGAGACGTGAGGAAACATTCAGGCACCTGACCAACACACTGCAGCAGGTATACCGACACACACACACACACACACACACACACACACTCTGCATGATGAGGGATGACTTGTGTGTGTGTTGTAGGAAGACGAGCAGCAGCAGAAGGTGTTGGTCAGAGAGAAACTGCAGCAGCTGTGGAGAGAACGATCGTATATTCTACAGTCCAGAAGAGAGAGGTAGCACACATACACTCTCTCTCTCTAACTCTCTCTCTCTCTCACACACACACACACACACACACACACACTCACTCTCACACACACTCACCATGATATTCCTTTTATTTTTGCAGGAACACAACAGAATTTAAGGAGCTTCTCACACCGACAGCTCAGAGTGCAACTAATGCAAACGATACAATCAGCACACACTCACACACACATCACCACGACTCACACACACATCACCACGACTCACACACACATCACCACGACTCACACACACATGCCTAACCCATTCCCTGATGACATGCTGGTGTTTGTATTAAAGCTGCAGTCTGTGAGAATCATTTCAGAATGTTTACATT
This sequence comes from Neosilurus mollespiculum, assembly GCA_030014195.1. Lineage (NCBI taxonomy): Eukaryota > Metazoa > Chordata > Actinopteri > Siluriformes > Plotosidae > Neosilurus > Neosilurus mollespiculum. Next base: position 63,332,293 of record JAQMYF010000001.1, read on the forward strand.
TTTCTGACCCTACAAGAGCAGTACGGTGGTGTAGCGTTTAGCACGTCCACCTCGCAGCAAGAAAGTCCTGGGTTTGTGTCCCGGGCTCGGCGAGGATGATTTGTATGGAGTTTACATGTTCTCCCTGTGCTTGCGTGGGTTTCCTCTGGGTACTGTGGTTTCCTCCCACAGTCCAAAGACATGCACATTAGGCTAACCGGCTGTTCCACATTGTCGCTTTCACACATGGTTTCATTCAAATTTTTGTGGACCCGAAAATGAACAGAAACACAGCCAGGTGCTGTTAGCTTTTAGCCTAGCGACCGTTTGGCCTGGTGCAGTCGAGTCGACCTGACCAAGTCTGTCATGGTTAAAATATAAATAAATGAATAAATAAATAAATAGGCAGATAAAGATAAATATAAAGATCTTAGTATATAAAGATTTTAGTTTTGCTTTTTTGTGCCGTGCCGTATATACTAAAACACTTATTTGCCACAGGCTCGGCGGGAGGCTTGTTAGCATTTTCATATTTTAAATATAATTCTATTTCCAGACACCAGATGGCACCAAACATTACAAACTGCAGCTTTACATTTAAAAAGAAAAAATGTTAATAAAATTTGAATTTAAAATTAAAGGTGAGTCATTTGTCATTTTTCCATTTAAAATATCTGCTCTCTCTCTCTCTCTGGCTCCTCATCTTATTAATCAGACATCCAGCCAATCAGAAAGACTGTTCACCTGTCAGTGTCACATGTGCATGCGACATCATTGTATACAGACATCATCCTTCACAGTGTGTGTGTGTGTGTGTGAGAGGGGATTCAATATTTGATGGACGGTTCTGTTTGTGTGTGATTCGGATTTTAAATATGAACGTCACAGAAGTTGCTGATTGTAGCTTTAATTCTTTAAGGTTGAGGGTCATGTGGGGGGGTTATTTTAAGAGTAAATGACAGACGAGTGTGTATCAGACACGTAAATGTTTTATTGAACTTTTCATCAATGTCCTTATCTCCATTCTGAAGTGTGTGTGTGTGTGTGTGTGTGTTTCCAGTTTAAATATTTAGCGATGTGTACAGTACAGGATATAAAAGCCTACGATGTGATGGAATGTCGGTCTGATGAATTAAAAACAACTCAGTCTGTGTACGGTTTTCTTCGTTTTCTCTTCTTTTCTTCTTGTTATTCGTTTAAAACGTGTCAACACTTGGTTTTGTTTCTCAAAAATGCAAGATGGAGGTTCTATTTTAGCATTCCAGTCGGAGTCGACGGTTGGGACGGAGGGATGAGATGAGAGGAGATGGAAGAGTAGATAGGACGAGGGGTGTAAGAGATTACAGACCTGCCATCGCCATGGAAACGAAGAACCCAAACAAGCAAAATGGCGGCTCAGAGCGCAAGCTGTGAACGCAGCGGTGTGGAGAGTTTATTTCAGATCAAAATCCATCGATCTCTAACGCTAGCGCTGCATCCACACAGGAAATGATGAGAGAAAAGCATCAGTGAGCGTTTAGCGAATTGAGCGACGAGAGGTGAAATCTTCTCAGTCGAGGCGAAGTGGACGGATACGGGTACGAGCTGAACTGAACAATCACGCCACGAATCATAAGCATTAACCAATCAGAGCTTAAAGATAGTGTTGATTGACAGATGTCACCAAACATTTTCCGGAGAGAAACAACAAATATAAGTATAATGACTCCGCCCACGTGAACACGGAAGAGCAGCTCATTGTTAGTGTGAGCTTTACGACTGCACACAGAACCAGAAACGCCATGCTCGTGAGGATCTACACTTCCTGTAGGGAACTCGCTGTTCATTGCTCACGGTTTCACTCAGAACACTTGGAAGCGAGAAACGTAAAATTGTTACCAAGACAACCAGAGCTGTCCATGGGCGAGACCCGCATGTTTCACGAGGCGATTCTCATCACTTCCTGTGTGGACGCCACTTAACGCTACACTTCACTGTTCTTCAGATCAGGCTGTCGGAGTTAGCGGCTAGCAATAGACACGACGTGTCCGCATTCACTTCACGGCTCAAAAAGTTTGCGCAAATCTGTGTCGAGGGCAGCGTTAATATCAGACATCTACACAGCTGTCAATCATTCCGGATTCACATCTGGAGCTGATGTTTATACTAAGAGGAAAAATAAGGGGGCGTGTTTTTGAGTGATGTAATATCTCGTCATTAAAATATGGAGTTCGGACACAAAAGGTGTGAAGGATGGCAGGTCTGGATCGGGGCGGGGCAGAGGGGACGGCGTGACAGGTTTGTTCCACTGTGACCGAGCTGTGTGCGTTTTTGTGTATGTGACGCATTACTGGTGGGCGCACTGCACCCCTGGCCCATGTGGACCGCCCTCCTCATCCGAGCTGTCGTTATAGGCCTCACGCCGTTGACCCCCAGATGACCCCTGACTTGTGTCAAACTCCTGCAGGTCGACTTCCTCTGCGTCAGCAGCCATGATGACGGTGTCCTCTTCACGTGACGGTAACAGATACTCCAGTTCCTGCACGTGCACACACACACACGCACACACACGCACACACACACACACTGTGTTTGTAACTACTCTACCACCTCAGCGTATATTACTGTGTGTGTTTATGTGAACAGGTTACCGTTAGTTTCTCGGTACTCAGCCAGCCGTTATCAGGGAACCGAACGTCGAATTTGATGTAGAGATCTCCTTTCTCAAACGGGTTCCTGTACTGCGGCATTCCTTCTCCACGGACCACCCGCACAGCACCTACAACACCAACGCCACCCCGTCACCACTCACACGCTCCAACAACACCACTGTACAGTGCATTTATCCTAACAGGTGTCACTTGTGGGCGGGGCCTGTTTAATATTTTTCGTTTCAGACACCAACCATCTCCACTACCAGAAAAGGTACATACATGCATGCGTGTGCACGCGCACACACGCTCATACACCTATACACATGATTCCTCACACATACAATACACACCCACTACACACCTGGATTGATCCACATCACAAACAGGACACGCCCACTACACACCTGGCTTGATCCACATCACAAACAGGACACACCCACTACACACCTGGCTTGATCCACATCACAAACAGGACACACCCACTACACACCTGGCTTGATCCACATCACAAACAGGACACACCCACTACACACCTGGTTCGATGACCTTTCCAGCTGGGTATTTGATGAGAAGGTGTCGCCCGTCGAGGTGTGTGAGAGTGAGCTGAAAGCCGCACAGCGCCTCCACCAGGCCGATGGTCCGGCACATGTGAAGGTCATTACCGTCTCTGCGGAACTCCTATACACACACACACACACACACACACACACACACACTATAAATTCTCTCTAATAGCCGTGCAGTTAGTTTTAATAAAAAAAAGTAAACATGATGTGTGTGTGTGTGTGTGTGTGTGTGTGTGTGTGTGTGTGAGCGTGTGAAAGAGAGACCTCGTGTTCCTTCTCCTGCAGCACCAGTATAATATCTCCAGGCTCGGTGTTAGGAGACTGATCCGCTTCTCCACTGAAGGTGATCTTCTGTCCGTGTTTCATTCCCTTATCCACGTGCACCTCCAACGTCTTCACCTCCTTACACACCTTACGCCCCTCACACTGTTTACACCTGTCTCTCTCACTGATCACCTCCCCTACACACACACACACACAGCTGCTGAGCTCTGGACTCTGATTGGTCAGAAGGAGGAGTGAAGCGATGTTCCTTACCTTCCCCGTTACAGTCGTTACACACCGTCTGCATTTGTTGGACCATGCCAGGAGCCAGCTGTCTGATCATAATCCTCATCCCTCTGCCTCTACATGCGGTACACTTCTGCACCGCACCCGTCTTTCCCCCCTGACTAAACACACACACACACACACACACACACACACACACACACACACACACACACACAGTTTACTCCCATATCCTAACATGAGAATCACAAATCACTGTTAGATTATTAGCTTCAGGCTTGTTTATTTTCCCTATCACCCATTGCAGGCGCTGCACAGAACGTTCTTACTCAGCTGCAGTTTGGTGGTTTTGCCATTGTAAAGTTCTTCTAAAGATACTCTGAAACACACACACACACACACACACAAACAGACTAAATATCAGTGTTTAATCATTAAACCTTAACTCCAGTCCTGTGTGTGTGTGTGTGTTAGCATCTCCAGTTAGAGTACGTAACTAGTACAGTTAGCGAGCTTTGTTAATTTCAGAACAAATCCGAGTGTGCAACATGTAATTCACGATGATTGTAGGTGCTTTAGCATTGATTATATATATATATATATATATATATATATATATATATATATACACACACACACACACACATACACAGTATATTACATATTTATTTAATTACTCAAATCTGATTGAGCCATCCGCGGCCAGGAGTCCATGGGATCTGATTGGACGAGCTCTCTCGGGAGGGAGGGACAGCATACGCTGATCTCCGTCTCTTACCGCGATCACCAGCTAATCATGGGTGGCTCATTCGTACAAAAGAGGAGGACAGCACCTTCCCTCTGAGAATGTTAAATCATGACTGATTTAGGGGAGAAAAACGGGGGGAAAATCTAAATGAAAAAAATCTGAATTCTTTTATTTCCACTGCTTTTTCGAGGTCAAGTCACAGAGGCAATAGGTCTAGGACGGAAACCCAAACAGCCATCTCTCAGCTCCACCTGGGAGATTCCGAGGCCTTCACCATACCTCCAGTGAGTTCTGGGTCTGCCCTGAGGCCTTCACCCATTCAAAAACGAAAAGGGAATCGCACTCTGTTATTTCTTTATAACATGCTGTGGCTATGGAGTGAGTACTTAGCAGAAGCAATAACATCATTTTTAAACCAATATTTAGTAAATAGTTGTGTAATAAGCATGATCATCTACAGCGAAATGGTCGTTATCATGAATTAACCCCTTAAGAGTGATACAGGAGTGCTCCACTGCATGTCAAGGTCCTGATCACTCTGTCAGGGTTTATATCTCAATAACGCCTTTATAATTACACACACAAACACACCAGACTCACTTGAGCGGATGCACCATGTCCTCTCCCCTCCGCCGTCCCCCGTTTCGGTTCCTGCTGCTCTGACCACCCATGAAACCAAACAGACCTCCGCCGAAGATGTGGGAGAAAATGTCCTCCATGCCCGCACCTCCTCCTCCTCCTTCGCGCAGGCCCTGCTCTCCATAGCGGTCATACAGCTCCTTCTTTTCTGGGTTAGTCAGCACCTCATACGCAAAACTGATCTCCTTAAACTGAGGTGCACGCACACACATACACACACGAACCTATGAGCTACACATCATTACGTTCAGACTTCACCTTCACTCCCAGGCTGGTGAATGATGATCTGCGTGATGACAGGACGCCGCTTACCTTATCTCCTGCATCAGGATTCTTATCAGGGTGATATTCTTTCGCCAGTTTGCGATAAGCCTGTAATTAACGCAATGTTATAGCACACATTTATAATTCTAACATTCAAATTCTAACATGTTTCTGACCGATCACATCTACCTTGCGAAAGGAAACTGCTAGCTAATGTTGGTGATGTGATGCTCTGAGGGTCGACAGGAGATGGGGGCGTTTCCAGATTTGCATATTCATGGTTTTGAAGATGAAAGTAAAGGTGTACATATTCTGTTTTTTATTCACATTATATTTGAAGTACACCAGGACATGCCTAAATATCACAATTATTATTATTTTCCCCTCACATTTCCTCACATCAGTGAGGTTTATTATCAATATAACAGTTATTATAAAAATCGCGTTCTTCATAATTAAATCCCTCAACAACAACAATAACAATATTAATAACTAAGTTAAATGAGTGTACGTAGACCATTCTAGTCTTTATGAATAAATATTTTGAATAATTAAGCAGTAAAATATGTTGTTGTTGTTTTGAGGTGATGCTAATCAGGAATGCTAGCGCTGCGACCTGCATCTTTTGTCAGGATTCACAGAAACATCATTTTCTGTCTGTTTCTCTCAAAAAACATCAAAAATAATTTTCCTACAAACATAAACATCATCATCTTTTAATCGGTTATTAAATCATGGAGGTCTGGGGCGGATTTAAGGGCGTCTTCAGGAGAATACCACACACACTGGCTGATGCTAACGCTTCCGCACAGAGCTAGCTCAGCTCCCCGGCCCAGACCTCCTCTCTCCCGGAGAAAACTCGAGAAATTCACGCGATACCTTTTTCAGGTCGTTCTCAGTAGCCGAAGGAGAAACTCCGAGAATGTCATACAGTTTTGTATCCGCTACGTTCGCCATGTCTTCGAACCACACCGAGGAGACGACCACCGAACCCAACCGAACCCAACCGAACCCGACCGGGGAGAAGGACAACAAGCGGAGGAGGAAAAGAAAAGCCGGCTGCGCTGTATTTTTTTTATTTTTTCCCTATCCGCATTCCGAGAAACCCCGCCCCCGTTGTTATGATTGGATAGCCATGTTTGTTCACAACCCTGCTGCTGATTGGACGGTTCAGAAGATGATTATGTAACCATGGCAATAAGGAAACCAGCGGAAGTTAAGGGATGTCGGTGACGTCACATCCAGGCTTGCCTGGTGTCTGATTAATAATAATGTGTATTATCAACTTTCGTTACTTTATAATAATATATTGAATCATCTTTATCATCATCATCATCATCATCATCATTATTATTATTGTTATTATTATTATTATTATTATTATTATTATTATTATTATTATTATTATTATTATTATTTCATGTTTCTTATAACTTTGGAGATAATGACTAAACTGCCAGAGTCAATCTAAGGTGACTCTAAGGCGGATTTTAGTGTTCAAGAGATGGACAGCATTCTTCTAATTATATGAGCACTTCCAAGCAGGACTATATTATATCTTATATCTTCTTCTTCTTTTTCGTCTTCTTCTTCTTATTCATTTATTCATTCATTCATTTTCTAAGCCGTTTAATCTTAATTAGGGTCACAGGGAGGCTGGCGCCCGTCTCAGCTGACTCTTGGCGAGGACTGGGTACACTCTGAACAGCTCACCAGGCCATTGCATGGCCAGCACACATACAACAACATAGCGGTGATTTGGAACAGCCAATTAGCCTACCGTGCATGTTTTTGGACTGTAGGAAGAAACCGGAGTACCCGGAGGAAGCCCACACAAGCACGGGGAGAACATGCAAACTCCACACAGGAACGCCCGAGCCCAGGGAATCGAACCCAGGACCTTCTTGCTGTGAGCCGGCCGTGCTATCCACTAACCACATCATGACCATCATCTTAATATTTATATTATAATGATTATTTACCTAATTTTAAGATGAAGCACAATTAAAGCATCCCGCAGAAAAGCTGTATTCATCGTTCTCTTGCATGTAAAGGGGTGTGTTCTCTTCCCAGGTGCATTAAGTAAAAATGAAATACAGGATGATCTCATGGAAATAAAATGGAAATTGTATCCCTTCTTCTGTTTCTTAACACTTGATATCAGACTTTTCCACTTTTTATGAATCAGTTTTGCACTGCCAAGTTATCTTGTATGTGCACAATCACTCCTCAGGCCACATGCTCTTGTTATTGTTATTATAAAAAGATGCAGCACCAAAACAGGTGAATAAAAGATACTAAGCCCATGAGTTGGGGTGGTTTCACCAGGAATCCTTTATATTCATCCCAAATTAACTGATAATGGAAGATAAAACACATCGAATGTTTTCTAGTGACTAGGCACCTTTAAACATACAAAACATGTCAAGACTTCAAGATGGGGGTGGAAATGTAATTCAAAATATACAAGGTACTTAAGAGACTTTCACTCTACACAATGATGTGGATCATTATAGAGTTAGGAAAATGTGAAGATATGATTTAATACAAAATAAGCACAACAATGATTCAATAGAAATTTAAGCTGCTGCTGAGTTAGAAGTCTGCCAGAATATGTTAGCACTTTGCTTCAGATATCCATTCTTCCATCCATGATCTATACCGCTTATCTGGCAGGGTCGCAGAGGAGTTTGAGCCAATCCCTGGTCATTTCAAGTGAGGGGGCGGGCTTACACCCTGATCAGATCACCAGTCTACTGCAGGACTAACACACACACATACACACACACATACACACACACACACACACACACACACACACACACACACACACACACAACCATTCACATTCACATCCACACTAATGGGGATTTAGAGTTGGTTGTTTGCCTGATTAGGGTTAGGGTTAGGGTTAGTACCTCGAGAAACCCATGCAAGCACAGGGAGAACATGGATTTAAGGCAACTCAGAATCAAAGCGATTAAAAAAAATACATCCGAGTGTAGTGTAGTGTTTGGCCCTGTCCGCACTACGTGTCAGAATCGGTTTTAAACCAATCCCAACCGATCTCCCTGTTCACATCAGGCTCAATCCCAGTCCGAAATCGAGATCTGCCAAGCTTGCCGAGGTGGTATTGAAGAGATTCTGCAGAACCGAGCTTGCGTTTGCTGTGCGGACAAGAGAACTGAGCTAATTCGAAGCTACTGAGTATGTGCATGTGCAAAATGGTGCAAACAAGGAGCAAGGTTTATCAGCCTTTATTGTATAGACAAAAGCCACGCTGAACCACACAGTGAAAAGTCCACTTCTGCAAGAGAAGTTTTTCATTGCAAAAAAAATTCATCATGCCAGGCGATGGAGAGAAAGATAACAGCAGCACTTCAGGCCAAACTTGGTGGAGGGATGGGGCATGGGCCTGGCAAGAACCCGTATCATTTTGGAGACAATCTGGATCATGATCTGGATACACAAATTTATTAAGAATTATTCACAAACACTGAGTCACTGCTGTTGGCCTATACACATCTCCCTGCCTGTACAGGTACACATAGCCCTCACGGGGGGAGGCTCATGCACTGTTCCAGATCTAATTTTCTAGTAAGACATGTTACTAATTCATGGAAATGCTACAAAAATCTGACTATATTCAAGATATTTTCAGTAAGATGTGATTTTTTGCAGTATGTTTGTCACTTTGAGTATTTTAGGTATAGCCATTTCAAAACTTTAGCAGAAAAACTTTTCAGCCATTGCATATGTAAATCATCTAGATTTTAGTCAGGACTCACACACACATCTTGCTAACTATTGCCTAGATTCAGCCTTTAGGGTACCAGCTCCTGCAGGAGAAAAAAAGTGATGACATTACACAGTGGTGCAGTGTGTCAGCTCCTAGAGTCACGCAGGTGATGATTTCTGCAAGCAGTGGCAGGAGTTTGTCAGATTTTCTCTCTTCATTCCTCATTATAACTTATGGAGGCATTTATTTTATTTATTTATTTATTTTTACCTATAGTGCATACTGTTAAAAATGTGCTTCAGCATTGGTCTGAGGGTGAACAACTTTCACTTGCAAATTACCATGAAGTGGAGATCTACCAGCAGCTAGCTTCCCGACAGCTTAGCTTTCACTGCAAATCCTTAAAAAATTTACTGCTGCATGAACTGTGAAACGATTCCTACTGCAAACTGAGGTCATTCTCCAAAAACACTACTATACACCTCTGAGCTGTCTCTTTACACTTACAGTTAATTCACTTAAAAAAACACTTACTGACTTGATTCATTTCATTTTTATTTTCTAAGCCACTTAATTCTAATTAAAGTCGCGGAGAGGCTGGCACCCATCTCAGCCATTCACACTTACACTCACACATGGGGCGATTTGGAACCGCCAATCAGCCTACTGTGCCTGTTTTTAGATTTTGGGAGGAAACCGGAGTACACGGAGTAAACCCATGCAAGCACGAGGGAAACACTAACTGAGTTTTTACTAATACAGTATTTGCAAAACACTCAACCCTTAACCTTAAAAAAACAAAACAAAACAAAACAAAACAAAACAAAACAAAAAAACACACACACACAGATTCCTAGCATGGTTGCATGATAGCATAGTGATTAGCACATTCATCCTGTTCTGGGTTCTGGGTTCAAGACCCGGGCTCGGTGGGGTTGTTTCTGTGCAATGTTCTCCCCATGCTAGTGTGGGTTTCCTCCAGGTACTCCGGTTTCCTCAAACAGTCAAAAGATATGTACCCTAGACCAACTGGCTGTTTCAAATTGCCCCCAGGTGTAAGTGTGAATGTAAATGGTTGTGTGTGTGTTGGCCCGGTGATGGACTGGCAAGCTGTCCAGGGTGTACCCCGCCTTCGCCCAGAGTTGACTAAAATAAGCTCCATGACTGTGGTAGGATAAAGTGATTTTGGCAAATGCATGAATGAATGAATGAATGAATGAAATTCCTATCATGTACTGAGTCACACAGAGCCAGTGCACCATATAAAAAGATACAGCTGTGAGTTACATTTGCATGGACAAATTGGGCTAGCTAGTTAGTTTCACTTCACATGGAACTAGCATTAGCATACAAAAAGCTATTTTGGCTTTTCAAAAAGCCACTTTGAGCCATTAGCCCAAACTAGTTAGCATTTTAGGTGGTTCTTCAGTATTCATCATAATGCATTGGTTATGGTACATGTGGTCATGGATTTGAATCACAGAGTTGTACTAAATGCAGCACGGTCGCACAGTGGTTAGCATGTCCGCCTCAGCCAAGAATGTCCCGGGTTCGATTCCCGGGCTCGGGTGTTTTTGTGTGGAGTTTGCATGTTCTCCCCGTGCTTGCATGGGTTTCCTCTGGGTACTCGGTTTCCTCCCACAACCCCTAGTTATGAGTGTGAGTGTGAATGGTTGTACGTGTTGGCCCTGCGATGGTCTGGTGAGGTGTTCAGGGTGTACACCACCCTCAACCAGAGTTGGCGGAGATGGCCGCCAGCCTCCCCATGACCCTAATTAAGATTAAGAAAATGAATGAATGAATGAATGAATGAATGAATAAATGAGTTTACTGTAAAACAGCTCAGCATCAACACATCTGAGGCAAACTACTGAAATCTGTCAGCTTTTCAGAAAAAAGAATAGAGGAATACAATGCTGAAAATGATGAAAACATGCACAGATATTCTCGTAAATTATCTTGAGTTTATAAAATGACAACAGGTGTTTACATTTCTGTGTTTGCTTTTTGGCAGCGTGTACCCAGATGGATAAATCTAGGTTAGGCTACTCCCAGAACATGCCTGATTTAATCTCATCTGCATATTTTCAAGATCACCCAATAAGCACTTTAAATGGCATTCAATGAGGTTTGAAGTGTGATTAGGGATGAGTGTCCCATCCACTACATCTACAACAGAACAGACATGTCCGGTGGTGTGAGAACTGGTTTCTGCTTCATCTAATCTAATTTTGTCTTATTGAAAAATATATGCACTTATTGTTGTAACACACAGGTGATAAACTCAAGGTCTGCCATTCAACTCATCTTACACTGTGTGCACAATTATTAGGCAAGTGATTATTTTGACCATATTATCATATTATCCAAAATTTCCAACTCCAAGCTGTATAAATGATCCCAGAACCTATTTCTGCAAATAGTCGTTTTGTTGCAAATAGTCAACAGGGTCGCAAGAAACGTGTCAAGAAGAAAAGACGCAAATTAACCACCAAAGATTTGAGAAGAATCAAACATGAAGCTACCAGGAACCCTTTTACATTTAACACCTATTAAACTCTAAAACTCTGAACAACTGTGTATAGAACAGCAGCCTTGCAGTTCCAAAAATCTTTATTAAATAATAAGTATTTCAAACAGAACTAAACCTCAGAATTACACCATCTAACACCCAATCAGCTTCTGGGTCGTTCTTACACCGTCTGAGGTGTTTTCCGAAGTTTTGAGTGTGGTTTAAAAAAAAAAAAAAAAAAGATGCCAAATTCTGGGTGCGGGTGCTAATGAGAAACCGGGAATTTGTTTGTATCCAGCCTAAAGACAATTTGTTAAGGTTGCTCACAGCAAGTTTAAATACTTTGCTGTTCCACAAACAATCAAACCCAGGTTGTACGGCCTCTAACTCGGAGCAGTGAGGAGAGGTAAGTTTACTGAATGTAAATTGTTGACTGCACTTGTTTTTATTAATGTTAATAATTCTAAGGATATCTTCTATAAGGTCACTCAGTGTTCATGTAGTAATGACCGGGTTTATAACCTATAGATATACGGAGTGTAATTTGTTCACTGCACTTATTTTCGTGTTTCTTAAAGAGATAAAAAAAAATTGGAAAAGTATCAAAAAAGAATCAAAGGGAATAAATGGGAAATTAGACTCGTAGCTGTTTAATTGAAACGGTGTATAAAACCTCTTAATTGATCTCATTATAAGATCTCTTTAGTCTTTAGGTTTTAGTTTGTCTTCTTCACATGTAATAGTGATTCTAAACACCTACAATATATACACGAACATACTAAACATTCCAAAACCACCTTTGGTCTGGTTATGTGAGCAAGTTCTGCAATATGCAGAATTATAATAACAATGACTTTGTGTGTGTGTGTGTGTGTGTGTGTGTGTGTGTGTGTGTGTGTACATGAATCATTGTGGTTGTGGGCAGTTGGGTGCATCTTGTTCAACTGAATCCTACCACTGCCAGTATGTGATATACATTTCTTTTATATTTCATTTATTTTGTTACTGCCAGCTGCCTGTAACAATGTACAAAGACAGATAGTCATAGAGTGTAAGAGCCGTCATCCACGCTGCATGGATAATGCAGCAATATTGTCCTATATGAGTTCTAGAGTACGTGTCGCGGACGTGACCAAATTACAGAAAAACTCTCATTTGAATGATTTAGAAGATGGCTAGGTGTTTGCCCTTTCAGGGCCACACAAAGTTTTGGATATTGGCTCATTGGAAAGTCCATATAGTTTATATAGATTATAGCATATGTTTATTCATTCATTTTCTAAGCCGCTTAATCCTAATTAGGGTCGTGGGGAGGCTGGTGCCCATCTCAGACGACTCTGGGTGAGGGCAAGGTACCGTGAACAACTCACCAGGCCATTGCAAAGCAACACACACACAACCATTCACACGTACACCTAGGGGCAATATGGAAGAGCCAATTAGCCTAATGTGCATGTTTTTGGACTGTAGGAGGAAACCGGAGTACCCGGAGGAAACCCACGCAAGCACAGGGAGAACACGCAAACTCCACACAGAAACAGAGACTGGGAATCGAACCCAGGACCTTTTTGCTGTGAGGCGGACGTGCTAATTACTGCGCCACCGTGCTGCTCCTTATATAGATTATATATAATATAGTTTCTCAAATTTAATTTAGCAAAAATTTTGATACCTAATGTTATTTTATCTCATCGCAACATTCGTTCATTCATTCTTTAACCCTTGTATTGTCTTCACTTTTTGGACCCTCTAGTATTCCTCGGGCCAAACTGACCCGGGACATATTTGTAGTTTTAAAAACAATTCATTCATCCATTTATTCATTTTCTGAAGCGCTTAATCCTATTTAGGGTCGCGGGGAGGCTGGCGCCCATCTCAGCCGACTCTGGGCGAGTAAAAACAATTCTGAAATAAAATTTCATTTCATAAACCAATAACATAAATTGTCTTTATCTCAATTTCAAACAATAGAGATAATATATATGCTTAATGATTGTAATCAGAACACAATTAACAATAGAAGTGTGATTTGTTCTTTTGTTTATAATTGATGTATACTAAATACTATACTATGTATACCACTATACTAAAGATTTGGGTGTCATGAATCATGTTTATCTTGGAAAAAATTAAGTGAGAATGTTTTCATTAATATTTATTATTTGAACTTGAGCAATCAGTTTTATCTTGTGAAATGCACATGAACAAATGAGGCACAGTCCTTGCAACAAGGGTTGGTGCTCTTGAAAAAACAAACAAAAAAAACACCAAACAGGCATGCCTTTTTACAAGACACATGCGTTGTAAAATTTGGCAGTATGTGTACCACAAATGTACTTTTTGCAGTTTCTGCAGGTGGTTTGTGTCTTTGTGTTCTTTGATGGTCCACACACCTCACAGGGCTTCCTCTTGCCCCCAACCTAGAACAGTGGAAAGACTATTAGTTCAGGATTTCTTTTATTTACTTCTAAAATCACACACACACACACACACACACACACACACACACACACACACACACACACACACACCACAACTGCAACAGGACACTTATTTCAGAAACTTTTTTCTGGGGTTGTGGTCATGTGAGGCGGGCGGGTTGGACAGCTGGAGCCTCTGCCAGTCTCCTCACTGTGGTAGAGAAGCTGGGGTCCTTTCTTAGACAAATATGTCTGCGGGACTCTTCCAGTGGCTGGCTCTTAGGCTACTCCAGCGGCTGACTGTGGTGCTCCTTGTGGTGCGTATTCTGATGGAAGGCCATCATCAAATTCTCTTTCAGAGTCGGAATACTCTGAATTGATTTCTAAATTATCCTCATATCTAGAGACATCTTCCTCTTCCACCTCGCTGTGTGCCTGGTTCTCTTCAAATATGAGCTGGAAAGCCCTCTGACAGCTAAATCTTTTGGTCATACTGAGAGTGGAAGGGTCTCTACTATGATGTAGAGGTATTTATCTCTTTTGTCACACCCCCTCGATGTGCAGGTGTGAGACAGATAGTGTGAGAAAATGTTTGATGCTTAGAATGTTACGGTTTCTGCAGGTGGACACATGACAGAGGGAATACAGTGCAGTAAAGTGAGAGCAAACAGCTTCTCTGTGCTTAGACTGTAATAATGTAACATTATTTGCATGTGTGTTTGTGTGTGTTTGAATGTGTTTGTGCATGTCTATGTGTGTGTGTCTGTGTGTGTGTGTGTGTGTGTGTGTGTGTGTGTGTGTGTGTGTGTGTGTGTGTGTGTGTGTGTGT
>JAQMYF010000001.1:63379673-63395327 GCA_030014195.1 Neosilurus mollespiculum
GAGAGAGAGAGGCAGAGAGAGAGAGAGGCAGAGAGAGAGAGAGAGAAAGGGAGAGGCAGAGAGAGAGAGGCAGAGAGACAGAGAGAGAGAGAGAGAAAGAGAGAGAGAGAGGAAGGGAGAGGGGGACAGGGAGAGAGAAAGAGAGAGAGAGAGGCAGAGAGAGAGAGAGAAAGAGAGAGAGAGGGAGAGGCAGAGAGAGAGAAAGAAAGGCAGAGAGAGAGAGGCAGAGAGAGAGAGGCAGAGAGAGAGAGAGAGAGAGAGAGAGAGAGACTCTGAATGTTTGGTTTTCTTCGACAGTAGAATGAAATCACACGGGTGCAGGAGACGCGGCTCTCTACTCACCACTGAAAGTATAAGAAAACTTGACCAACCTGCAGAAACATAAAATAAAATCTTTAGAGTTAAAATTCGAAATTTACATCATTTACATACTGGAATTTGATTGGCTCTTATAATTTATGATGTAAAAACATGTTTAGCTGAAATTGATTTCACGTGAGTGGTTGTGAGTGTGTTGCCCTGTAGAGGCCTGGTGAGCTGTTCAGGGGGCTGAGTTGGGCGCCAGCCACCCCGCGACCCTTATTAAGATTAAACGGCTCAGAAAGTGAATGAATGATGAATGTTTTCACGTCCAGATAGAACGTCTGTATTCGAGTTATTCAAAAAACACCCCGATATACCTGGAAAAACCTGTTTAAGTTTATTGTGTAAATTTATTTATTAAAAATGTTTTTATACAGAAAGAAAATCATTCGGCATTAAAAACCGAAGCGTGTCTACACTTCTACCTTAATGAAAAAATTGCATATTTATAGCATGCAAATTATATGCAAATTACAACCAGTGCAAGTAACACATGCCTACATTCAGAACTGAACGCCTTCTGACCAATCACAACCCAGAACTTAACATCGTGGCGATAGGGGTCAGTGGGAGGAGTCAGGTGACGTGTTACCTGGTACAGAGAGAGGTAAAGAACCCACAGGATGAGATAAAGCCTACAGTCTCTGAGGGCGGGGACCGTCATGGCCACCAGGCTGAGAACGGTTCCGCTCAGACTCAGCAGCTCCATGCAGTGCTGCGTGCCCAGACCGAGCTGCGGGCCGAACCACAGCAGAGTGGGCGTGTCCCTCAGCCGCTCCCACACGCTCTTCCCCACCAATCGCAGCGTCCACCATGCCGGGAGAACGCCCTCGTTACCATACAGACCTGCGGAGAACAACCGACGGTCAGATCAGTCATCACCAAGGAACGTGTACAATCTTTAAGAGGTTCTCATGAGAACCCTCAAAGGATCCAAGAACAAACAAGTCCCCATCACACCTGCTTTCAGGGAGAACCATTTTACAAGTTCGGGAACCCTTGATTATCCAGTGAGCCTTTAAATATTACAGAGAACCCAATAACTTTCCCCATCAGAGAAGGTTCCAAGAGGAACCCTTTTATAGAGCTGAGAACCGTTACTTGTGTAAATAAGAACCCTTAAAAACTCTTTCAAATGAGGGTTTATTAAGAAACCTTGGAAAAATCAGATCCCTCAATTTCACAAACTGGTAAAGAACCCTTAAGAACCCCTCCTGACGTGCATCAAGTACCAAGAACTACACTTTAAACTCTAGAAACCCAGAAAAGGAACCAAAGCTTGCAGGTAATCGAAGTGCCGTTTGGAGGTTATTATTGTACAAGTGTTTCGTGCAAATCCGGTTGGAACTGGTTCACTAGCCGTCACAGAGGTTTTCAGGATCCTGAACGGAACCGATTCGAGAACCCATTCGTGTTGACCTGAAACACGGAACCAGAGGAACGAAGAGAAGGAATCGTCTCAATCGGGATTCGCTGTTTGTTTGTCTGTTTGTTGTGTTATGACAGTGACTGCGGAATGTACTACAGCGTTATCGCCACTGTCTGCTCCGGAGTTCTCGGCTCTGGCTTACAGACACGCTCCTCCTCTGGACTTAAGCTAAAAGATGAATTTGCATACTGAACATGATTGGCTGAATACAGTGGAGCTTAGTGACATCACAACCCTCCTGCAGCCCCGCCCACTAATCAGAACCAGAAGTCTGTAGCTATTTTTAAAGAGAAATCATGGTTAAAGTTTAGAAGTTTGATTTGGCCCTTTTAAAGGATGTCTCTAACATTCTGGAGGTGACTGTTGATTGTTTTGCTGATTGAACAGAAGGGTGTTGATGGTGGTGTTTATGTTGGTGTTGTTGTTGTTTTTGTTTGTTGCTGTTGGTGTTGTTGATGGTGGTGTTTATGTTGGTGTTATTGTTATTGTTGGTGTTGATGGTGGTGTTGTTTGTTGGTGTTTATGTTGGTGTTGTTGTTTTTGTTTGTTGCTGTTGTTGATAGTGGTGTTAATGTTGGTGTTATTGTTATTGTTGGTGTTGATGGTGGTGTTGTTTGTTGGTGTTGTTTTTGTTTGTTGCTGTTGGTGTTGTTGATGGTGGTGTTGTTTGTTGGTGTTGTTGTTGGTGTTTATGTTGGTGTTGGTGGTGTTGTTTTTGTTTGTTGCTGTTGGTGTTGGTGGTGTTGTTTTTGTTTGTTGCTGTTGGTGTTGTTGATGGTGGTGTTTATGTTGGTGTTATTGTTATTGTTGGTGTTGATGGTGGTGTTGTTTGTTGGTGTTTATGTTGGTGTTGTTGTTTTTGTTTGTTGCTGTTGTTGATAGTGGTGTTAATGTTGGTGTTATTGTTATTGTTGGTGTTGATGGTGGTGTTGTTTGTTGGTGTTGTTTTTGTTTGTTGCTGTTGGTGTTGTTGATGGTGGTGTTGTTTGTTGGTGTTGTTGTTGGTGTTTATGTTGGTGTTGGTGGTGTTGTTTTTGTTTGTTGCTGTTGGTGTTGGTGGTGTTGTTTTTGTTTGTTGCTGTTGGTGTTGTTGATGGTGGTGTTTATGTTGGTGTTATTGTTATTGTTGGTGTTGTTTGTTGGTGGTGGTGTTGATGGTGGTGGTGGCGTTGTTGTTGTTGCTGTGAGCTCTGGCGGTCTGGGGTGTGAAGTTCTGAGGGTATAAAGTCTGAGATGTGGTGAATGTGATAAGAGAAGCTCTCTCTTCCTGTGAATGAGCAGAGTGAAAACCCTCACCAGGGATCTGGATGTACACGGAGCAGAACGCGAACATGTAAACGGAACACACACTCCACAGGAACACGTGCGTCGGTAACCGAACTCCTCCCATCTCTTCACCTCTCACTGCAGCGGGGAGGAAACTGAGGAAACCCGGCGTTAACCCGCAAGCGCCCTCACACACATTCACACACGGTGTGTATATACACACACACACACACACACACACACACACACACACACAGCTCCTTCCGCCCCGAGACGCGATTTCCACGCAGAAAACCCGCCTCCGCTTCGTGATTGGATAATAAAGCACGCTAACGACCAGCCAACCAATCAAACTTATCTCTGCATGAATTTCCAACCAATCGTAGCACGAAAGTCAGGACATACCAAAAATCAAAGGAAAACATAGTGGTCTGCGCATGCGCAAAAAAGTGTAGTGGTGGTGGCGGCTTGTCAGCGACATCTGGCGGTTAAAAGAAAAAAGGTCAAAAATTAATCTGTTTCAGTGACATTTTTAATTATTTTATTTATTAATTTTCAATACTAATAATAAAACTTAATGTCAGTTTATTAAAATGTATTATTTTTATCAGCATTATGCTTTACATCTCATTAAATAAACTTATTGTAATTAAATAAATCTAAATTCACTCAAAGCTCATCAATTTGTTATGTGACGTCATTTCCTGATCCTATAACTGAAATACTGCTTTATTTTAGGAATATTACACACAAATTCCATAAATAACAATGACATCTGTATGACTTTTCATCTGCAAAAATTATCTATAAAATCCTGTATTTGAATTAATTCAGTATTCATATGAAAATGAGTTTTCGTAAAGTAGCTTTGTTCAATTTTAGCTTTAAACACTTTTAATTTGAAGAAGCGCAAACATCTGACTATAATAATGAAATAACTCGAGTGGTACTCGGAGTGCAAAGTTCCTCCACTAGGCACAAGTAGATTATTATAACTCGTTATAATAATAATGAAATGTCTCCCCCTAGGTGGGCATCTGATGAACATTCTGCCTCAGGTTGAAGAACAGGAATTCTTCCGGATTTCAGGAATTTCATTTAGGACCCCGAACACGAATCACCTCCAGAATGTAATGGTTATTTTTACCACACCCTGCTTTAGATATTAATCTTAAACTTTAGTCATATTGTGCACAAACTAACCTGGGGTAAAAAACGTAACCTGGCAGAGGAAATAACTAAAACAGAACTTCAGAGTAATCATCTGATACCCTCATTAATTAAAATCATTTCACACCTGGCATGTTCATCTATCTTTTCAGCACACATTATTTGAGTTTGCATATAAGGAAATACATTTTGTTTCAAAACACATTTTCTTATAATCCTCATTACATGTTCTCTTTCTACAACAAACATTCCAACTTCATAAAAAAATACCTGGTTTACACACACACACACACACACACACACACACACACACATCACTGCTTTTATCCAGAATGAGTTACAGATGAGCCAGAACACAATACGATGAGTTGTGGGGTTTAAAACAAAACATATTTTAGGGTTCAGGGACTGGAATGGTCATCCTCCTATCAGTTGATTTTAGAAGAGCGTTTTAAACTCTCACACGTAGATACTTTTCTCTTGTCTTCGGCTGCAGTTGCACTTAAAAACATGTAAATTAAACTGCTTCAAAATATTTCATATTATTATTAAAAAGACAAAAAAGTCCATTTTTAATAAAATAAAGTGTAACAGGGTGCAGTGTGTGGTGTGAGAGGGATAAAACATTTTGCTGATAAAAATCATTAACTCTGAGACAGTAACTTCACCACACCACACCGTCGCTTTCCTGTAACACACAGCGTTTTATTCCTTTAAAGATTCTCCGAAAGGAATCCGTTTAATAACTTCTAAAGCACGGCACATCCAGATGTTCAACATGGATAAATTAATTATCGTGCAACGTTTGATTTTTCCTCATACACTGATGCACTGTATCTAAAAAAACAAACAAACAAAAAATCTTTTTTTGGATTGATTTATCATGCTGTCAATCTGATGACATCAGCACTCCTTCTCCCCTCCCATTCTGTACATTCAAGTCGTCTCCGGGCGTCGGCTTTTGGCTTCCTTTTACCCGAATATCTCAGAACTGAAAGGAGAAGCTGGCATTGCACATGCAGGAAAAAACAACTACAAACCGTAATAAAATAATAAAAAAAATAAAAAACTTCCAGCATTTTTGGAAAAATAAGATCACATGATCTGATCAGTAGCACGTCATTCGTACAGGAGACGTTAAAGGTGCAGTCTGTAAGGTTTAAAAAGGTGCAGCATTTTCGACGTCAGTCATGATAACCATAGAACAAACTTTCCCTGAAATAAGCCCCCAACCCCCCCCTTCTCAAAATGATGTATTATGGGGGTTTATATTGTTTTCATTTTAGTCTTTCCTACCCTGAAATAAGCTCCGCCCCATAATAAACTAAATAAACAGTTCTATATCTGTATGATGAATATCCATTAAAATCCTGCAATATTTAGGCGACATTAATTTTTTCCTCAAAGTTTTTATTTTTTTGGTATGAACGGTACCTTTCTTCTGGGCCTAAAATAAGCCCCGCCCCTAGCTAAAGCACATCATTTTTCTTCATGTTCCTTCACGATTCATAAAAACAGATTTAGATTTTACCCTATTACTCATTCTATAGTTTTGTTAAAATGTTTGAATATATCTGGCAGTTTTGTGACTCTGAAAGAAGCTCCGCCCACAGTTTTCCTTCTAAAAGGTTTAAGGGGAGATTTTTAAATAAAAAATGTACAAAAATAATTATTTGACAAATGATTAAAATATTTCAGTATTTAAGCAACACAGTTCAAACTGTTCACATTTCAGACTCCTAAAATAAGCTCCGCCCCTCAGTGAATCACAGCTTCCAGTTTTCCGTTAAAAGTAGCATCTGCAGTTTAAACAGATGGAAGGAATCAGATCTTCTCTTTCTGACAGCAGTTGCAGTTCATCTGACAAGCAGCAGAGGGCGCAAAAAACCTTACAAACTGCCCCTTTAATGACACAGCAAACAGGAAGTAGGCGAGGAATAAAACATGGCGCTCGGTGTTGACACCGTTAAACATTTTCTCTCTCACTCTCTCACTTCTCACACACACACACACACACACACACACACACACACACACACACACAGTATGTAGCAGTTTAGCTTTATACCTGTAGCTGCCTCATCTTCCTCGGGACGATTGGAATGTGTACACATGGCCGACATGTGGACGGAAGTTTTCACCTCGCTCTGTTACAGATTTAAACTTTAATGTATTTACGACACGTCTGTGTTTACGCTGCGGATTGCAAACTCCACGTTTGGCGCACTTTTCTTTGGCGCTTGCGTCTTGGCTTTTTAAAATAAATAAAGTGTGTGTGTGTGTGTGTGTGTGTGAGAGAGAGAGAGAGAGACAGGGGACAGAGAGTGAGTGCATGTTCACGTCCCCTCTACACCACTGGATGTTTGTGGTTGGGGAGGCGTGGCCTCGAGCTCAGATTCTCGGATGAAAATCACAGCGTCTCCGCTCACGTTGATAAGGCACTGAGCCTGCAACAAACACACACACACACACACACACACACTTTATAAATACAATTTAAATGAATGCACACAGTTGAATATTCTCTCTCTCTCTCTCTCTCTCTCTCTCTCTCTCACACACATCCACACACACACACACACACACACACACACATACTGACCTGGTTCTTGTTAGGGTTCTCCATAAACACACACTCCTTCATGCTGTAAGAGACGACAGCGTTTCCTCCCAGAGCAGCAACGTGCGCACGTACCATAGCAAACACCTCCGCTATAAATGAGTGCAGGAACCCACTCACACCACCCTCCTAAAACACACACACACACAGGTTGTTTTTGTTGGGACTGAAACCAAACTGTAAACCTCATAAATGTTTGTACTGTATAAGCGCGTGTGTGCGTGCCTCTCGCAGTGAGGTGGTCTCTCGGATGAAGAACATGTTGATGATGCCGAGGTATTTGATTATTTTGGTTCCAGGAATAAAAGACAGCGGCGTCATTTTCACAACAGTGACAGAACCTCCAGGGTACGAACGAGTCGACCTGAGAGACCGAGAACGACCTTCTGGCAACGGACTGGACTTCTCCTGAGACGACACTGAGTGAGAGAGAGAGAGAGAGAGTCACCAAGGAGAGAGAGAGAGAGAGAGTGTGTGTGCATCCACATTCAAATTTCCTCTCAATCAAAACTTTTTATCAGGGTTTAATGATTTAACAATAATTAATATTTAAAACATTCTTTAATTTAATGATTTGAAATAAATTGATTTCTGTTTGTTGTGAAATGAGACTCGTCATCACGTGCCTGTTCAACCCTGATATAAAGCCTTTACGCTGCATCATAACCATCACACACTCTGTACAAACATCCTGATGTTAAAGGGCACAACATCCTTCAGTCCTCTATTAAAGCGTCTGTAAGCAAGGTCAGCCATGTTGAAAAGAAGAAATCGAGGTTATATACCTCTGCACAGTAAGGCTGCAGTGACCTTGACCTTTGACCCCCACTATTTAATCACCACCCTTGAGTCAGAGTGGACTTTAATGAAAAGTTCAAAGAAAATCCCTTAAAGAAATTGAAAAATCACATTCACCAAAATGGCACATACGAGACTGCGGTGACCTTAACCTTTGACCTTCAAAATCTAATCAATTCATCATTAGGTCAATTTGGATGAAGCTTTCGCTGGAACAGAGGCAAAAAAACACCCCAGATAAACATCACCACCATAAACTTCTAACGCACATTTCACACAGAATCCTGCAGGAAGTGTTATTCTTTTCTTTCAACCAATCAGGAAGCAGCTTTCGTTCATTTAACACTGACTATAAAGCACAAAAGGGTGAAGCTGTTACTCAATTTTATTTAACTTTTAAAAACCAAGCACAGTTTAGCCAAATTGAGCTTTAGAAAAATTACTTACGGCAACTTTAAGCATTTATTGACGATACGCACGGCATATGTAAAACGTGCTTTAAAAGTTGCTTACCCTACCTTTAAATTGTTTCAACACTAATTATTATACAGCCTATGGGGTCACATTGACACTGTTTCCTCAGAGCATTTGTTGTAGTAATGATTATTAGAATCTACGCAGAGTTTAGATAAAGTGGTTAAATAATAAAAACGGCTTAAAGCACCTTTCATTTGTTTAGGAACAGGTTATAAAAATAGGAGAGAAGAACCATACAGATTATTTATTTTGTCTGCAGACTTATTTTACTGATGGTTAGAAGAATTCAAGAACAATTTAGCTGAAGCATGCGGTAGAAAAATTGCTTATTGCTCCTTTAAGTTGCTTAAGGACTAAAGCCAGTGAGAGTCACAGAGACTTTTATTTTGTCTCAGTACACAACTGATTGAGGAGAATTGCTCACAGCAGCTTTAGGTTAATGATCATGGTGCTCTGTCATGAAGCTTGTATAAGAACATGCACCTCAGTGTGTCATTCAGGTTAAATTGGGAAGGGGGGGGGGTGTCAAAACAAAGCGTAGCACCATAGGTCCGGGTGCAGGGGTGGATGAATGCATTCCTACTTGTTTTAATTGATCCTCGTCTTATGGTGTGAGCTTTCAGTCTAAGCTGCTCTATCCAGGAACTGCATCTGTCTGTAAAGGAACTGTAATCAACTGAGGGGGCTAGACTCACACACACACACACACACACACACACACACACACACACACACACACACACAGTGCGTACATAAGGTACACAAACACAGACACGGACAAGCGCATGCCATCACACCACATCACGCAAACACACAACGGAGGGACACACAGAGAGGAAAAGAAAGAAAAAAAAGAACAGAGGTATAAAAACAGCTGATGCTGGAGTGTGTGTTGCAGAACTGCAAACAGTTTCACACAAAAGGAGAACAACAACCAAAAACCATCACTCACCTCGGGCACTCGGAAGAGCTCCTGAAACATCGGCCAAACCTAACACACACACACACACACACACACACACACACACACACACACACTTTTACACAACTCTTAAAATCCCTGGTGTGGTAAACAGAGGCAGCACGATTCCACCAGAGGAACCAATCTGATTCCTGCTTCATACTTTCAAACTGTTAGGGTGGAGCTTGCGGCACTGCCTTCACTCACTGGTGAGAGGTAACGCTTTCACCGTTGTTTACTCAGGTCATGGCACCTCGGTGGAAACGTGCTTTGGGCAGGGTGAACAAGGGACTCGGGTGAATATGGAGGTGAGGATGCAGATGAAGGTGAGGGTGAGGGTTTACCTTTGGCAGAGCTCAGAGGGTTGGAGGAAGAGGAAGAGGAGGAGGATTCAGCAGGAAGCTCTAAAGGGAACTGAAGCTGCTCTTCGTTTTCTGTAACTGATGAGGAACAACATGTGCACCACCACCAGGGGTTGGGGGTTAGTATCGGCTAACGGGTTAGCTCAGGGACTAAACCAACCGCGTGAACGTGTTTAATACGTTAAATTTTTCTCACACACACTCGCACTCTCTCACACCCACTCACAAACACACACTCGCTCTCTCACACTCGCTCGCTCTCTCACCTTTGGTAAGTGTTTTCTCAGTGTTTGGCCGGCCGTTCTCCTGCGTCTGATCTTTATCGAAGCTCATGGCCACCGCCGTCACCGCCACCTGACACAAAACACACCAAACAAATGTTCTTTCTGTTATATGTATATGTGATGTATATAAAACATGATCGAGATACATACATTCAGTAGCTACTTAAACTCTGCAACATTCGCACATTTCGGTATCACATAAGCCACAGTAAAAGCTGAGCTAAAGGTCAGATGTTCACTAAATACACAAGAAATGATTCTGATTGGTTGGGAGCGGACGCAGTAGCCGGTCATGTCAAAATCCCATTTCACACAAAGGAGTTGTTGCTGTACTGCTGCATGTGTTTTGCGTTGTGTGCGTGAGGCATGACGTGTACCAGGATAGAACAAAATAATCAGAGGTGTAGTTACCTGTATGAGCTCATCCTCAGGTACAGCGACGGTGAAGTTCACGTGGCAGAGACAGCAGGGCACCATGGAGCGCAATTTAAAGTACAGACTCTGTAACATACATACACACACACACACACACACACACACACTCAAAATAATACAGTATGCAATCAGATTCTGCGTTAATGAATCACACTATAAGAAAGTGGGGATGGGGATGGGGGTATGCGCACGTTCTTACTTTGAGCAGGTTTTCACACAGATCATTGAAGATTTTATTCAGTCCCTGATTGGTCAGATTGGCACTGCTGAGTCGAAACACCCTCACAGATGTAAACATCTAGAAAAAAAAAAGAATAATTTATTCAGACCCAAGCAGATCGACCCCCCGTGTCATTAACAACCTGTGATGAAGGTGCAGAGAGCCGTGACAGAGGAAACGGACATCCTGAAGTCACAGTACCTGCAATCCTGAAGTCCAGTTCTGAATCCCAGGCATGATTTCTGTGTTGCAGCTGTAGAATCCTAACAACCAGAAACACACTCAAATAACTCATCAAAAAGTACCACTCTACACTACACTACACAGTATACTACACTATACTACACACAATGTTATACACTACAAACTTCACTATACTACACACATAACTATACACATAATACTACACACAATAATACACTAGACTACACACAATACTATACACTACACCACAAACTTCACTATACTACACACTACACTATAAACTACACTATACTACACACTACACTAAAAACTACACCATACCACACACAAAAATATACACAATACACAGTACACTATACTACACACAATACTATACACTACACACAATACTATACACTACACTATACACACAATACACTACACACAATACTATACACTACACTATACTACACTATACACACAATACTATACACTACACTACAAACTTCACTATACTACACACTACACTATAAACTACACTATACTACACACAAAAATACACAGTACACTATACTACACACAATACTATACACCTACATGCAATACTATACACTACACTATACTACACTATACACACAATAATATACACTAAACAACACTATAAACTACACTATACTATACACACAATACAATAAACTACACACAATACTATAAACTATATTACACTACACACAATACTATACACTACACTATACACCACACAATACCATACACTACACTATAGTACACACTACACTTCACACAATACTAGAAACTACACTATACCACACACAATACTATACACTACACTATACTACACACAATATACACTACACACACTACACTTCACCATACTACACAAAATACTATACACTACACTATACACCACACAATACCATACACTACACTTCACTATACTACACACAATACTATAAACTACACTATACTACACACAATATTATACACTACACACACTACTATACACTACACTTCACTATACTACACACAATACTATACACTACACACCACACAATACCATACACTACACTATACTTCACTATACTACACACAATACTATAATCTGCACTATACTACACACAATACTATACACTACACACAATATTATACACTACACACACTACTATACACTACACACACTACTATACACTACACTTCACTATACTACACACAATACCATACTATACACACAATACTACACTATACACACACAACACTATAAACTACACTATACTACACACAATACTATACACTACACTTCACTATACTACACTACATCACACACAATACTATACAGTGCACACAATACTATACACTACAATATACTACACACTACACTTCACTATACTACACACAATACCATACACTACACTATACTACACACTACACACAATACAATACTATACACTAGACTAAACTACACACAATACACTATAATATACAGTACACTATACTACACACACAATACTATACACTATACTATAATATACTCTACATTACACTATACACCGTAAACACTACACTATACACATACTACATTATATACACTATACACTGCACTACACACACAAACTATCGCACAGTTCATAATAGCCTACATTACACTCTGTGTACACACTGTAACACTATACACTCATTAACATTTAAATTAAAGTAAGTAATGACTATTTACAGATGTAGGAAGAGGAAGTGGTACCTGAAGGAGTCGGGGCATCGGTCAGGAGGGAATGAATATCTTCAAAAGCGTCAGTATCATCAATCTGTCAATAAAAATTATTATTAAAAACCTTCAATTATTATCAAAAACCCAGCTCCACCGCTCCACTACGGAGTCCGCCCAGCTCCACTGCTCCACTACGGCGTCCACCCAGCTCCACCACTCCACTACGCTATCTGGCAAACTATACTGTTCACCCAAACACTATACCACACCTTCCTCCAACTATACCATCAAACACATCAACTCACTTCTGTCTCACTGCATCACTGACTGTCTGTATGTCTGATTAACTGTAACTGCCCCTCCATCTGTCTGAATGTATTGCTGTCTGTCTGTCTCACCTCCAAAACAAAAGCATCCTTCTTCCCATGGGACAGGTCTAACTCTGACAATTCGTCAGAGCTCTCCGAGTGTGAGCGAAAGAGGCGGGACCGCTGCCGGGGCTCAGGGATGGGTGAGCCAATCAGCTCCTCAATAAACTCCTACATAAAAAACACAAGATAATCAGAGAACAGTCAGAGGACTGTGTTTGAGTGTGTGTGTGTGTGTGTGTGTGTATGTACTTACCGGGGGGTTAATCTCGTACAGCTCTTTGTTTTTGGCGATAGTGTCATTAATTTTCCTTTGCATGTTGGAGAGATGTTGTTCGTATGTGATGTCACTAGGGGTCTTTCCTGTGATCTGGATCCCTCCTGGAATTGGGAGTGCTGTTAGATACACACCTGTTGCTGACTACAACACACACACACACACACACACACAGGTTTTCAGTGAAGACGAGCTGGAAGATACATTTATATTAAATAATAATAACTACACTGAAGTGAATGCTCCAACGCTACATAGATTTCTTTTTACTAGTTTTATGCAAATTAATCATCCACATGCAAATGTTACGTAAATAATTTAATAGAAGTCTGATGGTTGGCGGCGTGTTCACAGTGTACTCACAGCCAGTCCAAGCAGCATGTTCTCTCCAACGCTGATCTGGATGCGCAGACCAAACAGAGCGTTCATGCTGCGCAGCTTCAGTTTGTTCATCAGCTGCGTGTGCAACTCGTACTCCAGGAACGGCAGAAGGTTACTGATGGTTGTGGCGTTCCCCTCACCCTGAGCCTTCTTCTTAGTGCGGCACAGCCTGGAGACGGAGTTATAGCTCTTTACCCAAAACAATTCTGCAGAAATGACCTTCACTGTGAAAATATTCAGAAACCTACGTAGAGAAACCTAATATTTTGAGCGATTGAAGGATTTCTGAATTCAGATGCACTGAAGATGACTCTCTTTACTTTTCTTTGTTCTTGTAAATAATTTGGTAGAATCGTACACGTTTTGGGGTATAAGACAAAGGGGCGCTATCAACTGGGAAGCGGGAACATTATCATCAATCAAGAATCGACAGGCACGGGGTGGGATTCAATAAGATTATTCTTCCCACTCCTTTTCAAATATGTTACAGTCGACACTTTCATTTGATTCAAACTTTTTATTATTTTCATTAGTATTTTTTTTATTGCTTGATTTATTTTGTCTTTTTTTTTTTAAGTACTGTTTCTTGTTTACTGTTTTTTTACATGTCTGAATTAATAAATAAACATTATTCATTAATTTATTAAAAATGATCAAAGTTCAAAGCTCCACTTACTAAAAACCTAGCAACCACCTGGACTGTAATAGGAACAATTAACACCCCAGCAACCATCTGAGATTCCTTAGCAACCACCTACCTACAACCTAACAACCATCTGGGGTCTTATTAAAACTTTTTGGGAACACCTAGCAACCAAGTGAAATGTCACAGCAACCACCTAGCAACCAAGTAAAATGTCATAGCAACCACCTAGCAACCAAGTGGAATGTCATAGCAACACCATAGCAACCAAGTGGAATGTCATAAGAACCACCTAGCAACTAAGTGGAGTGTCACTGCAACCACCTAGCAACCAAGTGGAATGTCATAGCAACCACCTAGCAACTAAGTGGATGTCATAGCAACCACCTAGCAACCAAGTGGAATGTCACAGCAACCACCTAGCAACCAAGTGGACTGTCATAGCAACCACCTAGCAACCAAGTGGAATGTCATAGCAACCACCTAGCAACCAAGTGGAATGTCATAGCAACCACCTAGCAACCAAGTGGAATGTCATAGCAACACCATAGCAACCAACTCTAAAACTATCAGTATATAAAAGATTATAAAAGATTTCTGAGTTGTATATAGTGTATATAGGTGTGTGTGTGTGTGTGTGCTGTACCTGGCCTGTATGAGGCAGCCTTTGCCGGTGACGTGTGCCTCAGATGGCACGTCTATAGTAGTGAAGAGAACGTCAGGGACTTTATGGCGGCGGCAGCAGTGGCAGTACGTGAGCTGAGCCGGAAACGGCATGTTCAATTCATCATACGGAATGTGACAAAAACCACAGGCAGGAGGGACAATGTCATCAAACCTGAAACACACACACACACACATTAGCACAAACCACAGTGACCTCATTGATCCATCATGTATTTGGTATTTTTTGTAATAATAATGGAAATCATATTCTGACATTTTTAAATACATAAAAATAAAAGTTTATTTAAATAAATTTGGTGACATTCAAATCTTTTATGAAATATATTTCATATTACTGAATTAATCTACATACAATTCAATTCATAAATATTTTTATACATAAATAAAATTTATATATATTAATATTATATATTTTTATATATAAAGTCATTAAAAACTAAACTTGGCTGGACATATGACTAGAACACACACAGACACACACACACACACACGCGCGCACGCACACACACGCACATGTTTTTCCTCCCTGAGTGTAAAGGTGTTAGTGTGTGTGAAGCCCATCGACACACACACCAGCCTCGTTAGTAAAGTTTTAGTGAGGTTAGGAGTCCGTCAGCATGGGTCATGCGATTAACCTACCCTAACGAGGCTGTACTACCCATCTCACCCTCGCCCCTCTCAGTGCCGTGTTGCCGTGACAACCTGTGGTCCGTGTCCAGCGCGCCATCCTGAATGAAACGGGAGCTGAGGATCGCCGCGGTTCCCGACGCTGACAGAATACACACCTCCTCGCTACAAACATGCGCACACACACACACACACACACACAATAAGTAGTAATTAATAAGAAGAAGAAATAGTAGATAAAATAACAAATTTTAATAACAATTTACACACACACACACACACACACAACTCAGAAATCTTTTATAATCTCTTTTTAGTTATGCTGCCATAGTTAGTCATGCCGGAGTCCCTGCTTGCACCCAGCACTAAAACTCTTCTTTTAC
>JAQMYF010000001.1:63454022-63476181 GCA_030014195.1 Neosilurus mollespiculum
TGGGTCCTGCAGTACCGCTGAGCCTCGTCCCAGGTTTTATTCTCCTTCACCAGGATCAGGAACCGATAACAGTAGAAGGTTCTTTCATTATTACACATGTAGTCCACCTTGAACCCTGAATATGTAGAACCTGTGACAGCACAGCTGAATCCGTATTGCAGAGAGAAACTCGCATTACTAAACCAGTTTGGGAAATAAAGTGGTTCTCCATCAGACCATGTCCAGGTGGTTTTGGTTCTTCTCTTCAGCCCGATAAAACTTCCGAAAGAACCGGGCCCAGATTGTAAAAGGCGTGTTTTTTCCTCCATGTTGCTGATGGTGGCCAGATCTTTGTAGTTTTCTCTGCAGTACGACTGAGCATCATTCCAGTTCAATTTTTTGTGAATGAAAATATATTCTCTTATCATGCCTACAGCCGAACCACAACCACAACCTACCGCCAGCAGGAAAATAAAAACCAGTGGTTTCATCTCTGCTCTGAAGCGTCTGAGATCAGTACGTCTTTACACGTCTCTACACGGCGTCTTCATATGATTTCGACGCAAAGTAAACAAGTCTGGTAATGTAGTTGGTCCGCATCTATTCGTCTTACATCATTTGTCACGTCATGCATGCAAAAATATACAAATACATGATAAAGACTTTATCATGGCGATGGAAAAAAACAAATACACCCCATTGTGTACTGAAACATCCACAGCTACTGCATTCCTGAAGAAATGAGGTGCCAGAGCGGAGCATTGCACGTATCGGTGATGGAAGGTATTCCGTGTAAGCAGATGTTGGTGAGAGCGTATGTTACTTTGCTGCTGTTTTTGTTGAGTGATGGTTGGCTGAGAGGTTCCCCGTCTGTGCCGTGATTTGTCGAGTCTCCTGGCGAAGTCCACTTCGCCGTCTCCACCTCATAAAACATGACACTTTTACTTTATACTGCATTTGTGATGTCATGCATGCAAAAACATGATAATGCCCTCAACAAGGAGATAAACAAAGAAACCGGACTCTGGTCTGGAAAAAAATAACTGCTCAAAAAATGCTTCCTGTTCATCTGTGCACTGTAATTACATTATTTTTAGGATTTTGGGGTTAAACAGAGAATAAAGATGTTCAGGAAGTAAGCGAGTCGTTCCAAAGCCCTTTAGAACATCTGTACTTTCTGGTTCTGAGCTGATCTTTGATTTCTGGACGAGTTTCTTGACACCATCTTGGTTTCGTACGACTGCTGAAGTCAGAGAGCGATCAGGAGAGGGGTACGAAGGACTTTCTGAAATACTGGAGCAGCGACAGGACACCGTGACGGCCCTCATCCACATGTGGACACAATGGAGCACAGTGACATTACCACACAGTGACGTTCCTCCAGAGCTGATAAAAAGGACAACAGGAAACGTTATCCTGGATTTCTTCTCAAAACCCAAGCGCCACTAAATCCTTCCAAAACATCTTCTGGGTGTAATCCTAAAACCTACTCCACGTGTACCTCCCATCTATTACAGACTCGGGATAGTGTCTGAATTCATTTAACGTAAAGTGTAAAAACTTGTAGTCTGCTTTTCATTGCCATGTAGGATATAATAAACCTATTATTCACCTCTGAGCTGGTGGATAATCAATAGGTTATCAGCGATATCCACCTCACCTTTAGAGAATGATCGAAGAGCCGAGAACCAGAGGTGTGAAAGCAACAGGAAGCTGTTTTTGACAAAAATAACGAGAGATTTTCTAATATAAAAATCACCATATGATTCAAGATCATAAAGAAGATGAAGGGCCCATCCAGGCACACCTGGACCTTATTTACGTTTTTTACAATTTGTGGTTAGACCACTGTGACATTCAGCACCTAAACTGTTACTTATTCTAACTGCAGATCTCACATATCTCTCTCTCTCTCTCTCTCTCTCTCACACACCCACCTACACACACACACACACACATGAGCAGAATTTTTAAGTAAAATGTTTTAGCTTTTATTTATTCTGTGATATAAAAGAAGACAGAATGAAGATCAATTGTACAATTTCCTGTAGGTTACAGCACCATTCCAGAAGTTTCTACACATTCATAATAAGAAATATTCCGTCTCTACACCAATTATAAAAGTTTATACTGAATTGTAAAATCGTATAACACTTATTAACTCAAAGATAAGCTGAGATGGAAACGGAGAATAAAAAATACAGTATAAATTATAAAGAATAAACAGAATAATAAAAATCCACTGCACTGGATATTATACATAAAACAGTAGTCAGTCAGTCAGTTCATGAAGGGTTAATTAAACGAGCTACAGCGCAAACAGAACCATTCGGTATTTAAAGGAAATTCAAGTCTTCTCATCACCATTCTCTTCATTAACGAGCACTTTAAATTCCCCAGTTTATAAAACACACACACACACACACACAGGAATCGCTCAGTCGTCCCAGTGTGTGATGACGTTCAGTACGGTTCACTAAAACATCGAATCGTGATTAAGAATCAGTACGGCTCTGCTTTCAAACTCCGGTAGAGACAGCAAGTGAAAATCATCCCCACGATCTGAAACAAAAACAAAACAGTCTTAGTCACAGTCGGCAGGTCCGGGCTGGGCAATAAACGGATTCGCTAACGGATCATCACCACTAAGCAACCATTCATATCCTCAGCTGACTGAATATCACGATTCTGCAAAAATCCAACAAGCCCGAGCAGGTGAGCGCCCCCCGGTGCCTGCCTACGCACTTACAGTCTGCTGTCATGTTTTTCATGTTCTTTTGTCTCCTAACAGAATTTTTAAACCATAATTTTAACACAAATATACATCTACTGTGATAAATATCCATATCGGGGAAATACCAGAAAATATCATGATATATCTGTTAAGTCGTATCGCCCAGCCCTGCAGCATGTCCCAGTGTTTTATTCTGAACTGTATCGAAACACACACAACATTCATTCATTAACAAAAAAACAAAACACCTGGTCATGTGACCAAGATACCACAAAACAGCAACGTCAACTCCTCTGTCCTGAAATTACCATAAAAATTTGTTATAATAAATAAAAAAATAAAAATACAGCTCTACCTCAGACACCGGAGACTCTGTCCTTTAGATGTTACATAAACAACTCATTACAAAAACTTCACCGTATTAAAAGCGAGACTGTACACATGACTCTAAATGAGCAGTTGCTATAAAAACCATGATGCTTTAACAAAAAACAAGCGTATTCATATAATCCTGTGATGTTCTGACCAATCAGAATCCAGCATTTCAGGAAAATAAAACAGTCACGAGAGACAGGACTTTTATTTTTATTATTATTTTATTTATTATTATTAATAATAATAATAAAAGTTCATAAATGTTTTAAATAATTTTTTAAATTTAAAATCATGTCTCACCTGTACACAGGCCACACCCACACCAACTGCTCCAATCAGCTTTAAGTGGTCCATGATAAAGTTCTCCAGCTTAGTAATGCAGCCGCCCTGAGAATAAACCAGAGAATTATAATAATAATAAAAATAATAATACAAGATTACAGAGGCAGGTGGTGTGTATATATAATAAAATTACACAAAACATGAAATACTACCTTTATACAACTTCATTTCAATCGAAGTAAATCAGTTATATTTCTGCATATTTCTTTTGGTTGTTTTTATTTTTTAACTATTTTATATTTTAGTGCATTATTAGCAATTTCTGTAAATGACACTCAAATTAAGAAATACATTTATTCATCTCTGTTAAAACTATTACATAAAACATTAGACTCATATAAAGTTAAACAAAATTAAACTGCATCGCCGCATCATTCAACCAGAAAAATCAAACCACAAACAAAATTATACCACTATGTGAGAAAGTAATCATCATCATCATCATCATCATCATCGGTGTGCAGGTGTGGATTAGGATTGATACCACTGCCCCCTGCTGGGCAAATCAAGGACAAGAAACCGGACAGCCCTGAGGAAACCCACTGGGATGTTCTCACTCACCTCCACTTTATAAATGTTAGAGGGATGAACTCTTTCTCCACAGCCCAGTCTTATTGTCTTACAGCAGCTGTCTGGTACCTTCTCTGTAACCGAATTATTGTGCCAAAGGCTCTCCATCCAATCAGACGAGTTGTGGCTACCGCAGCACTTAAACTGAGACAGAGGAGAAGAAAACACAACATTCAAACAAATTCTTAAGTGATGATCACGGACAGTACCGACAGACGGGTGGTGTGTAAAATAATAATTATTCTCTTTTACCTCTTGCTGTAGTTTATCCACAGCAAGCGTGATGTGCTGGCTTTCAGTTTGGTTGTAGTTCTTCACCATCGTTTCCTTTAGATTTTTCTTCAGCTCTTCACTCAGCTGGATGAAACAGTGAAAAGACTAATTCTCAAAAAAAAATGGATTTCCATACGTTTATTTAAATTACTTTTGTAGTGACTTTGGTAAAAAAAAAAAAAGAAATTCCATGCCCCCCGGGCGCAGTACGATGAGACGAGAACTTACCCTTTGGTAGTATATGTACGCCAAGACTCCAGCCAGGATCTCCAACAGGAAGATACACAACAGCAGCACAAAATACTGAAACAGGACAAAAAAAGGAATAAAAAATAAATCCATGGAGACTAAAGTGAAACAGGGTGAGGGTCTGATCTCACACACACACACACACACACACACACACACACAAAAAGATCGATATTAATATTAATCCCTCCCTGTGTGTGTAACTCTGAGCTCAGGACAGTTTCACAGTGAGGTGAGGAGTCACACTTCACTACACACTACACCTCCGTCTCAAACTTAAGATGCACTAATACCTCAGAGAGTAAGTGTGTGTGTGTGTGTGTGTGTGTGTGTGTGTGTGTGAGTGTGGGACACAACACACAGATATTTCTACCTGCCCAGGCCTGTACATTTATAAACATGTGGTGTAGAAACAGAGAGAGAAAGAGAGAAGGCGTGGGGGGAGATGGATAGAGAGAGACAACCTTTGGCACACAAAGAATATTTAAGATCAGTGATCAAGTTTTTAAAAAGAAATTTTAATATTACGCAAAAGTTTTTTCCAGTTAAATTAACAGCTGTATCCTAAGGATGTTCTCACATGTAAAGGATATGACTGCTAAATAGTGCAACCTTTTTTTATTTGGTTGTTTTCGGTTTCGGTTGGCCGAAAAAATGCGCAGCCTCATCGAAAACCTTCAATAGAGATTATCACTGAGGATCCGCGGCCTGTACTGGCTGTGTGTCATGTACTGTAATAAACCTTACAGTTACTTAAAATGTAAATAAAACAAATCCAACTGCTTTTATTCCTCTGTGTATTTTACATGTAACCTCCGTATGATTATCTCGAGTCCAGTGGGTCCGGGTGAACTACCAGCATGAGCTGCTCAGCTTTGGTTTATGGGACGGCCGCTACTTCAGCCTGCACGAGTGCGGAGCTGCACGTAGAACCTGCACTTTCCCCCGCGATGCGTTCATTCCATGTCAGATCGGAGTATAATTACCTGTTAGAGGTTTTGAATAATTAAACCTGGGGATTTATTATTTATTTTGTGCATAACAGACTAGACCAGCACAGGACCGCCGCTTTATAGAAGAAGTGGATTCGCGTGACCTGTGCATAATTTCACGAGTTTTTCGTTGTAAAGATTCATGTGCCGTGCAAAAATCAGTAGCTTGAGCCGTTCAAAAACAATCAAAAAGGGCCAAACTGCTTCCGAAGCTCTTGGCTCGTATTCGAGCCACTCTGCCGCTCCAAATTTTGAGAAGGTCCAAAACTTTTTCCCAAGACCACAAAAATGGACCATTTACCTCAAATTCGACCGACTAACTCCAAAAAAATATTTATTACCCTCGAACTAAAATTTGATTGTACATTCGGCTGTGATTGCTTGCATGTGAGCTAGGCTTAAAACTAGGAGACTGTAACATGTGAGAACACGCCAGCCACGCCCCTAACTCCACCCCTTACTTAAACACTGACCATAATAATCTTCTATACACAAGAATGTTTGGTTCTTCTACAAATTCTGTGAAGGTCAGTTCCTCACCACTCTCAGAAGCCGCCTGTTCTCTTTAAAGGTGGCGCAGCAGCCCAGAATCCCTGTTACCATGACGACCACCCCGGCCAGGCAGAGGATGTAAGCTGACACAACGTAGATCCGGGAGGACAGCAGGCTGATGTAGTCACTCTTCTTCACTAGTGTCCACAGTCCTACAGCCATCACAGCGCCCCCTGCCAGCTGGGAGGACAGAAACATATCCTTCATTCTCTTCATTACTTATAACACATTCATTACAACAAACAAACCCCACAGACACGTTCCACTCACCCAGAACAGGAAATTAAACATGAACAGGAGGTACTTCAGGCACACCGTCCCACACCGTTCGTTCTTGTTTACACCCATCCTAAAGGAGGGCGAGATGGCGTTAGGTCAGGATTACTCTGTATTTTAGTTTAGACACCACATGGCTGCTGTGTGCGTTTCTGAATCCGATGTCTGATGTTACTGTAAACACTAGACAGAACTGACTCTAAATAAATCAATGAATAATTTTATATTTTTTATATTCAGTGCTGTCTGTTTTCTCCTTTCTGACTGTGATGATCTCCTGAACATGCTGTGTTTCTACAGACATGTTACCCTTTCTCTAGAAAATAACTCACAAATCAATAAATAAACTGCAATCCAAAACACTTCCTGCAGGTGAGTCAATTCAGAGTCAAACAGCTCTGACTCTCTGAACTGAACTGTGGACATGATGAGTGCAGAAAACACGCCACGACTCTGTTTACACTCGACACACACTCACCCCGTTACGTTTGTGTGTAAATTAAGTTTAAATAAAAGACTTTTCTCAGCACCTCGTTACCTTTCCACGCACGCAATTTAAGGTTTCTATAAACGTCTTTATTTTTTATCCTTACAAACAACTTTTAAACTAGTTCGACACTTTGTTAATTTATGATCAATTTTTAATAAACACTAAACAAATAAATAAACAAGTTTATGTCTGACAATAATTAATCATCTGAAAGATTTTATTATACATTATTTAATCTCTTTCTCTCTGTCTGTCTTTCACTCCCTCTCTTTCTTTCCTTTCCTCTCTCACACACAGAGGAGAAAATAAGCAGTTTTAAGTGTCATAAAAGGAAAAATGGATATCCTTGTTACCAGTAATGAAATTCTAGGACTCAAATAACGAGTCGAGGCAGGTCAGAGACTTACTGAGATGACTCATGAAGGATCAGGGATTACTCAAAGTCTCTCTCTCTCTCTCAGTCTGTAATTCTCAGTAATAAATGTGTAGAAAGATGTGAGTCGGAGATTATATATACAGCGTCTGTGTGTGGTGTTTCTAGATGGATCTGTACCTGACGACGATGAACACCTGTATGAGTAACTGCACTGATTGTTCACGTTAACGCCCGCGTCCGCTGTCCTGACTCACTCAGTGGAAAGGGGGTTTCCTCTCATCCTTCCCTCGTTCTTATATCATACTCTCGCCGTTTACCTGCCTGAACGCAGACCGTTACTCACTGCTTTTAAATAGTTTCCTCCGGAAGGTATTTTCTGATTAACAGCAGATATTTCACCACCTCACATCCAATAATTTCAATAATCACACAAACGAAGAGACAGATTCACGATCCCGAGGACCGACATTCTGAAATCGTAAAACAACCTTGCATACTCAATAAAAAACAAAACCCATCAAGATCATCACTGCAAACTGAGGCGCAGTAACAAGTGTTTATAGTGACACTAACGTCTCCTTCCATAACTTGAATTTTTAAAAAATTGAGATTTTCTAATCTCCCTGTAATGAGATTTAATATTTAATGTCAGCAATAACAAATATGCATATACTACAAATCATTGTAATTGTATTTATCCGGAAGTTGCTTTAAAAGGAATCTTGTTTATTTTTATGTAAGTGATAATTATGTAACAGCTAACAGAACTTCGCAAAAACAAAACAAACAAACAAACAAACAAACCAAGAAATCATAGAAGGAATAAAGTGCTAATGTTTACATTACTTGCTAATGTAGTTTACAGGTTTACAACTTCACAGATCAGCAAACAACAAATCATCATCATCACCATCATCATCATCATCATCATCATCATCCACACTGAAATCTCCCCTCGTGCCGTTAGCGAGTATTAGCTTAGCATAAAAGTACCTCAGGAAATCTGTTCGCGCGGAATGCTAGTTAGCTTTAGCTCGAAGCTACAGATTTTTTTTTACCTGTAAACGGTGAAATAAAGCAGCAGCACTACTGATGAGGCTCAAACAAAACAAAACACCCTAATTAAAAACTTTTAAAAGACTTCTAAAAACTTTCCCTTTAAAAAATAAACATAAATAAATACGAGAATTGTTTCCTCAAAGGTTTAAAGTTCCTTCTCCTCAGTCCAGGTATGAAACTCCACAACAACAGAGCCTCACCCGGACCAGGGCTAAGGGGCGTGTCCTCAGAGGAAGACCCGCCCTTACCAAGCCTGTGATTGGTTCCATCTCTTCTCTATCCACGTGAAGGCCATTTTTTCCAGTGAATCAAATCAATCGGCTCACATTATCAATATGAACCGACTCTTTCAACTCCAAAACAAATCACTGAGATTTTTTTTTTAACCTGAAACTAAAAGTGACATCACACCGCTATAACCAGGGTTTAAATAAACAGCAGCCATAAATTTACTCAATATTTACACTCCTTAGAAGTTCCATTAGTTTATTTTACTAACAGTACAATAATGTATATTATTAAAACTTATATTAGAAATAGTGAATCTTTTTAAACGTGTAAAAATGCCAGTTTATGTAAAATGTTACAGGCTTTATAACACTACATTGTGAGTTTGCATGTTCTCCCCGTGCATGCATGGGTTTTTTCCGGGTACTCTGGTTTCATCCCACAGTCCAAAAACATGCACAGTAGGCTGATTGACTGTTCCAAATTGCCCCTAGGTGTGAGTGTGAGTGGTTGTGTGAGTGTTGTCCTGCGATGGCCTGGCGAGCTGTCCAGGGTGTACCCCGCCCTCACCCAGAGTCGGCTGAGATGGGCGCCAGCCTCCCCGCGACCCTAATTAGGATTAAGTGATTCATTTGCACAATCACTTTATCCTACTAAATGTGCCATCTCTGAGCAGCTTGCCAGGTCATCGCAGGGCAACACACTCACAACCTCCACACACACACACACCTAGGGCAATTTGGAACAGCAATCAGCCCAGAAGAAACCCCCGCAAGCACAGGAACATGCAAACTCCACCCAGAAACACAAACATTCTGCTTGGTCATTTAATAACGGGTGAATCTGGAGTCCTGCTGAAGGCGTCCTGTCACAGGAAGCAGAGATGTTTTAGGGGGAAACATTTGAGATCAGATTATCGTGTTTCATGGCTCTGCCTCTGATTAGAACACACACACACACACACAGGCTGCTTCTCACTCTGGAGTAACATTTCAGCAACCAGTGGTGAATTACAGAAACATCCTGAATCAAGTAACATCCTCTTTCTGAAAATGAGCACAAACTCTGCTCTAAAAAAAAACAGTAAATAAAACACTCAGAAGGAAATTAATCAACACCAGAGCAGCACGATGAGGTCTGATGTAAAGCGATTACCATCCAGAAGTGTTTTATTTCTCTTACACCTGTGATTTAAAAATAAGTAGGATTTTTCCTTTAAGTTCAGTACTTCATTCATTTACATTATGAACCACATTTCTTGTTGTGGAAAATCTGTCAAACAGGAGAACATCTGAAATTGCTTGTTAGAGCAGCTAAACAAAAAAAAAAAAACCCCCACGCAGCTAATTTCATGTTACAAAAAACCTCAACGAACATAACCACTCCTGTCCTGGGCACTTACGGGAAATGGACTTAACCCTACAACTGCATTAAAATTTTACACACTCCACATCACATACAGGTGTAATATCTAAAGTTTGATATTTATTTTTATACCTCTGATATTTTTACAGAATGTTTCCTTAGTCTTCACGAGGCTCTGCCCTTAGACAGTCTAACTAACTTCAGGTTTGTTCAGGAACATTACATCACACTTTCCCAGCACAACACTATAAATTAAGACTTCTGATATAAAAATACTTAAATCTTCCATTTTGTGTCAAATCGTTCAGTTTAATTAATGCAAGACTCAAACCTTGTATTTTACAATTTACACACAGACACAAATATTCAATAGTAGTTTCAGTGCATCATTTTTTCTTTATTGAAAACATGAAGCAACACCAGATCTGAAGGCTGAATTGTTATAATAAAAATAAACTCTACAGACATGTATGATCTGTTTCCTTTAGTCCCTTGGGTACCATTTCTCACCCAAACACACAATATTGTTTCTGATTCTTTTATTAATACTTGATTTGAGATACTTTAAAGCAGGAATGTTTGATTCTTGGAGGACTTTTACTCCTGAACAGACAGGAAGGGTGGGATTAGTGCATGAGCTCTTAGTGGTCTCAGTTTTAAGACTATGGAATGGGTTTCAGCTTTAAAGCGAGTGCACCATTTGAGCCAGTAGCAACAGGCTAATCAGGATGGGCGGGGTCTTCAAAGTTACTGTCCGTTTTTCACACTGAGCATCTTCTCCTGCGAAATAAAAAAAACAAACAGTTATGCTTCCTGCAGTGAGTTACAGTAAGATCGTGTGCCGTACCGGTGAAGCCCACCCCCAGGTATACAATCGCACCTTGATCATGCCTTCAAGCTTTATGGCGTCAGCAGCAAATTTGCGGATGCCATCTGAGAGCTTCTCAACGGCCATGCGGTCCTCGTTGTGCAGCCAGCGGAAGGTCTTCTCATCCATGTGGAGCTTCTCCAGATCAGAAGCCTTTGCTGTACGCACACACACACACACACTAAGTTTTCCCTGCCCTCAGACCTCCTCTTAACCCTTTTTGGAGAGCCCCCAATGCTGACCTTTCTCTGGAGTGAGAGTGCAGGACACAGTGCTGTGGTCCTCACTCAGTTCTCCCAGCAGTCCTGGAGAAATGGTGAGAAGATCACATCCGGCCAATGCCTTCACCTCACCGGTGTTCCTGAACGATGCCCCCATCACCACGGTGCTGTAATCAAACTTCTTATAGTAGTTATAGATCTTCATTACACTGATCACACCTGAACGAGCAAAAGAGACAGGAGTGAATACAACAACATGTGGATGGGGTCACCGTACACCTCATATCAATAAAATTTTAAAGCAGTTTGTGAATCCAGTGAGCCGTTTCTATAGCGACAATAACTTACTTTAACCTGAGCAACAATGAATCAACTCCAACCAATCAAAATCCAGGATTTAACATCACTGTCATGTCATTAATACCCAAGAACTGATCAATGTTAAATGTGGTTCTGTAAATGAGCCAATTCAGTCCTTGATCACATGACTTTCATTTTATCTACATATATTTTATTTAGGACTCCGAGGAAGGTTCTAGAATGTGCCGGTTTTATTTTCATACAAGACTACTATTAAAATCGCAGGTTCAGATTGAGGACGTTCTCCTGCACATACCGGGGTCCTCGAGCGGCTCATAGGTTTTGCGATCTGTGTTTTCTTTGTACCAGTCCAGGATGCGTCCCACAAAAGGTGAAATGAGCGTGACCTTTGCCTCGGCACAAGCCACCGCCTGGGCGAAGGAGAACAGCAGGGTCATGTTACAGTGGATGCCATATTTCTCCTCCAGCTCCCTGAGAAACAAGCAAAACTACAATCAGGACAAAATCTACAGCATTTTAACCTAACTTTCTTTACTAAATAAATAAAGTGCCATACCGCCCAGCCTGGATGCCCTCCCACGTGGAGGAGAGCTTGATGAGTACTCGATCCTTACTCACTCCAGCCTCCTCGTACAAAGAGATGAGCCGCCGTGCTCGAGTCACCATCCCGTCTTTATCGAATGATAACCTGAAGCAGACAGAATCAGTCCTGAACATTTTCCTAAATACGAGAACCAAATGCTTAAGTACAGAGCGTGAGGCGTTACCTGGCATCCACCTCCGTGGAGACTCGACCCGGAATCTTCTTCAGGATCTCTACACCGAAGCTGACGAACAGTTTGTCCATAGTGTTGGTGATCTGCTCCTCTTCAGTTCTGCAAATAGAAACATCTGTTAAAATAAAATACTGCACTCTGGATAAGGGATGGGCCACAGGACCTAAATATTATGCATGACATGCATCACAATTAAATAATAAATTAGCATGGGGATTTTTTTTTTGCAGCATTTACAACATTTTTCATGTTAAAGTAACACGAAGGAAAAAAATTAAGACACTGGAATAATTGTGGAAGTGGGCAGGGCTTCTAGGTGATCAATTACAATCAGTGTCATCAAAACACACACTTAACTGTCAACCAATCAAGATTCATGCATCAACTGTCTTGTGTGTTAAAACAATCCTGTGCAGAATGCGTGACGTCTTCATGAGTGTGGATGATCTC
The DNA here is from genome assembly GCA_030014195.1 of Neosilurus mollespiculum. Taxonomy (NCBI): domain Eukaryota; kingdom Metazoa; phylum Chordata; class Actinopteri; order Siluriformes; family Plotosidae; genus Neosilurus; species Neosilurus mollespiculum. Next base: position 63,466,519 of record JAQMYF010000001.1, read on the forward strand.
TTACCCGGTGTTGGCGATGCCATATTTAATAGCCTGGTCGACGAGGTGCTGATAGGTGGGCATTTTTGCCGCTGCCAGGATGAGCGATGGGTTGGTTGTAGCATCCTGAGGCTTGTACTCCTCAATCGCTGTAGATCTCAAAAGAAATACAATGAGAGCTCATCACTTATTCAACGCCTCATCAGTATTCTGCCTTACAGAAAGGCTGCTTTGGATATAAATATTACACGTCTCAAAAATATGCAAATTTAATTAGGATAACTGTTTCGGTCATCAAACTTTCAGGAAAGCGATCAACTCTAGGCAGAACACGTCTCCCCGCCGCATCACTTCAGAGTCCCACTGCACATCCATCATGGTTCTCATCACATCACAACACAAACTACACAAGAATTCACCCGGGCCACATCAGTGTCTGATTCACGAACAGAACACCTTCAAATCAAAGACCCCCGGCTGCACCTTTACTGCATGTTAATATTCAACTCCGCTTCATACGACTTGTTTGAATGTTCAAACTGAGACGCATATAAAAGGAAGTGTTCTTCCATTCTTGCGATATATTACAACACTCTCTGGTTCCTTCAGTGTGTTCAGACATGCACTGTTCCCTGGGGCATCTGCATTTTTATACCATTATACTCACTGCAGCATGACAGTGTATTAATTGCTCTGATCAATTGGTGAAACAGTCCCTCTGTAAAATTCATTCTACACCTGCTATTACGAATCCTTAATTAATGCAGTCCACTTACTCATCCCCAGTGTAAACAGGGACCCAAAAAACAACAACAACAGAATGTCTTCTTTTGTTCTATACAATACAATATTTCTCCAACGAGAGACAACTCAGCTTTCCTCAACCATGTGCACACCAACATGCATACAGCAACACACACAACCAATAGACTCAAACACGTCCTCAGACCAATCTTACAACATGAGGTTACAATTGTGCAAAACGTATGAAGGTGGACTGAAGAAACAAAAACCACACGTACCCCAAAAAAAAAAAAAAAAGCTTCATCTCAAACTGGTAAATGTGTACAGAAAGAGCTGCACTGCACTTCTGCACAAAAGAGGGAAAAAAAAGTGAGATTGTTAGCTTTTCTTCCTCCTATGACACTCAATTTAATGGTACTAGCCAAAACAACGCCAAACAGTTCTGCACAGTGTACATTTTATTTTATTTTAATTGATAAATGTGGGGCCGTGGTGTAGTGGTTAGGGTGCTGGGCTCATGATCAGGAGGTCGTGGGTCCGAATCCCCGTTAGACTCTGGACAAGGTCTTAACCACAAGTCCACCCAGCAGTATAAATGGGTACCAGTGAAAATTACTGGGAAGGCAACCTGCGATGCACTAGCGTCCTATCCAGGAGGAGTCAAACTCCAAGCCGCTTCACGCTATGGAAACCGTGGATAAGCACCAGGCCTGATCAGCCACTAGGCTCGGATGTAAAAGCCCAACAGACTTACCTTAGCTTTAATTGATAAATCCCACGATTAGGTAGCTATAGGTCCATCTTTGTTTTATTTGATTATTTTATTTTTAAAAACCTGAGTATTTTTTAATTTCCAAAAACTTATTAAAAAGAAATTTATTCGCTGAGGTCACAGGGAGGCTGGTGCCCATCTCAGCCGACTCTGGGCGAGGTACACCCTGGACAGCTTGCCAGACCATCGCAGGGTTAACACACACACACACACACCCCTAGGTGTGATTTGAAACAGCTAAATAGCCTACTGTACATGCTTTGGACTTTGGGAGGAAACTGAAGTACCCAGAGGAAACCCACACAAGCATGGGGAGAACATGCAAATTCCACACAGAAACGCCCAAAGCCCAGAAATCGAACCCAGGTCTTTTTCCAAACATGCTCACCACTGTGTCACCCCATATAAAGAAAATTCATGATCGTTATTACTATTTTATTATTATTATTAATATTATATTTGCATGCTCAAAATTAAATTAAACTTTGCTCTTCAAATATTTCTGGGTGTGCTTTTATCAGCTGGGGCAAATTTCAGACAGGCTAAGAAACAGGACACCAGATCCTGAGACTGAAGGCCAAAATGTGACCTGATACACTGGGTTCTGTCTCGTCATACTGACTTCGCAACACATGAGGAAATGTTTGCTTTGCATCAGACACAATGAGCAAAGACCAGATTGCTTCAAACTTCCCCATTCAATTAAAAAAAAAAAAGAAAAAACGAAACAAGTCCTGGCTCAACTCAGCACAAACCTAAACTAGATCTTTAGTGTGCTTCTGGTGAACTTTCTGTACGACCTTAGAGTTTTGTGCTCTTAAGAAACCTTTAAATCTGATACTACTCTGATAACACAATGAACACTTCACCATTTAATGATAACCCAGGTTCACTCAGTGGCACACACCCAACATCTCAACCGCTTTAGAGCTGCAGAGTACGCGCAGATGAGCGACGACTTAAAGGAAAATAAAAATTTAAAAAGTGCGTCATTATTATCTATTAATAGTTTACAAGACACTTCTTGAACCATCAGAGCCACTCCTGTGTGAGGCTTGCTTTAATGCTACAGGGAGAAGTTATGATGGAACAATGAGCAAATGCTACAGGTGATTTCTACATCACATCACAATAATAAACACCAAGTAATTACTAGGAAATAACAACAGGGAAGCTCTAGAAGAAGTCACTATAAACTCTATTTCTCTGTCACGGTGTCCCTTTTCAACATTAAGGTTATTATACAGAACAAAACAAAAATAGATAAAAAATTAAATAAAACTGGTACACAAGTATCTTATACTTCAGAATCTAACTGGAGTTGAATGACTAGGGTTCAATGTGATGTGACGTCACTCTCTGCCATAACATTACACACAGTGTAACTTCATAATAATTCAACATGTCAAAAACAAGTGCAGTAAAATTAATCGATTAAATAATAAAAACATTAAAAGATAAGATTGGTCAAGTGCTTTAGAAAGGCCAAACTGAAGCGATAAACTCTGGAAAGGTCGATAAAGTGAAAATGAAATAAATATCAGGCTAAAAGAGGTGGGAAAAAAACATCAAATATAAATATCACGACGTGTCATCTTTATAAAGGGCTGTTTACTATTTCCGAGATCTACAAACTGGGTAACTAAGGATAATTTATATTCTAAAGGGAAAAAACTGTCCTCAATAAACCACAATTATCGATATGGGTTAGCCTAGCCTGCTAACGCGCTAGCATAACTGGCTAACAGGAAAGTGCAGCTGTGGAGAACCGCGCTAGCTCCGGCTAGCTCCCCCCGCGCGCGCGCGCGCCTCGATATAAAGTTCCCTGAAGCGATTTAAGGATAAAAAGGAGATACAGCAGCGCCAAACAAAAATAACAAGTACACGACTGAAGAGATGTGTAATCCAGACCAGGTGAACCACACGAACCCGCCACCAGGAAGTTACCGGCGGAACTCACCGTTAAAATCCCCGGTATCCGCGACCACCACCGTGAACTTCTTCAGCTGCTCGAGCGCGGACTCCATCTTCCGGCGCTTATCGGGAGACTGAGACATGGTGGCGCTGAAGGGGTCCCTTTTATACCGTTACAGAGGTGCGCGCGTGAGACGCAATAACTCAACTTCAACTCCGAGCACGAGGACACGGCCACGGGCTTTAAAAAAAACCAAAAGAACCAAGCCAACTCAGGCGCGTGCTCGTGTCAAGCGCTGTTGCTTTTAGAGGAGGGCAAAGTCAGTGTGACGAGCTGAGTGACGTTCTTTGATAACCAATGATGGACATGAAAAAGTCATCTGCTGAGTAGTTTAACCAATAGGATCAAAGAGGAGGGACAAATCTCAGTAGGACAGTAACTCTATTATATACAAAGTTCAGTGGATTTCTTTCATTCCTTTTCCTCCTTTACAGTTTACTAATCAGGTTTAATACAAATATTAACTTTATTTTCATTTGATTTTTGTTAGTCACCACAGTACGTCAACTATAACTACTTTATGTTCAATACACAAAGTATAAAGTGCATCCATCCATCCATCCATCTATCCATATATCTATCTATCCATCCATCCATCCATCTATCCATATATCTATCTATCCATCCATCCATCCATCTATCGATATATCTATCTATCCATCCATCCATCCATCTATCGATATATCTATCTATCCATCCATCCATCTATCGATATATCTATCCATCCATCCATCTATCCATCTATCCATATATCTATCTATCCATCCATCCATCTATCGATATATCTATCCATCCATCCATTCATCCATCCATCTATCCATATATCTATCTATCCATCCATCCATCCATCCATCTATCGATATATCTATCCATCCATCCATCCATCCATTCATCCATCCATCCGTCCATCCATTTATATATCCATATATCTATTCATCCATCCATCCATCCATCCATTTATCCATCCATCCATCTATATATCTATCTATCTATCTATCCATCCATCCATCCATATATCCTTATATCCATCCATCCATCCATCCATATATCCATATATCTATCCATCCATCATTCATCCATCCATCCATCCATATATCTATCCATCCATCCATTTATCCATCCATCCATATATCTATCCATCCATCCATTTATCCATCCATCCATCCATATATCCATCCATTCATCCATCCATCCATCCATATATCTACCCATCCATCCATCCATCCATTCATCCATCCATCCATATATCCATCCATCCATGCATCCATCCATCCATCCACTAAATGAGACGAAAATGTACAAAAAACAACAATTTACACAAAAATGTGTGAAACTATTAACATCCTTTCGTTTACCGACAGCACTGGGTTGTTTTTATACCCACAATATATTTTCCAGGTAAATAAATGTCTTAATATTGATTTCCCTTTATTACTTTTATGTAATATTAAATTAAATATAAATATGTGGGTAATATAATCATACACTGGGTCCAATTTTAGAGGATATCCATACTTTTAATATCATTGTTTTATATATATATATAATTTTTTTTTTAAAAAATACACAAGAGTATATTTAAATAAAGTAATAAAATGCACTAAAATATCCAAATGTGTGATTGGGAAAATAATAACATCATATCATAATTTAATCAGTGCAAAAGACCTACTAAAGAAAAAAATGTGTAATGAACTATTAGGAAAGAGCAAATAAAACAGCAGCAGAAACAACAACAACAACAACAACAACATGTATAGAAATCAAGAATAAGAATAATAAATTAATTTATATTTGTTTTACAAATTATTTATTTGTATATATAATTATAAGTAATTTATGGTCGTCGGCATCCGTCGTATGTATATATCATTTATTTATTTATTTAGATTTTGTAATCCTGTTACATTTCTGACCCTGACTGCACTTTCCCCAAACTTTCTCAGGATGTGCAATATCGGAGGCTGCTCTTCTTCTTTTTTCCACCAGAGGTCGCTATTGCACGCTCCCGACACCGGCCGTGTTCTCGATGGAGAAAAAACTTCCCTTCTTAAAAACTGCTAGTTTTCTCTGAGCCAGAGAGAGGGAGAGAGAGAGAGAGAGAGAGAGAGATTTTCTACGCAGGACAGTGAAGGTAAGTTGATTTATTTATCTTGTGTTTTTAAGGATTGATGGAGAATCGACACAAATATAAAGGAATTAGTTTGGAATTTAAAAGTGAAGTGCGTTTTTCTTTTATGTGGATGAGAGAGAGAGAGAGAGAGAGAGAGAGAGAGGCAGTTATTCTGTATTTTATATTCCTTCCACATCACGTGTAAAACTGGGTTTATTTCTAAGAGCAGGAAATAAAATTCCAAGAATAAACTCCAGCTTTATCTCTTTAATCCCTGTTTTGATTATTAATGCTGTACCAAAACTTTTGCACAACCCCGTTAATGAAAAACACACCTCCACCTATAGAAAGGGTTTTCTCCTGGATTTAATGGATTTTCTTCTTAATAAGATTAAAACCCAGAGACGCACTTTACAGATTAAATCTTAAAGTCTGCGTTTAGTTTTCAAATCCTTTTATTAACAACCCAGACACGCCCTCAGTATTTCAAATCCCTCATTAAAGTGTGTAAAGATTCCAAGTTGAGTGTAAGAGAGAAGGGCAATCAGGGGAAGTGCTCTCACCTGGAACCTCCACAGGGATGGAGAGAGATCCTGCGTCTAACAGCCATCAGGAGAGCCGAGGAATGAGAAGGGAGATCTTCAGCAGAGAAGATGCTCAGCAACGCTGCACTTCTGCACTGCTTTGTGAAAACTTCGGATTGTTGCTGGTTTAATAAACTTGAAGGGGATGAAAACTTTTGCACTGATTTTCTTTGGGATCCTGAGCGATCGTAGAAACATTCAGTGGGAAAATACATCAACATTCCAAAAATTCCTGCTGGAAGTCCCTCCCTGAGATATGGTGTGTGTGTGTGTGTGTGTGTGTGTGTCCACAGAGTGTAAAACCGCTAGGCTAGGTTATATTTATATTCTGCATGGCCAGTAAAATCCCAGGCGGGTCTCGCAGTGTCAAGTTCAGGTCCAGACTTTCTCAGGAACACAACATGGATAGACTCGAGTTTGGGAAATGTGAGTGTTCTCCTGTCGAGAGAGTCGACCTGCGAGTGTCACATCGACCTGCATAGCAAGAAAGTCCTGGGTTTTTATTCATTCATTTGCTGAACCGCTTTATCCTTTTTTAGGGTCCCGGGGAGGCTGGAGCCCATCTCAGCTAATGCTAGGAGAAGGAGGGTACACCCTGAACAACTAGCCATTCTATCACAGGCTAACACTCACTCACACGACCGCTCACACTCACACCGAGGGGCAATCCGAAACAGTCAGTTAGCCTACTGTGCAGGTCCTTGGACTGTAGGAGGAAACCAGAGCACCCCGAGGAAACCCACGAAAGCATGGGGAGGACCTCCATTTAAAAATGACCTCGCCGATCTCAGGACTCGAACCCAGGACCTTCTTGCTGTTAGGCGGACATGCTAACCGCTCCAGCACCGCGCCACAAGGCGCTTGTGTTTATGTTCTGAATTTTAAACAGCACATTCGTTCTAAAAACTCGGCTCACGTTTCGGCTCAGCGTTGGACAAAGAAGACAAAAATAAATGTTGTTATAAAAAGATACTGATTTGAGTCCAGCGGTGGTTTTAGTCCCACCCTGCTGTGGGAACAACACAATAAGCCCTAAGTTTAGGAACACCACTAACACTGTGTTCCAGGGTGTGTGTGTGTGTGTGTGTGTGTGTGTGTGAAGACTGAAGGAGGCAGTTGTGATGGAGGTCTCTTTAGGGATGTGATTCTTTGTTTTAAACGTCTCATTGTTGATTTAATTGAGTGTTTAATCTTCAGTTCAGTATCAGGACTAACCGTGATTAACACTGGAGTGCGTTAGAACCGATTCTGATGTGGATTCGGGGTAACATGGGTGATATTTAAACATATTTAGCTCTGGTTCACTACTCTGATTGGTTAAGCAGCATTGCAAGAGTGCTGATGCTGGTGTTTCACTGCATGTCTCTCGCTCCCCTCGTCTGTGTAATGGATGTAAAATTACACTTCGTAGTTCGCGACGGTTATTCCGGTAGAGTTGATGACATCATCATCAGTGGGCACGGCGAATGATTCTTTTCTGGAATATAACTTTTGAAGATGAAAAGGAAAAGGGTATGGAATTTTTACCAGAAACACATTTTCATTCATTCATTCATTCATTTGCCGAAACGCTTATTCCTAATTAGGGTCGCGGGGAGGCTGGCGCCCATCTCGGCCGACTCGGGGCGAGGGCGGGGTACACCCTGAACAGCTCCCACTTAACAATATTTATAGAAGTGAATATAATAGTTGTGTAAGTGTTAAATAAAAACAAACGGATTCTTTTCCTTTTTATTTTCTTGAATATTAGCACACCGTGATTAGCTTCAGTGCTGATATTCAGTACAGCAGCATGACCTTGAGTGTGAGATCTCTGAAACAGGACAGCTAATGAAATGAGTGATGACTCTATTAAATATCCAGTGATTATTGTGTATCTGTACAGTGAGAGCTGAGAAAGTTCTCCTGGGTTCCTGTGAGTGCAGTCTGAATAGTTCCATTTACGTGGGTCCTTTAACTAGGGACGAACTCTCTACTTCCTTTTTTCTGAGTGAAACGGACCTTTATGAACCTATAAACTCTCCACCACAGAGAGACTGGAGAACTCTTGTGAAGAAACACCGTGAGAGAAAGCCGTTATTATATCTTGTGTTTTTCAGACGTCGAAGGAACGTTAGTTCAGTCTGCTGTTAAATAACCAAGAATATAAAACCTGTGTAGTCGTGTGTTTACAGAAAAGAAGGAAAGAGAGAGAGAGAGGGGGGGGGGGGCGCTAAGTGCCTCAAGAGAAAGACTGAGGCTGTGAGACGGAGAGTGTGTGCAAGGAATGAAGACGAGCAAATAACACAGACAGACAGACAAGCAGACAGAAAGAAGGACAGACAGAAGAGAGACGCGCGTACAGGGAGTCTGACAGACAGGCAGACAGAAGAAGGGAGACAGACAGGCAGACTGAAAGGAGAAGAAAGTCAGACAAAGAGAAGAAGAGAGATAGATAGACAGGCAGAGAGACAGAAGGAATAAGAGAGACAGACAGATGAGAGACAGAGAGAAGAAGGACAGACAGACAGAAGAAATAAAAGACAGACAGACAGATGGACAAAAGTGAGATAAACAAACAAACAGACAGATACACAAGAAGATAGACAGGCAGAAGAAGACAGACAGACAGAATCAGTCGTGTAAAAAAAGTGTATTTAAAAAATATGAAAGCGATCAATAATACTGTTTATTCATGTGTAAGAATTTATATAAATTATTTATTACAAAATATTTACTAATTATTTATTATTAATTATTTATTATTAATTCAACAATTGACTGCAGTTATTTATTTATTTGTTTGTTTGTTTTTTGTTTTGTCTGTGCCGTTTACAAAAATATAATATAACCTGTCATTAACCTGGTGCAGTGTTCATTATATAAATATGGTAATTATGGTATTTAGAGAAGAAGTGAAATGAGAAAGTGGGATAAATGAGATCAACGGGTTTGATTTGGGGGATTTATTTCCTCCGAGAGCGCGAGAGTCTGTAAGTGCAGCCCTGAAAGACTGAACACAAAAGCAGCTGAAACAGCAGAGTTCCCGAGTCGTGATGTGAATAAACATTACCATGTGGTGGTGGTGGTGGTGGTCGGTGTACAGTTGTTCGTTCCGTACACAGAGCGATAACCTTCACGTCCCTCTGTGCTCTCGTGTCAGACTGAATCTCTCACACAGGAACTTTTTAGAAGCACAACTCGACCTTCCATCTCCTGTCATTTAGTCCGTGATTACCTTCACCGGTTATGAGATTGGCGGAGGTTATGAGACAGGTGGAGGTTATGAGACAGGTGGAGGTTATGAGACAGGTGGAGGTTATGAGACTGGCGGAGGTTATGAGACTGGCGGAGGTTATGAGACAGGTGGAGGTTATGAGATTGGTGGAGGTTATGAGACTGGCGGAGGTTATGAGACTGGCGGAGGTTATGAGACTGGTGGAGGTTATGAGACAGGTGGAGGTTATGAGATTGGTGGAGGTTATGAGACTGGCGGAGGTTATGAGACTGGCGGAGG
>JAQMYF010000001.1:63514064-63542775 GCA_030014195.1 Neosilurus mollespiculum
CTTTCTCTCTCTCTCCCCCTCTCTTCCTCGCCCTCCCTCCCTCCCTCCCTCTCTCTCTCTCTCGTTCTCCCTCTGTCTCTCTTTCTCTCTTGCTGTGTGTGTCCCTGTAGACCATTCTGATATCGATGAGATTAGTCTCTGAACCACTTCTCTGAACACACACACACACACACACACACACACACACACACACACGGGTGTGTAGGCGGCATGTTGCCGTTTGCAGGATGTACATTAATAGTCATGCAGCAGCTCACATCTGTTTGAGTTGTGCCTTTGTGATTTCATTCCGAAGTGAATTTATTTTAATTCTTTGTATTTAAATCTCAGTTTTTATCTATAAAATTTTAATTATAAAAGATCGTCTCACTCACGGCGTACCGTTCCCTCACACTGCAGGACTGAATATAATACGACTCTAAACTCTGCACTGTTTATATAAACTAAACTCCTTCCTTCTAAGCTTGAAAAATTCCGTGTTGGTCCATAAATGAGGTGAAAATATTTACAGTAAACAGTGAGATTCGTTCTAATAGAATTGTGTCACTGTGGTGTTTACAGATAAAACAGCACCCTCGGCATTTTTAATAAAAAACTTATTTCTCAGGGAAAAAGTTCAAAAGTGTCAGACATCAAAAGAAAAAACACAACAATTAAAAACAAACAAACAAACAAACAAAAAAATAAAAGAGCTTATTAAATATAAAAGGGTTTGTGTTTGTTGTTTGTTGTTTGTTCTCTTTTATTTATTCCCCATAAAAAGGGTTTGTTTTTGTCTCCTCCTCCTTTCATTTGATTTCATATTTGAACTTTCTGTGTGTGTGTGTGTGTGTGTGTGTGTGTGTGTTTAATAGAATTAAGAGTGGTTTTGGCTGTAATAATAAAATCCTTTGCTCTGATATTGACAGTTAGAACTGCGGAGTGAAGACGTGACCCGTGTTGGGTTTAATTACAGCCTGTCAGCGTGATGGCTGATTTGGGCGCTTGGAGGCTCCTGGGCCGATATGTTCCAGTTTCTCTGTGATTAGTGGGAGGAAAGGATCACAACACGAACACAATAGTGAGCTCTGTAGCTCTGTAGCTCCGTAAATCTGAAGGCGTTTGCTATTAGAGCCTACGGACATGTTTTCACCCCAGAAAAGCTTCCATTAGTCAAATTATGGCTCTGATGATAAGATGCACTTCATTGGGCAGCTCTCGATTTCTCTCTCTCTCTCTCTCTCTCTCTCTCTCTCTCTCTCTCTCTCTCTCACTCACTCACACACACACGCACACACACACACACACACACACACACACGTGCGCACACACACACACACACTACACTTGTCTGAACCCACAGCATTAATTTATTTATTTACAGAAAGCTTCTCATGGCTGTGACTAATTTTAGTCGCTCAGGTCGTGTTCCGGTCTTTAGAAAGCTAAAACTCGATGTTTAAATGGAAAATAAATTAAAAGGGTTTTGAAAGATTCATTTAATTTAGATGGCTTGAAGCCTGAACAACCTGTTAAATCTGTAAAAACGTAATTTTATGGTAATTTTTAAAAAAAAAATGTGTTGGGGAAAAAGTTTTCTTGAAGAAATTCTCGAAAAGCTGCGTTTTGAAAATCGTGTCGGGTGCTATGTCTGCTTCACAGTAAGAAGGTCCTGGGTTCGAATCCCGGGCTCGGTCAGGGTGTTACTGTGTGGCGTTTCCATGTCTTTTTTGTGCTTGTGTGGGTTTCCTCAGGGCACTCCGGTTTTCTTCCACAGTCCAGAGACATGCACATTACGATAATTGACTGTTCCAAGTTGCCCCTAGGTGTGAGTGTGAGTGTGAATGGTTGTGTGTGTGTGTTTTGGCCGTGAGCCGTTCCAGGTGTACCCCTCCTTCTCCACAGTTGGCTGAGAAGTGCCATTCGCTCACCCTGACCGTGCACGTGACCCCTCAGAGGCCAGTGATCAGCCAGCATTGCTGTAATTGACACTGCACAGAGATTTTGGTTCCTCCCTCCATGAGACTACAGGCAGTTTTGCTCTGTTGACCTCCAGGCCGTATTCTTATATACATGATGTGAAACACACATTCCCATCATCCCTCCCTCCCTCCCTCCCTCCATCTGTACCTCACGCTTATTTGTCAGGGTTGCAATTCACAGCTGACTTCAGGTGAGAGGCGGGGCTACACCCTGATCAGGTCACATGTCTGTTACGGGACTCACACTAACAAATATTCATTTTCATGTGTCTTGGTCCTGTGGGAGGAAACAGGAGTACCCAGAGGAAACCCACACAGTCACAGGGAGAAAATACAAACTCCACACAGAAATGCCCATGGTTGAGATTCGAACCCAGAACCTTCTGTTGTATAGGAAGACGCTGTGGCTCCTCCTCCTGTTATTTTCTTCATGCTTTGATCATTAAACGTTTCTGTTGTTTCATGTTGTTTGTGTATCACTGCACCCGGATTACATCCCACGGTATCAGCAGGTGTCGGATCTCAGTATCGGTGTGTTTTATGGGATTGAACACAGCGTCGGACTGCTATTATGATAATATATGATTAAATACAATTGGAGTGTGGGATGGAAATGGAAGAAGGATGACTGTAGCTTTTTAGTTCTGAACAATTGGAGTGTAAAGGCAGGAAGAAAAGACTTGTTTTGTCCCTCGGCATGCTTTGATGAGCCCAAATTGCAGCGTAAATGGCTACAGCAGAATTACAAACACCACCTCAGCTCCCGCTCTCCGAACGCACTCAAATATTCTAATGGACCTCAAAGATCCTAAAGAAAAACAACCAGACTGCTGCACGCTCCCTGCTCGGAGTAATTCATGTTTTTAACGTCGGTCATGGCTTTCTTAACATCACTGAGAGAGGAAGGAGATGAAGGAGGAGAAGAAGGAGAAGTGGGTGGAGAAGGTGAAAAAAGGGAGGAATGAGAGGAAAGAGAAGAAGGAGGAGAACAAGAAGGAGAAAGAGAAGAAGAAAATGAAGAAAGAAACAGGAGAGACTGGAGGAGAAGGTGAAGAAGCAGGAATGAAAGTAGGAGAAGAAGAAAGAGGAGTGGGAGGAGAATGAAACTTAGGAGAAGGAGAAAGAAGAGAAGAAGGGGAAAGAGGGAAGAGAGGAGGAGAAGGAGAAGAAAGAGAGGAAGGAGGAGAATGATAGAAAGGAGAAGAAGAAGTTTAAAAAAGTATGAGAAAAAGAAGGATAAGATGAAGAAAGAAAAGAAGAAGAAGCAGAAAAAGGAGAAGAAACAGAAGAAAGAAAAAGAAGAGACTGGAGGAGAAGGTGAAGATGCAGGAAATAGAGTAGAAGAAGTGGAGTATGGAGGAGTAGAGGAAGGAGAGGAATAAGGAGAAGAAGAGGGAGGAGGAGGAGAAGGAAAGCTGTGGTGTGTGTAATCGTCAGGGAGGATGAAGAGAGAAGCGGGAGTTGAGACGAGGTGCTGAAGAACGCTGGGAAGATATTTTTATTTTGGAGTTAATCTGGGTCAGAGAACATCACATGCTCACACTGAGCATCCAGAGACGCCACTTCCTGTTTACTCACGCTGGAGAAAAACCTCGCCTGATTACCTCTTCTAATAGAAAAAATAATACATGGCTGGAAAATTAGCTGTAACCGCGGTGATGGTGCGGTCGTTTACACGAGGAGTGTGTGTGTGTGTGTGTGTGTGTGTGTGAGAGAGAGAGAGAGAGAGCATGACGAGGAACCGTGTTACAGCCAAGAGGAGACGGAATATATTACATCTGCATGAGGAGAAGGGACCGAAGAACATTTTCACACTTATGCTTTCTCTCCTTGTCCTCCTTCTTCCTGTCCGGCTCGCTGATATTTCCTGCAACAGAGTGACGAGGCACAGAAACGGAATTAAACAACGGAAAATCTTAATGTTTCATCTTTTTACTTATTTTTTTGAATCCAAAATAAAGAATCCAGAACGTGGATCAGTGTGAGCAGACTGTCCTAGAGTCGTGCTCGTAAATATTCATCCTGCATAAACATTTCAACCACCACAGAGGAATAAAGAGAGTATTACTGTTCTGTACTGTAGATGCACATGCACTGTAAAGTATTATAATTACAGATCCGAAATTCCAGGGTTATTGTTTTCATAGCAACAGCTCATTCTCAGGAGTAAAACTTCAAACATTCATTCAGTCATTCACCAAACGAGGGCGGGGTACACCCTGAACCGCTCGCCACTCCCTCACAGGGCAACACACACACACACAACCTTTCACACGCACGCTCGCACCTAGGGGCGATTTGGAACAGCCAATTAGCCTACTGTGCATGTCTTTGTACTGTAGGGGGAAACCGGAGTACCCGGAGGAAACCCACACAAGCACGGGGAGAGCATGCGAACTCCACACAGAGGGACTCAAACCCAAGACCTTCTTGCTGTGGGGTGGATGAGCTAACCAATACACCACCTGCTGCACCACTTCAAATATATTTTTAAACAATCTCATGTAACTGAGAATTTATTTAATGAATGTAAAATCTAACCAAAAGAAAAAATTGAGCATCCAGATTGCCAAAAAAACCCCCAAAAAAACAAACCCATAATTGTTGGAAAGCTGCAGTGTTGTAAAAGGAATAAAACGCTTCAGGAAGCAAAACTAGAGGCATTCGGAGAGTGCAAACCTCCGCCAAGCTGGAAAAACAAAACAGGAAGCACACGGCACCCCCTGCTGGACCTGCTGTAATAGAACACTTTCCGAGAATCATCGTATCTCACAATGTTAATAAATCCTTTAAAAATTCCTGGATCCAGAATCTGATCCGGTTCATGTCCATGTGTTCCTTGTTCAAAGCTCCGCCTCTGGGAGGAAATTCATGTAAATCCAAACATGGCATTTTGCATAATCCTGCTAACAAACAAGGACACAATGGCAAGCAAGCAGAAATAATAGCACACCGAGGTGCGGGTCTCAGCTGTGTGATGATGAAGACGAGGAGGAGGAGGAGGAGGAGGAGGAGGAGGTGGAGGTGTTGAATATCGTGAGGTGGAGTTGAATAAAAGCCGAGTGACACGAAACACGAGTGAAATATGAAAAGAGATTTTTGTGTTTTTACGAGCAGCATTCGGATTTTGTCTTTTCTTTTTTTGATGGAATGCAACGCGGATCTTGTTAGCTTTCTTCCGCGGCTTAATCCGAGCTCTTCATCTCCAACCGTCTCTCATAATGTCCTTATTGCACTTCTCTCGGCGGTTGCTATCACAGGTATATACTCTCGCCTGGTGTACGTTTTATCTGTCTTATAGCAGCATTTCATTTCCATCGACAATCACAAATCCTCGGCTTCTGTTATTCGAGGCGTCGCTCACGGCGCTGTCGTTACACGCTTGGAGAAAATATATTATTGTACCTGTAGGTTTGTCACTGTGGCTGTATCCTCTGAAGTACCACTGATACACCTTTCACTCTTTGGGAATGTACAGTGTATGGTATATGGGACTTAAAAAGGTAAAAATAATTAAAAAGAGATTAATATGCATAATTAATATGCAAATGAGCCAGTAGGATTCACGAGTGCATCAATCATGCTGAACCTTCGCTCATGCTTTCATGCTGAGCACCATGACAAGTCCTTACTGACAGGAAATCCCAAAATCGAAAGCAATCTGTTAGAAAACAAACACAGACTCCACAAGCGCTCGAACATTTATCCATTCTTTCATTTTCTAAGTGGCTTAATTCTAATTAGGGTCGTGGGGACACTGGCGCCCATCTCAGATGACTCTGGGCGAGGACGGGGTACACCCTGAACAGCCTGCCAGGCCATTGCAGGACCAACACACACATCCATTCACCGAAGTACCAGAGGAAACCGGAGTATTCCAGTTTAATTTATTAGTTTAATACTGCATATTATATAACATTATTATTATTATCAAAACCGGAGTACCCGGCGAAAACCCAAACAAGCACAGGGAGAACATGAAAACTCCACACAGAAACGCCAGAGCCGGGAAACAAACCCAAGACCATCTTGCTCTGAGGCGGACGTGCAAACCCCTGCACCACTGTGCCGCCTACAGCCGTCCCATTATTGTCAAATCGAGCCTGAGGAACACATCAAGATTTGAACATTAATTTTGTTGATACGTGGTGCAGATACAGACCTTCATGTCATGTGAGTAATGGGAAAATCCAAGGATCTAAAGATGGAGACTAAAACCACAGCATGAAGAGTAAAGAGTGGGCCGAGAACAGATCCCTGAGGGACGCCGCGAGAAAAAAGGAGCGGGAGGATTTTTAAATGTCGATAGTAATGAAATGTTGGAGAGATAAAAAGTTAAACCAGGAGAGATCTATAGCACTGATGGTGATATCTGAGTGCCGTGTAAGAAGTAGATCATGTCACACAATATAAAATATACTGTAACTGTCAGACCGAGGGCTTGTAAGAAAAAGGTGTTAATGACTTTTTAGGCTTTAAGGGAGTCTCGGTGTCCTCCAGGTTTTATTTTGTAGTCTTTCAGCACCTTTGTTGCATGATAGAGATTAGAAATAAGACTGGGGTTCATGAACTCAGTTGGATTTAGACCTTTTGTTCAGTGAGATGACAGATGAGATGGAGCGATAGCAGAAGAGAGACTGTTTCACCTCACGTGGAAAATAAAGGTGTCAATATTTAAAGACAGTTTTTGGATGAAGTGGAAATGGCTGGAGTGATGATCTGATTCCTGAAGTGGTTCTGTGATAGAGGTTGGGGTGAGTACTCGGAGCGAATGGAAGACATGGAGGACATCGTGTTGAAGATAAAAGACGTCTACGAGAGGAAAGAAGAGAAAAGGGGAAGAAGTTAATGAGACGCAAAACTCCTGAAAACCTCCTTTTACATGCCAGCAAATTTTCAACCACAACAATAACAACAACTACAACCACAACAATAACAACTACAACCACAACAGTAACTGCAACCATAACAATAACTACAACCACAACAATTTCTACAACAACTATAACCACAACCGTAACAACAACTACAACAAAAACTACAGCCACAACTACAACCACAACATCAACAACAGCAACAACCACTAAAACAACAACTACCAGTAACAGTAGCAACCATAAAACGGCAACCATAAAAATGACAACAACTAAAACAACAACCACAACAGTTACACCACCAACAACAATTACAACAGCAATAACAACTACAGCATCAACTCCAACCAACACAAATTAAAATAACAACAAATACAAAACAGCTTCAGCAGCGAGACAGAACTGGGCTTTAATCCATCTTTACATAAAGTCAGCAGTAAAATAGATTTCTGCTCGTACACCGTGTATAATTGTGAAGTGTACTGCACACACACACGCACGCACACACGCACGAACACACACACACGCACACACACACACACACGCACACACACGCACGCACACACGCACGAACACACACACACACACACACACACACGCACGACGCCTCTGCTTGTGTTTATTTTGTAATAGAGATATTTTCTTCTCTGTACTGGTTTATAGAAGGAGTAGTGTGTGTGTGTGTGTGTGTGTGTGTGTGTGTACCGTTGAGCCATGTGTGTGAGAGCGATGAAACAGGAAACAAGAACCGAAGACGAGTTCCAGCTAAGAGAGGAGAAGATATTTAACGAATGTCACCAGAGAAGTGAAAGAGCGTGAGGGACATGTCTTTTTCTCTCTCTTCCTTCTTCTCTCTGTTGTTTTACTGTTTCTTTCCCTCCGTCTCTGAGGATCTGTCCTGGAATGCAGTGAAAATAAAAAATGAAACTTACGCATAGCCGAATGTGACAGACAATCTGAATATGTAGGAATTTATTCATACATTATTCACAGGATCGTTTACACAGATGTCACATCCTGAATTTCACTCTTGAGTTTGTGGAATTTTACGTGTAATTTTACGTATTTATTATTAATTTAAGAGACAATTTTAATATATCCCTGATAAATACACAAATTCAGACAAAGAACACTAGCTATTCAATTAATGCAAAAGTAATAGCATCACATAAAATGAGGAAAAGTTTCGTGTCTACGGTATCTTGCACCAGAAGCTAGGAGGCGCTCTTTCACCGTTTAGTCGCCATTTAACTTTTCACCTCTCTGTGAGCATTACTTTTTATAATCATCCGTAAATGAACCTCTGTTAAGCTGTGATTCACGCACAATTATCTCACAAAATAAAATTTCTCCGAGGAATAAACTGTAAAAAATAGTGTGCCAAGAACACGTCCCTGAGGAACGCCTCGAGTAACGGGTGCCGAAGAAGATTTGTGATGGTCCATGGAAATTAAATGCTGTGTGTTGGAGGGAGACAAAAATTAGGAACGGTGGTTTTTATCAGTAATAGCAGTTGACAAGTGCTTCAGTAATAATGAAACAGAACGAGTGTGTGAATAAGAGAATATTTATACCACTCACACGTCTCAGTGCAGTGGAACGGTCAGAATCAATATTTTAATGGCTTTTACAGATTATTGAACAAGAACTCTTATAGTCCGTGTGCTTAAATATGAGAAGTGTTCTCTCTTTCCAAAAAAAAGCGAGAGAGAGAGAGAGAGAGAGAGAGAGAGAGAGCGAAATTGGAGCTCGGTTTGTAGTTAATTAGTTCAGTTGGTAGATTTGTTTGTGGTAATTGGGGTGACGGCTGCTGTCTCTGACACAGACTGAGGCTGAACTGTTAATCAGGTGAACAATAGATGCACTAATATATCCAATTTAAACAGGCTTTGAAGAGTGATTTGGTTTTAACCGGCATGAGGTTGGGTTTTCAGGAGGTTCTATACGAAAGGAAAGTGATAAAAATAAAGAAGAAGGAAATAAATGCAGAAATGAGTCCCTGATGATGTGAAAGTTTGAGAAAGCAGTTTCTCTGATCTGTGTTATTCTGGGAATAATTCTGGGGTCAGGGTTTGATGACCTTGAGCTGTCATGGCTTTGGCTTAATGGGGAATGATGGATTAATAACCACGCAGTAAAAATATTTATATATATATATATATATATACTCCTTGTCGACCTTGTTGCTAATTAATTATAGACGTACTAAACATTCTTAAATTGCTAAATGCTAAATTGCGCACGTCCTCCACAAACCAGTTTTGGCGATGTTGTTATAACCAACGACTTTTGTTTGTCTGTCTTTCCATTTGTCTGGTTTGTTTGTTTGTTTGTTTGTTTGTTTGTTTGTAAACAAAATCCTAACAACACCCGTGCACATATTTTTACCACACTTGGTGGGGGGCACTAACCGATCTGTGCCAAAGAAGATTTGTTTTTTGGAATGTCAATGTTATGTGACCACCAGGTGAAGGTCATGGCAAGGTCACACATTTTTGGAGATTTGGAGCACTTAGAACTTTGAACCGAGTGCTGATAGACGTGCCATTACCATGGAACACTTATAGAAAACCATATATGGACTTTCAAATGGGACAATTACATTTGACCTTGAGTGACCTTGAAAGGTCAAACCCCAACCATCTTGTAAATCCTTCAAACCAGAGAGTTTTTTTGCACTAACTTGGTGACTATAGAACTATAGATCATATCGTAGGATGAGTACATGGGAATATTTACTACATTATCCATGTTGTGATGCACGATTTGAGACGTCGTTATTCTGTCGAAATTCAAGCACTACCTGAATATGTAAATACATAATGCACACAGTGTACTAGATTGAAGCATACTAATGGAAGTACACGCTTTAAGACATAATGGATGTCGTGGTTGTTTTGAAATCTCAACAACGCTGTAATGTTTGTTCCCCAGCACTCACACGTACGGGGTGCGGAGACGCTTCTCATTTACTTCAAAAGAGTGAGTTTGACAGTACGAGAGCTCTGTAATTAGCTCTGTGTGGTGGTGAGAGTTCTTGCACTGAGAGCATTGTGAAAAACACGTCTTGAGGACACGCCACGGATCATCACCTAGTGTAAGGACCACAGAAAATAATACGACCCTGTGATAGTCGATCCTAGGGATGTTTTGTAGACCTGCATGCATGAAAGAGACGTAAAATAATTGTACAATCAGTCCGAATGTAAGGGACAGATCCCAGAATCGGTCCTGAGTGTGCACTGAGAGATTTGGGACAAGTGTGAAAAAGCCCTACGGCTTGGAAAGTGTGCTATAAATATCAACGAGGCTTCAGTGGAAAACTACAGGGTGTTAATGAGGACATTAATTAAAGGTTTAATACAGAACAGGTGCACACACACGGAGAACAAAAAAAAGGATAAGATGGAGGCGGAGACCAAAACCAAATCAAAAGAAAAAGGTCTTCTAAAGAAATTACAAGACATGAATTTAAAACCGAACAAACGAGAGCAGCGTTGATGGAGCTGGAAATGTTCCACATGGTGAGAGTCGGAAATGCTGAGGAATACCTACAGGAAATCCAAAAACATTCATTAATTCAGCCTGGAAAACAATATAGATGACTAGATTATAAACAACAAGAGCGGATGGAGAGTGCAAACCTTTACCAAACAAACAAAAAAAAAAAACAACCAGAAAAAAGCTCACAGCACCCCCAGCTGGGCCTGTTCTGATACAAAACTTCCAAAAAAATCTCAAAATGTTAAAGAGTCTTTTAAAAACTTCCTGTATCCAGCATTTGATCCGGATCCTCTCCAAAATCTAACGCAGTCTTCCCTGTGTAAAGCCCCGCCTCTCGTAGGAATTTCGTTTTGCGTAATGAAACATAACTTCCTTACTAACAAAGAAACGAGAATGTGTGTACATCCTTATTTATTCATCGGACACATTTATTTATCCAACGCAAAGTGAGCATGTCAGCAGTGAGCATTCCCGGGATTTGAACACATAACATTCCGATCAGATGAATATCTCAGGAATCTAAACGGAAGTTTGGAGAATTCTGCGTAAAATAAAATAAAACATCACCATTCTGATACTAATCTTTCATCAATGTGACTCTACAAACGAAGTGTGTGTGTGTGTGTGTGTGTGTTGTTTAAAATGACTCTCTATGTTATTATTGTCGTATTATGGATATAATTTATAGGGTTTTTTTCAGAATCACATTCATCCTAATTCGATTTTTTAATATCTACGAAACCAGGTGGCAGGTGTGATTCCACTGGAGACGCAGCTCCCAGATGAATGGATATTAGATTACTGTGGTGTGAAAATGCCGTGTGATACACTCAGATCATGTAATGAAGTCGTGTGTAATCACAGCTCGGGCATCATGAAGCCTGAACTGAGGGCTCGAGGCTCCTGGTGGGAAACGTTTGCGTTTTTAAAAAGATAATCAGACGAGCAGATTTGCACAGAACGCACAATTAAACCTGCAGAATTTACAACAAGATGGCGTCTCATTTAGACTTTCATTTTTTGTTTCAAGGTAAAACACAAGAAAAGATTTTATTTTATTTATTTTGAATTTATCTTTTTATTATCCTCAAAAAAGATCATAAGCAGAAATCAATTTTGGGTGGGTCCGGGTCCATCATTTGTTTAAAAAAAATACGAAGAATGTTCTTCATTTTTAAATTAAGGCTTTAAAACGATAAATATTATAAAACCCTCTTGTGTTCCTGGTGTGTATAACGTACTGCACTGCCAGTTGAACTCCCAGAATCACGCTGGTTTATTCATATTTCAGGAGTACACAGTAAGAAGGTACCTCGTCAGCTTTTTACATTTTTTTATGTCTGCCTTTTGTAGTGTGGAACAACCACACAGTGTGTTCTTCTCAACACGACAGCTGCTTGTTTAAGGATAATGACTCGGCTGTAGAATTTAACATGAAAGCTGGTTCCTTCTCAGCTGTTTATCTCAGAACCAGGTGCCTGAAAAAGCTCCTATTAAATGTAAAACCTGATGTCAGTAAAACTGCCATGTAAGAGACGTGAAAGATTATGAATATTCAATGCAATACCAGCTGACATTAAATTTCAGCCTTTACACCTTACAGTTACAATATAAACTTTACAAACTTTACCTTATATCTTAAACTTTACACTTTACTATATAAACTTTACAAAATTGACCTTATATCTTAAACTTTACATTTTACAATAGAAACTTTACAAAATTTACCTTATATCTTAAACTTTACACTTTACAATATAAACTTTACAAACTTTACCTTATATCTTAAACTTTACACTTGACAATAGAAACTTTACAAACTAATGTTAATAGATTTTACCCTCTTTCTAAATAAGCTCAGAGACAATTTCTGCTTCATTCCTGAAAAGCTGCATTTTCTTTCTTTCTTTCTTTCTTTTCTGATTCACATGAAAAGAGAGAATAAAGAGAAGTGGAGAGTGAATGAGAGTTTATAGCTGCTATAACAGAAGTGACAACAGGATCTAGCTTTTTGATGATAAATGTAGCTATAGAGGGATAAACCATGTGGTGGTGTGATGTAAGTGAAGATTGTAGCAGTTGGTAAGTTGCTGTGATGTAAGAGGAATAACACACGTAGGGTTTTGCTGTTAGAGGACAATAATCACCTTTAAGGTGATTCCAGTGACTCCGCGTCCTCACGCCATGTGTGTAAATGTATGGTTTTTTTCTCAGCAGTGGTTTTTCACTCTTTACACTGAATCATGACTCACTCACTGCAGCCTTTTCCCTGAAGATAAGGTTCTGGACTCGCAGTACGCACCACCGTTTTCTCAGAAAGAAGCTTTGCTGAAAATTTGCCAAATAATTTTCCTCAGCAGGAACAGCATGTTACACTTCACACACTTTATACACCTCGTACTTCTTAAACTCACTTAATCTTCAATCTCTTTAAAAAAAAAAAGTAGAATATTTTAACCTGGTTTTGGCTTTTAGTGACATTTAAAATGCAAAATGTGCACTTTGTCATAAAAACAAATCGATGGATGACAAGTGAACAGCCTGAAAAGGAATTTTCTGATATTTAAACCATTCACTGCTTCAATCAAACTCTTAAAACTGGAACATGAGCAGGTCCGATACTGATGTACGTTTTATTCCAAGTAATTCTGGTTTCCCAGCAGATTTTTAATCCTGTTTGTGTTGATGTTACTTTTTATTATCCTTCAAAAACAATGGAAAAGAAATTCATTAAAAATATTACTCATCATTTCACTCATTTTCTGAAGCCACTTAATCTTACTCGGGTTGCAGGGAGGGTGGAGCCTATCTCAGCTGACACGGATGTGGGTGGTGTACATCCTGAACAGCTCAGCAGACCATCAAAGGCAACAACATGCACACAACCATTCACACTCGAGCCGATCAGCATATTATGCATGTCTTTGGACTGTGGGAGGAAACCAGAGTACCTGGACATGCAAACTCCACACAGAAACACCATCAAAGAGCCTTGGACTTGAACCCAGGACCTTCTTGCTGTGAGGCGGACGTGCTAACCGATACGAGGATAGTAAAAATAGTTTTTAGTCAAATAAACGCAGGCAGATGTTCTAAAAATATGATTAAATGAATACCAGGTTGATTTACAGCAGTGTGAATTCCGAAGACTCGTTCAGTGCCACGCTGTGAGGTTTCAGGTTCTGAAAACGCCCGGAGGAGGAAGAGATCCAGAAATCCGAGTCGTCAGTTGATTCTACTGCAGAGCTGGGGATGATATTTCTCCTTTATTAAATCAATGGTGTGGTTTTCATCCTCTTGACAGAGGTCTTAATGTAATGTACTTTATTTATATTACTGTAAGATAAAAATTCTGAAAAAGGAAAAGAAAAGATTATTATTATTTTTTTTTTTTGCTGGAAAGTTCTGACCTGGAGAATGTGGTAATTTAACACTCACTTGAGTCGACTTTTTCATTAAAACTTTCAATAGAAGGAGAAATGAAGGACTTGAACATGAAGCAGGATGACAGGATGGTTAAATGGTGGTAAGGATTTAAGTGCTGAGAATTCGGAGCTCGAAAAGAGAAAAATTAGAGGTGAGAGCATGATGTGAGGAATGAGAAATATTTATCTGAGGATATAAAAACTCCTCATCAGCGAGTTTCTGAACAAACTTGAATTCTTCTACAGAAGGATTTTCTTTTTTATTCAGATTCATCTTTTACATTAAAGTGTATGTATACAGGCAGCCTCACAGCAAGAAGGTCTTGGGTTCGAGTCTCAGGGTGTTGCTGTGTGGACATTGTATGTTGACCACATCCTTACAGGGGTTTCCTCTTGGTACTTCGGTTTCCTCCCACAGTCCAAAGACATGCACCTTAGGCTAACTGGCTGTTCCTAATTACCCCGAGGTGTGACTGTGAGTGTAAATGGTTGTGAGTGTGTTGCCCTGCGGTGGACAGGCTCCTGTTCAGGGTTTACCAAGATAGGCTCCTGCGTCCCCGTGACCCTAGTTGGATTAGGAAAAGTGGAAAAGTCTGAGATGAAGTGTTCAGAAACAGAAGAAGGGAAACGATTTCAAGAGAAATAAAAAAGATGGTGATGTTATTAATATCATGGTGGCCGGTGCAGGGGTCATTAACACTCGCGTACAGGAGGAAACTAACGATTACAGAAACACATCGTGGATCCGATTCCATTTTATTTCCAAGAGACCCCACTGTACTTCATCTTTAATTAATCTGCCTGGAATGGAAAACTTTAACGAAGATGCATTTAAATAAAATACAGGAACAGGAGAAAGTGTGGCTTAATGTACGAGAGCAAATTTCAAAATAAAAGTCATTTAAAAATCATCCGCAGTAATTAACAAGGGTAATTTTGCATGTAAGGAAGTAATGAACTCACACTCACACAATTAATCTACACGGTTCACAGTGAATAAGAGTAAATATATTTCTTCATTATTAATAATAATTATCACAATAATAATAATAACAACAATATGTTAATATTAATAATGATAATAATAATATTAATAATAATAATAATAATAATAATAATAATATGTGCAAAACAGTAAATCTGTGTATTGTAGAACCCCAGGCTAATTAAGAACGATTTCATTGGACGAGCTGACTGAGCGGAAATCAGTGACGCTGAACCTGAGTGTAGTAGCGCAGTGTGGAAGCTCCTTATGGCTGAGTGATGAATGTAGGATGTGAAGACTAAAGCAGCATCTGATGGGGTTTTAATGCCACATTAACTTCCTGCTTCAGTATCTTCCAAAAAAAACCCCAGTCAGGATCAATCTCTTTGAGTCGTCATGCGCCGCTGATCTGACTCTGCGCTAGCTGAGACGGACTGGATTGTAATGCGCAACCCGCGGCTCAGAAAACTCCTTCACAGCACCGCTCACGATGGAGTTCACGCTGGAACTGGAGCTTTATTACACGCCTTATTATTCATTCACTCATTCGTTTTCTGAGGCGCTTAATAATAATTAGGGTCACGGGAAGGCTGGCGCCCATCTCAGCCCCAGGCCATCGCAAAGCAGAAACACGATGACGGCTATGCAGCCTATTCTTTATGGAAATCAGCAATGTTTCTTTCACATTCCTCCCACCACAGACAGTGAGAGACATGGCCTTTGATAACCCAGTTAGCTGCACTGGGGACACGGCTTATTAGAGTCCTCGATTCTGATTGGTCGATCACAGAGGACCTTTTCGAACAGAACTGTTTATTATTGTGGAATAATCATGAAGCACCTTCTCATGTGATTTACAGCAGATACATAAACACTCATTCCTTCTTCAGTCTCACATGAAGCAAACAGAGGTGTTTGAGGTGTTTGAGGAGTTTGAGATGTTTGAGGAGTTTGAGATGTTTGAGGGGTTTGAGATGTTTGAGGTGTTTGAGATGTTTGAGGAGTTTGAGGACTTTGAAATGTTTGAGGTGTTTGAGATGTTTGAGGACTTTGAAATGTTTGAGGTGTTTGAGATGTTTGAGGGGTTTGAGATGTTTCAGATGTTTGAGGTGTTTGAGGTGTTTGAGGAGTTTGAAATGTTTGAGGTGTTTGAGATGTTTGAGATGTTTGAGGAGTTTGAGATGTTTGAGGGGTTTGAGATGTTTGAGGTGTTTCAGATGTTTGAGGAGTTTGAAATGTTTGAGGTGTTTGAGATGTTTGAGGAGTTTGAGAGGTTTGAAATGTTTGAGGTGTTTGAGATGTTCGAGAGGTTTGAGATGTTTGAGGTGTTTGAGATGTTTGAGGAGTTTGAAATGTTTGAGGTGTTTGAGATGTTTGAGGAGTTTGAGGGGTTTGAAATGTTTGAGGTGTTTGAGATGTTTGAGATGTTTGAGATGTTTGAGGTGTTTGGGGGATTTGTGGTATTTAAGATGCTTGAGATGTTTGAGGGTTTTGAGATGTTTGTGATGTTTGAAGTGTTTGAGGGGTTTGAGATGTTTGAGGTGTTTGAGGTGTTTGAGATGTTTGAGGGTTTTGAGATGTTTGAGATGTTTGAGATGTTTGAGATGTTTGAGATGTTTGAGGGGTTTGAGACGTTTGAGGTGTTTGGGGGTTTGAGATGTTTGAGATGTTTGAGGTGTTTGAGGTGTTTGGGGGTTTGAGATGTTTGAGATGTTTGAGATGTTTGAGGGGTTTGGGATGTTTGAGGTGTTTGAGGTATTTGGGGGTTTGAGATGTTTGAGGTGTTTGGGGGATTTGTGGTATTTAAGATGCTTGAGATGTTTGAGGGTTTTGAGATGTTTGTGATGTTTAAGGTGTTTGCAATGTATGATATGTTTGAGGTGTTTCGGGGATTTGAGATTTTTGGAGGATTTGTGATGTTTGAGGTGTTTGAGATGTTTGAGGTGTTTGAGATTTTTGGAGAATTTGTGATGTTTGAGGTGTTTGAGATGTTTGAGGTCTTTGAGATTTTTGGAGGATTTGAGATGTTTGATATGTTTGAGATGTTTGAGGTGTTTGAGATTTTTGGAGGATTTGTGATGTTTGATATGTTTGAGATGTTTGAGGTGTTTGAGGTGTTTGAGATTTTTGGAGGATTCGAGAAGTTTGAGGTGTTTGAGGTGTTTGAGATTTTTGGAGGATTTGTGATGTTTGATATGTTTGAGGTGTTTGAGGTGTTTGAGATTTTTGGAGGATTTGTGATGTTTGAGGTGTTTGAGATGTTTGAGGTGTTTGAGGTGTTTGAGATTTTTGGAGGATTTGAGATGTTTGATATGTTTGAGATGTTTGAGGTGTTTGAGATTTTTGGAGGATTTGTGATGTTTGATATGTTTGAGATGTTTGAGGTGTTTGAGGTGTTTGAGATTTTTGGAGGATTCGAGAAGTTTGAGGTGTTTGAGGTGTTTGAGGTGTTTGAGATTTTTGGAGGATTTGTGATGTTTGATATGTTTGAGAAGTTTGAGGTGAAAAAACCACGAGTGCTTTATTGGTGCCGTCCTACTGTGTAATCATGTGCGAAGAAGAAAGAGCTCAGCTCGATGATAGGAGGGAAAAACAGAGAGATGATAAAAGATTGGGATAAAACCGAAGGCGTGCTTTTGTCTGTCTGTAGAGATGAAGAGCACGAGGGCACTGCAGTGAGAGTGTGAGGGGAAAAAAGAGAGACAGAGCGATGTGACCCGAATCAGAAACAGCCACACTGCATGGACGTATAAATGAGTTAGCGGTGCGCTAATGACGACACCGAGTCCGAACGTGGGGCAGGGATTCGGGTTTTACAGCCTCAGCTGTGTGAGCAGAATGCAAGCTAAGCTGAGACGTAGGAGTGTGTGTGTGTGTGTGTGTGTGTGTGTGTGAGGCAGGAGGTGGTGATAGAACAGGTGTGTGAGCTACAGGAAGCTGGAAAGGACTGAAAGGATATGAATAGTGCCAGATTGGCTGAATCATTGAGTACCTTGAGTAGCTCATAAGAACCTCACGCCAACCGTTCATCAGGGCAAATACTCAGGAACCACCTACTGCGACCTCATACACACACACACACACACACACACACACACACACACACACACACAGGATGGGTTTCTCTCCTGCATACAAGTAAAGATATTCTGAGACGAGAGCTAATCAATCTGGGCGCTAATTAATGAATAATCCATGGTATTTATTATTGTTGATTCGTTGCTATGACAATAAGGATTTTCTTTAAAAGTCACAGATAAAGCAGCGACAGGTGAAATGAGGACAGACTTCACCCGGCGGTGAATCTGATTCACTGAAGGAGAAAAGATGCAGAGTGTGAAAGATAGATGTTCGTTTTATGTAGTTTTCTTGTGCCTAATAAAATGCTAACCATCTTTCAGGAACAGTCCTGATCACTGATTGGATGTTGGGATTGATGTTGATCCGTGATTGGTTGTGTGGAAATAATGATGATCCGTGATTAGTTGTTTGGAATGAGGGTGATTAATAATTAGTTATTGGGAATAATGATGATCTGTGGTTGGTTGTCTTGAACAAAGGTGATCATTGATTGGTTGTTGGGAATAAAGGTGATTAGTGATTGGTTGTTGAATATGAGGATGATCTGTAACTGGTTGTTTGGAATAGAGGTGATCCATGATTGGTTGTTGGGAATAAAGGTGATCTGTGATTGGTTGTTAGGAATAAAGGTGATCCGTGATTGGTTGTTAGGAATAAAGGTGATCCGTGATTGGTTGTTGGGAATAAAGGTGATCCGTGATTGGTTGTTGGGAATAAAGGTGATCTGTGATTGGTTGTTTGGAGCTTTCAAAAAATGGCTGTGCTTCTTATTGGAGCCCACACTGATTAGATACATCACCCTGGTTCTACATAAAATCTTTAAGGGTTCCTCAGAGGAACAATTCCAGAACCGTGTTCATTTTAAATTCATGTAGAGAAAAATGATCAGAGTTCTTAAAAACAGAACCGTTAGAGATTCCTGAGGATCAGCTTTCTGACTCTTTCACTCTGTTGCAGGGTTCCACATAGAACCGTTAAAACTTCTAAAGGTGACAGCCAAAAAACTTTTGAGGGTTTTATATTTTTAAGCGCGATCATTTGGTTTGTTTGTTTATTTATTTATTTCCAGTGTGCTGTTTACAAGCTGCTGCTGTACTTCTTGGACCTGAACTCTGCACCGCGGCACCTCTGTTTAATAAACAACGAAGCCGTGAGGGTTTTTCCAATCAGCTTTTAATCTGCTGTAATGAACCGAATGAAAATTGCATAACCAAAATAAATTATTAAAAAAAATATTCTGTGTGAAAAAGATGGAAAATGATTTATTTATATGGTCTTTCTAATTGCTTCGTAGCTAGCACGCTAATCTTTCATGTGAGTTTGTATGAATCTGTGCCACTTTTATCGGCCTTTATTCGTGAGACGATCATCTTTAATCCTCATCCTGGGAAAACGTTTAGAGCATCATTAAATATCATTAAAATAATCATTAAAAACACTTCATTTAATGACTGATGCGGATTCATCATACAGGAATGAACACGGATTCAAAACCAAAACAATAACAGAGAACAGATTAGTGTTAAGGTTTTAAAGAACGCCAGGTTGTTCATTCATACATTTCTGAACCCTTTAATCCTATTAGGGTCGCAGGGAGGGTGGAGCCTATCTCAGGCAACTCTGGTAGAAGGCGGGGTACACCTTGAACACCTTGCCAGTCCATCACAGGGCCAAAACACAACCATTAGCACACTCACACTCACACCTAGGGGCAATTTGGAACTGGTTTGTAAGTGGTTACCCTGGGTTTACACCGGGGCATGATGTCTGCGAGAGTGGGCGCTGTGGGATCGAATCGTGAGGATCTCGAGGGAACTTGGTAGAATTGTGATGATCTCGAGGGAACTTGGTAGAATCGTGGTGGAACTTGGTTGAATTTTGGTGATCTTGAGGGAACTTGATAAAATCGTGGTGGAACTTGGTGGAATCGTGATGGTCTCAAGGGAACTTGGTAGAATCGTGGTGGAACTTGGTGGAATCATGGTGGAACTTGGTGGAATCATGGTGGAACTTGGTGGAATTGTGGTGATCTTGAGGGAACTTGATAAAATCGTGGTGGAACTTGGTGGAATCGTGGTGGAACTTGGTGGAATCGTGGTGGAACTTGGTGGAATTGTGGTGATCTCGAGGGAACTTGGTAAAATCATGGTGATCTTGCTGATTATGACAAAATGTCTGACTGTCCAAAATTGACTGTCCTATGATTATTACGATTCATTACAATTTGACGCCAATTGTGACAGAACATGGGGATTGTAGTAGAGCGCAGTAGAACTGAACGGACTTTAACAGCGTGTAACAGACCTTGATGCACCATCGTAGGGGATCTTGATTAACTTGGCAGCACGATTCCTTCAAGTTTCATCTCCTGGTTGCAACCTGCATCCTTTTTATTTCCCAATCGTGCTCATAAATCATGGAGCTCCATGCTTTTTTTAACCGCTGACATCGTGCCCCGGTGTAAACCCGGTTAGGCTGCTGGGCTCATGATCAGTAGGTCATGGGTTCAAATCCATGTTAGACCCCCACAAGTGTGCCTCTGTTCACCCAGCAGTATAAATGGGTACCAGTAAACATACTGGGAAGGTAACCTGATGATGGCAGCCTCGGCCGTGATGAGCCCGTAGACTCGGGTGTAAAAAGCCCAGAAAGCTTTAATGTAAGAAATAATTATTTTGTGGATGTTTTATGAAATTAAATGTAATTCTTAATAAATAAATTGTAAACGCTATCAGATTTTCAGTGTAAGAGGAATAAAACACTGGTGTTGTGAATTACAGTGAGAGTAGAAATAGTGTCGTTGCTCTGTGTATGAATGGAGGAAGAAGAATTCACATTAAATTGAAATATATGAAATTGTTGCTCTCGGTTGCCGTATGGCTTCATGGTATGTGATTAATTTAAGGCAGGATAAACCAGGTGGCTGTTTCAGGATTCACAGGATGTTTAGAAAATAAAACCATACGGCGTGATCGAGCTCATTGTACTCGATCTGTTCAGTGTGAAATTTAGCTGCCCTGTTTTTTTTTTGGCGTAGGAGAAGCAGCGGGTGTCTGTTGTACCGCAGCCGCTGAAGATTTGGAAAGCAACTAAAATATTTATTTCTGTAGAGCTTCTCTGCTTCTCGGCTCCTCAGCTTCTGTCTCTCTTGTCTCGTGTTGCAGTAGGCAGAATTCCAGCACCATTTGGATGATCCTCGCTCTCAGACTCCCTACTGATGCTCCATGAGCCAGAGGGTAACACACACACACACACACACACACACACACACACACACACACACATGCATATAACAAGCTGTTTATACAGGCAGATTTCACACCAGGCCTGAAATCCTCCAGGCCATAGGGATGACATCAGCGCTGAGGTGAAGAGGCTGAGGGAACGATAGCATCGCGTCGTGATTTAGGAGGAGAAAAAACATCCCGGAATAATGAATTCAGAAGCTGTTTATACAAATATAACTGCACCTGGAAATATCTCGTTACACGGAACCCACACTAAAGCACAACGGAACGCAGGAAAAACTCCCAGCATCCTGCGGCGTGATCATCTCGAGTCTCATCACACCCTCCCAATCACCATCCTCAAACTCAACCCCCCCGCTAAAAACTCCGTCCATAATAACAAAGTCGTAATGAAGGATTTAGCTCCTCCCTTAAAAATAGCTTTAAAAATAATGTCAATGCAAACTCCGCCTTTGACTCCTCCCTTAAGGTTAACGTCAAAGTAACATGCTAATTTACAATGCTCATGATTTGGCTTTCGCATGAAACAAGCTGTGTGCGTAATGTTTTTCGCAGGTGAGAGCAGGGCTAATTTCCATGAATGGGTGGATCGGCCCTAACCCTAAGTACTGGATCTTCCCAAGATGCACTGTTAGTTGTAATGATTAACACTTTTATGATTCATTTAGTGTTTATCCAATAAACAGTCTCTGTGATATATGCCCCACCCCCAGGGCCGTTTCTTGCTCTAAATGTGTTTTTTTTTAGTTCTTTGTGTGCACTGTTTTCTTTAGAAGATTATTTTTAAAGGCAGAAACGTCGTAATAGTTTCTTGTTGAGATTATAAACGTCTGTGTGAGTTCATCACTTGATTATTTCGGTTTTTATTGTTTCGGAGCTGGTAATATGAAGCCCTGTGTTACTTCACTAGTAATGCAATGATAAACCAGCATTTAGGATCAAATGAAAGTCTTCACTTGTTTTCTGGTTTAAAACAAGCAGCTTTTATTATGGAATATAGAACGACATCCTCAGTAATCAGTGCCTATTTTTATTTGATGCGATTTTAGAACAGGGGAGGGAGTGTGTTCAGGTCTGAGCCGATGTGTGTTAGGTAGAACATTCTTCAGCGCTGATCTGTCGCTGTTTTTATTCTGTACATGTCACGTAAAGAAAAAATCACTGCAGTTATTGTATCACTTAAATAGAATTTATCATGCTGACAGGAAATGACAGGATGTGACTTCCTGCTGCACCCTCAGAAAACATTTAAGAAGATGAAACACAGCCACGATCAAACAGTTTACTCCAGAATATACGCCGGGGATCATCATCAACATCATGAACCATCGTCAGTGTCAGTGTTTCACAAAGAAAACCGAGTTTAAATCTGTTCTGATTTTAAAATGAGCAGAAGTTAAAAAAAAAAAAAAACTGCACATGAAACGTTTCACCCAGAAGGACACGAGACAAACGAATCAAAGCCCCAGAGTGACCCGATCGCTCATCGCTCATCACCGTCAGCTTTGTGCAGTGGTTAGCAGGTCCGGCTCACAGCGAGAAGGTCCTGGGTTCGATTCCCGGCCTCGGGGCGTTTCTGCGTGGAGTTCTCATGTTTTCCCTGTGCTTGCATGGGTTTCCACCAGGTACTCCAGTTTCCTCCCACATTTCAAAAACATGGGTCGGCTGACTGTCTGTTCACCCAGAGTCGGCTGAGATGGGCGCCGGCCTCCCCGCGACCCTAATTAGAATTTATCAGCTTAGAAAATGAATGAATGTTTGTGTAATTGTATATGAGTAAAATCCTGACCACACCCATGCATGGACATTCAGCAAACCCAGTGGGGACACGACCCTACCTGAGTCCCTGAAATGATTTTATTTTGGAATGGGTCAAAGGTCAAGGTCAGTGTAAGGTCACAAAGTTTTTAGATCGAAGCTTATAACTTTAAAACGAGTGTTGATTGACGTGCTGTTACTGTGGAAACACTAAACCAGACGCTCCCTGCGTCTGAAATCGCTGACTCATTCCCTACCCATACTCACTGTATCATAAAAATGAAGTGCGGAGGATTACACAGCGAGCCCGACGAGGTTAAAACGTTTCCGGACTCTTCTCCGCCGTGCCTTTGTGAGCTGGTGGTTTTGCTGCTTTTTATTAAATTAAATTCGAGGCTTTGGATCGATCTCTTTCTCTGAACTGTAACTTGAATATATTTTCCATCCATCCATTTTCCGAAACACTTAATCCTACTAGGATCACAGGGAGGCCGGAGCCTGTCTCAGCCAAATCTGAACAGCTCGGCAGGCCATCGCAGTTCCAACACACACACAACCAAGCATTCACACTCACTCTCACATCTAGGGGTGATTTGGAACAGCCAGTTAGATTAATGTGCTCGTCATTGAACTGTCGGACGAAACCGGAGTACTCGGAGGAAACCCACGCAAGTGCGGGAGGAAAGCAGACATATTTTAACACATAGTTTATATCTTACTCCATTTTGGCTTATTTCTATTTTTATTGTGCTTTGAATGTTTATTTGAGTTGAACTTGACTGGATGTTATATATTTATATAAGTTTAATGTATGTATGTTTTATACACTTCGGTTTTAAGGTTTAAGTTAAACGTAAACGAATTCTGTTTACTGGACAGCCTCGCGTTATCTCGCTGCTCTCTCCTCTCCCGTCAGTCAGACATTTTTTTCTAACAGCCCAACCGCAATGCATGATGGGATATTTGGCTTCATTAGTGTCCATCTCTTGTACACTACTTTTCAGGATGCATTATGGGATACACTGAGTGCACTACATCGTCCTCACTCTACATTCCGACACTACTACAGCATGGTGAACTGAACATCTGAATATATAGCAACAGACAGAGGGATAGAGTTCAAATGAGACACTTACCTTTGACCTTGAGTGACCTTCAAAGATCAAACCCCAGCTTCCTTGTAAATTTTTGTTTATATTTACGTTATTTTTGTTTATATTTACGGTATTTGGTCGACGCCCTTATTCAGCGCAATGTACATTTTTATCTCATTTGTACAACTGAGCAGTTGAGGGTTAGGGGCCTTGCTCAAGGCCCCAACAGTGGCAGCTTGGTAGTACTGGGGCTTGAACTGACAACCTTCTGATCAGTACCCCAGAGGCTCCACCACCACTGAGCTACCGCTGCCCTCCAAACAAAAGATTTCTGTTGCGAATTTGGTCACGGCGGTACAGTATAGTATAGAAGATGTGAGACGAGTACATGAGTAATTAAAACCAGAACCAGGTGGAGAATATTCACGCTGCGTGGTGGAGCTCCCTTACACTCCAGGAGTGCACCTCTAGTTTATATTGTGATCGCATGGAAATAATTCCCTTTTCCTTTTTAAACTTTGATTGGCATTTTAATCAAAAGCTCTCTTGGATTCATCCCAGAAATGTAAATTAAAAAAAAAAACCTGGAATAAATGATAGATAATGAAAAGACTTGGATGAAGCACATTAGAAGAAAGCGCTTTATTTTCATTCCTGCTTGTAATATTTCAGCTTTTGCGGATTATCTCGGATGGTTTGACTGTCACGAGCACCAGGAGACAGTAGTTTCACAGCCTGAGGGTTTATTTCTGTGCCGAAGTGACTCGAGTGTAGTTTGCAGGTAGAACACGGATGTTTTACTAATTTGCTTGGATGAAAGCCAGTTTCTCTTTCAGCTCTGATTTCTCTTTTAGATCAGGAATCAAGGTTTCTGTGCTGATGGCTGGTGCCACATCTGCGTGGTTTCGATCTTTTCTGGCATCGGATTGCGATGTTTGCGCCTGTCGGGACGCTCTATGCGCTCTGCACGACTTTATTACACAAACATGTTATTTTTCACTTAGAGAATAAAACACACATTCGTCCTGTGTAGTCATCATCCCCAGACTCAGTTCCTGATTGGCTGATTGGAGGAGGGTTTTAGCCTAACACACACACACACACACACACACACACACACACACACACACACACACACACACACACACACACATAATTGGACCCAAAACATCCCCATGAGGAACTCCAGCAGTGATTCTTCGGGACTGAGAAAAAAAACAAAAACAAACCATCCTAATCAGGCCCTGTCGGTGGGGCGGGGTGTGTGTGTGTGTGTGTGTGTGTGTGTGTGTGTCAATACTTGTGTGCAGAGTAACAGATTGACTACAATCAGTAAACAGAGGCCTGCACTTAAAATGTATGGAGATGCCACTCTTACTCTGCGATAACGTACAGCAAGTTAATATTATGAATTAGTATAAACTACACAGAAACGGTGCGATCCGATTGGTCCGCTGCCAGGGGATTAAAATGCATTATTCTGAGTGGAACTATATAGTACAAAATTTATTCACTTCAGGCTCACCGGACGTTCCGTCTCAAGGACTATTCAGCAACATCCACCTCACCTTCGGCGCATACCATGTTGGGTCCTGCATCACCCTGCCGGGGTTTATTTCAGTCCACTGTACAGTATATAGTACTGTACTGTACGTCTGGGAGTCACTGCTTAGGCTGCTGCCCCCGCGACCCGACTCCGGAACAAGCGGAAGAAGATGAATGAATGAATGAATGTACAGTATCCCTTACGTAGATGTACTCCAGCAGGTCAGATACGACTCGGTAATGTTTGGGCACCGCAGACGAGGCGCTGGAGCAGCGAACCTGATTAGTGCATTATTGATCTTTCGCTCTCTTCCAGCTTTACTTCTGCTTCATCAGCACTCACTTCTTCTCTCGCAGTCCAACTCAGCTCTGGATCTCGTTACCAAATTCCACCCATTTCCCATCATCCTCTCTGTCCTGACGGAGTAGCAACACGGTTTATTTATCGACGTGTGTGGAGAGTAAAGCGCAGACGAGAGCCGAGCAGTGTAGCCTGGAGATGTCAGAGGAGTGGTGTAAGCAGTAAATATCTGTGTGTGTGTGTGTGTGTGTGTGTAAATGAGATCTCTATGCTCTAATAGTGCATAAAGCACATGTGGGGGTCTGTTATAGTGTCTCACAGAGAACATTACAGGCCCGTGTTAATCTGGAAGCTATCAGATCGCTGGTGACAGATTCACTGGCTGTTTCATCCTCGGAAAACGCGAGCGCATCTCTTATTTATGAGAGACAGACTTTACAGCTGGCTGTGCATTCATTACTGACTGCAGCAAAGACAACGACAAACAAGACGGAAAGCAGCAAAAAAATCTGCGAATGAATGCAGAAATAAAACAGATTATTATTCGCAGATCAGTCGGTTTATTTTTATATCCAAAATTTTCATTTCCATCTCATAAGAAATTACAGCACATGTAACCGTCCGAGTCTCAGGAGAGAAAAATTAAATACAGCACAATCTTAAGTGTTTAATTCCTCCTATACTACCGCCAGATATTTACCAGCAGTTTCAGTTATTAAGTTATTAATAATAACTAATTAGTTCCTGTTTTCACTTATAATTTCACAGCTATAAAGAGGCGCTTCTTCAGCAGTTTCTCTTTATTCTCTCTCTTCACGTTACTCAGACGCCTAAACTCATCTCCACTGAAGATGAAGCGCATACAGCTCCGACTGGTACAAAGCACTGACACACAAGTGCTGTGCAATACTGGGGGGGGGGGGGTTGATCGTATCATGGTTATTTTTTTATTACTCGATCTCGATATAAATCAAAATCCTGTTTGTGTCAAGTTTAAAGGTTCCGTTGTTCTCCTAATGAAATGTGAGGGTCTCATATCAAGGTTATTATTTATCATGATGTATAATTTTATAATGCGGACAGATTAAGCAGATAATGTCTGAAGATAGAGCTGGGTGATATAACCTGAGAATTACATCATTCGTTTCTTAAGGAAAGGTGGTATTTCTGCTAAACCGCGATACTCACGATATTCAATTATTTAAGGATATGAACGGTTAAATACACAGTATACACATATTATATATATATATATATATATATATAATTAACAGTTATTCCACAACCTCTGATAGTATACGAGCACGTAGCTTTGTAAAGCTTTAGCCGAGGGGTCTGGTAGTCATATACGATCAGAGGGAGTGGAATAAAATTTTATTCCCTCCTCAGGATTGTAATAAATATAGCACTTCTTTTATTGTATTCAAATTCTTGAAAATTGCAAATATATATGCGTTTTTACCATTCAGCCGGTTAGCATGAAGCTAGGTGTTTAGCCTGTTAATTTATCACTTC
Organism: Neosilurus mollespiculum; assembly: GCA_030014195.1. Classification (NCBI taxonomy): domain Eukaryota; kingdom Metazoa; phylum Chordata; class Actinopteri; order Siluriformes; family Plotosidae; genus Neosilurus; species Neosilurus mollespiculum. The sequence goes on from JAQMYF010000001.1 coordinate 63,541,356, forward strand.
AATACAGTCGCATTGAGTGGAAAAAATGTCTAATTATTCAAAACAAACAGACAAACAAACAAACAAACAAAGGATGTTCTTACTATAAAGTTCTTTCATTCCATATTTTGTTGCTTTTCGTGACAGCAACAAAGCTGGTTAGCATGGAGCTAGCTGGCTAGCTAAAGGCCTGTAGTCCAGTAAAATCATGTTTCGTGGGGAAAAAATATCTAACTTTTAAAAATAATAAAGAAATACGTTTTATCTGTCAAATACTTTCATCTTATTTAATTATTTTTGCTTTTTTGTGGAACAAGTCCAAACTGAAAACCTTGCGTTAGCAAGCTTTTGGACTGTGGGAGGAAACCGGAGTACCCCGACACAAGCACGGAGAGAACATGCAAACTCCACACAGAAACGCCGCGAGTCCGGGAATGGAACCCGAGACCTTCTTGCCGTGAGGCGGACGTGCTCACCACTGCGCCACCGTGCCGCCTCGGTCAGTATATGAGCTGATATCTCAGGTGTAGATTAGCCAATCAGAGTGAGCAATTGCTAATATGTAGTAAATCTGCATTTCCATCAGAGTTGCTGTTTTACAAAATTAATCAACACCTCCTGACCAATCAGAGTCCAGATCTCAGCAGTACTTTGCTTGAACACACATCAGTGTTTTGAAGCAGCCGTGTCAGAGGCACGCCGGGGTTTTAATACACACACGTCTTCTGTGTGAGAACCTTTCTCATTCGTCTTTTTTTACACACACATAAAGAGAGAAAATCCTGTATTCGTTTCATGAATCGGGAGAGATGGGTGTGAATGTAAAACGTCTGTGAAGAACAGAACCCCAGGTGTGTTACGCAGGTGAGCGGGGAAGAGGGCGGACTCGTTTTCCTGCAGAATCTGGCCCGGTTTGATGGAGGTGCAATTAGGGAGGGTGTAAGAGGACGAGCTCTGGGAATTGAATGGAAGGAAAAGCTCATAATAAAAGCTTATTGTTTATTTAACGAGGGAGAAGAGAACGCTTCCTTTTATGGTTTGATGATTTAGCAGAAATATCACGTCCATCCTGCTCTCGCGCTCCTCCGTCCTGTGTGCTGGACATGAATAAATGATAAGAAGGAATTTGTAGGAAGGTGTAACGTATTTCTTATTAATCCATCAGACTCGTATTTATGTGTGAGTCTCCGTTCTCGTCGTGTTCCATTAATGATGAGCTCCGAGTGCGACGTTTTCTGTTCAGGATGTTACACTGTTTAAATACAATCACACCTTTAATCACAAACCACACCAGAAGCCCCCCCCTCTCTCTCCCCCTTCTTCTTCCACCTTCCTCCCTCTTTCTCTCTTACACTCTGTCTCTGTCTCTCTCTCTCTCTCTCTCTCTCTCTCTCTGTCTCTCTCTCTCTCTCTCTCTCTCTCTCTCTCTCTCTGTCTGTCT
>JAQMYF010000001.1:63562770-63580104 GCA_030014195.1 Neosilurus mollespiculum
ACAATTCACACAATTAACCCTTTCAACAATAACACAATTCACACAATTAACCCTTTCAACAATAACACAACAATTCACACAATTAACCCTTTCAACAATAACACAACAGTTTACATTAAACACAATGATTAACACTTTGAACACACAACACTCTGAACCTACAAGCTAAATAAAAATAAAAGGCAAGGGGGCGGAGCTTCAGGAGTAATAATTTATATAAAACACTAATTTAAACCCTGATCTTATTTTCTCTCCTCACACATCAAGATGAAAAAACAAGTGGGAGTGGATTGATGAATGGATGGAAGAATCGATGGACGGATGGATGAGCGGATGGATGGAGGAATGGATAAATAAATTAATGGTTGGATAGATGGATATATAGTTGGGTGAATGGTTGCTTGAATGTATAAATGGATGGATGAGTAAATCACAAAACCAAAGAAAGAGAGGAAAAATCAGTGTGTGTGTGTGTGTGTGTGTGTGTGTGTGTGTGTGTGTGTGTGTGTGTGTGTTGAACACGTGTTGCTTGTTTCCTGTCCCCTCCAGTGCGCAGCTTCACCACAGTTACACTGTGAATCACCGGCTGTGTCGACAATTTGCCCCGCAGCATGTGTGTGTGTGCGTTTGTGTGTGCATTTGTGTGTGTGTGCGTGTGTGTGTGCTTTTGTGTGTGTGTGTGTGTGTGTGTGTGTGTGTGTGTGTGTGTGTGTGTACAAACATGATGTTTACTTGCAGTTTGTCAGCTCAAACAGATGAGTGTGTTTCTCCGGAGCTGTGTGTGAACTCCAGTAACCTCCGCTGCTGATATTCTTAAATCCTGTTTAAAAAAAACTTTCAGCCACCAGTTTTCACTGTGTGTGTGTGTGTGTAGTTGTGTGTTTACTCAGTGTGTGTGTCTGTGTGTTTAATCAGTGTGTGTGTGTAGTTGTGTGTGTGTTTGTGTGTCTGTGTGTGTGTGTGTGTCTGTGTGTGTGTGTGTGACTGTGTGTGTCTGTGTGTGTGTGTGTGTGTGTGTGAGTGTGTGTGTGTATGTGTCTGTGTGTGTGTGCGTGTGACTGTGTGTGTGTGTGCATATGTGTGTGTGTGTGTGTGTGTGTGAGTGTATGTGTGTGTTTCCTCAGTGTGTGCGTGTGTGTCTGTGCGTGTGTGTGTGTTTCCTCAGTGTGTGTGTGTGTGTGTGTGTGTTTCCTCAGTGTGTGTGTGTGTGTGTGTGTTTCCTCAGTGTGTGTGTGTGTGTGTCTGTGCATGTGAGTGTGCGTATGTGTGTGTGTGTGTGTGTCTGTGTTTCCTCAGTGTGTGTGAGTGTGTGTGTGTGTGTGTGTGTGTGTGTGGGTGTGTTTCATATTCTGAAGATGCGGAGATCTTACCAGGATGTCTTAAATATCTCACCTCACTTCTCAAATTTTTCATCTTATCAGAGTAACATCGGAGGAGACAATGGAATCGATTCGAATACGGAAAAAAGTCTCCTGGTTCCTCAGTGAGTGTCTTCTGATCCACGGCGTCCATGTTTAATGCATGAGTTCCTGCAGCGCTGCAGTTAACGAGCTGAAGGTCACACACACGCTGCGCTCTTAGCATCGTAATGTTGAGCGTTTGGAGCACAGCGAGGTGATACCACAGCATTACGATAAATGATGTCACGGGATGCTTTTGTGAGATATCACAGATATCATAAGAAGCTTTTTATTTTAAATAAAATTATTTTTACTCTGATCAAATGATCTAAGGTTGAAATTCTACAAAATTATTCATGCATTAATTCGTTTACCGAACCACGTTATCCTTTTAGGGTCGCCGCGAGGCTGAAGTCTAACAGAATTTTGGGTGAGGGCGGGCTACACCCCGAACAGCTCACCAGTCCTTCTTAGGGCAACACACAACCATTCACACTCACATCTAGGGGCAATTTGGAACAGCGCTCTGGTAGGAGAACCGGCTCTGGGACTTGAACCCAGAACCTTCTTCCTGTGAGGCGGATGTGCTACACCACTGCCGTGCCCACTATTATTATTATTATTATTATTATTATTATTATTTTATAATTTTATTATATTTTTGAGTTTATTTAAAATTATTTCCTGTTTTTAGTTTAAAATATTTTAACCACCTGTATATCAGGACCATAAATATGAAATGTGCGTATACAGGACTGAAGGTCACATGATGCTCATGGGTTCTTTGTATTCTGAGGGTTCCTCAGTCTGCCCTCGGTCTGTATTTGCTGGGACGCTCAGTCCTCAGAAGATTAGCAATCGTCTTCAAGCCTCTCCTGGCCCATTTCAAATTCTTTAGAGCTGGCCTTCTGACCCTTACCAGATTGATAATCATCAACAGTTGCTTCTCTGAGGTCATGGTCCTTGCCCTTTCTTCTTAGTATGATGTAGACACACACCTGAGTGTTCCGGAACACTAAACTGCCCAAAGCGCTGCTTTTATAGTGTAGAGATCCTCATTGGCGCACGGTGGTGTAGTGGTTAGCATATCCGTCTCAGAGCAAGAAGGTCCTGGGTTTGAGTCCTGGACTAGGTAAGGGTGCTTGTGTGTGCAATTTGTCATGTTCCTCCCATGCTTGTGTGGGCTTCCTCTGGGTCCTACGGTTTCTTCCTACAGCCCAAAGACATGCACGGTAGGCTAAATACCCCTAGGTGTGAGTGTGTGTGAATGGTTGTGTGTGTGTTGCCCTGTGATGGACTGGTGAGCTGTTCAGGGTGTACCCCGCCCTCGCCCAGAGCCGGCTGAAATAGGCTCCAGCCTCCCTGCGACCCTACTAGCATTAAACAGTTTGGAAAATGAATGAATGAATGAATGAATGAATTAAATTTATAAATCTCAGATGATTTATGCTAATAAACACTCAAACTCGTATGTCTTTTATCAGGATAAAAAGGTTCTTTCTAACCCATCACACCGCGTCACTCACTAAATTCAGCTATTCAGGTAATAAATGGAACATTCAGAATGTTTTAAACGGCCTGTTAAAGACTCGGACAGGCGCTCAAGAACCCTGCCGCCGCCACCATCAGAATCCATTTGTGGCGAGACTTCCTGTCTTTTTCCCTTGTTTACTGCATGGCCTAGTTTGGGATGGGTGGCGTGTACCAGTCTGCTCGTTACTTCGTTGTATTCAGTGTTCGCGCAGGAGGAGCGTTATCAGTAATAAAGCGCGAGCTGCTGCGAGCTAGGAGCGAGCGCTGTGATGTCACTGCTCCACGCTTCACTGAACTAATTACTGTAGAAAAGGAAGGAAAATGTCGTCCATGGTGAATCCTCAGGTGTGAACTGTCTTCTGTCTGGCTCGGAACACCATGTGAAAGTTTGACAAAAGGGACTGTGCCAGGTTTCACTGGGAACAAAGTACTGGCGCCTTAGTGGTGTTCGGTTTTTTCTTTTTTCTAATCACATGGCAGGAATCCATCTGCTGTAAACTTTCTTGTTCGGTTAATTACTCGGCTACGGCGCTCGTATTCACCCACGGCGGAGATTTAAGCTCGATAACTGAAATGTCCAGCACTGAAATATGCAACATTCTGTGTTTATTATGTATAATTAATGTTTTGGGAAATAAAAACAAATGTTGAGCGAGCGCCTGTGATCGCTAATGACAAGTCCAAGTCCGGGATGAGCCGAGATGAAGTCGAGAAAATCCAGGCTGAATAGAAGCGAGAGTTGAGTCGTGTATCCCTCCAGAAATTTGGCTGTTTTTAGAAGGATTTTTATCAACTTTGGCACAAAATGAAGAATATATTCCTGTCAGAAGGCCGAGTGGTCGAATCTCTTCCAGCGAACTGAAGCTTCTGGTCTCCCTGTGGACTCGTGGGTTCAAATCCCACTTCTGAGAGTTGTTTGTATTTAGGGACAGTGGTTATGGTTCTGGGTTCCTGAACAGAAGACCCAGTATCACCAATTTGCCACCGTTGGGCCCTTGAGCAAGGTCCTTAACCCTCAACTACTCCAAGGGTGCCTTGTCATGATGTTGGTCCTGTGCTGGCCCCAATTTCCTAACAAGGTGAGATAAAGAAAAGAACCTGACCATGCTGCAGTGTTTCTGGGATAAATAAAGGTTTCTTCTTCATATTTAGCGAGTAACCCAGGGTCCACGAGACCAGTCTACGACACCAGTTCACAACACCAGTCCACGACACCAGTTCATAACACCAGTCCAAGAGACCAGTCCACGACACCAGTCTATGACACCAGTCCACGACACCAGTTCACAACACCAGTCCACAGCACCAGTCCACGACACCAGTTCATAACACCAGTCCAAGAGACCAGTCCACGACACCAGTCTACGACACCAGTCCATGACACCAGTCCACAACACCAGTCCACAGCACCAGTTCATAACACCAGTCCAAGAGACCAGTCCACGACACCAGTTCATGACACCAGTCCACAGCACCAGCCCACAACACCAGTTCATAACACCAGAACACGACACCAGTTCATAACACCAGTCCACAGCACCAGCCCACAACACCAGTTCATAACACCAGTCCACGACACCAGTTCATAACACCAGTCCACAGCACCAGTCCATGACACCAGTTCATAACTATAACACCAGTCCACGACACCACTCCACGAATCCAGTCCAGATTTGAAATATGAAAACCAGCACAGTTACGTCTTGTGTCACATCAGTGTAGTTTTATCTTTTATTATTTTGGGATTTCTTCGATTCCTGTATTCCTGTGTGGGGGCTGGGGGGATATGCCATCTCAGGCTTTCAGCTTGGTGGAGGTCTGCGCTCGCTGAGTGTTTTTTTTGTTAGTTTGTTTGTGAACAGAATCCTGGCCACACCCATGGACAGATTTTCACCAAACTAGGTGGGGACACTAACCTATCAAAGTCCCAGAACAGATCTGATTTTGGAATGTCTAGGTCAAAGGTTAAGGTCAGAACAAGGCCAGAAAATGTTTGAGGTAGAGCACTTAAAAATTTGGAACGAGTGCCTATAGTCATGCTGTTACTACAGAACATTAATAGGAAACCATATATGGACTTCCACATCAGACAGTTAACTTTGACCTTGAGTGACCTTGAAAGGTTAATTATGAGTAAACCTGTGTATTGTAGCTGTGCTATTATCCTCACTACTGTTATTAAAAATAATAAACACCCTCTTTTCCTGTCAATCAGAATCAGAAACTGTTTGTAAAAAATCGATTTAAAAACACTATAATGCAGTAAATGTAAATAAAAGTCAGTCTTCTGACAGTCATGTGACAGCTGACGCCCTTGACGGTTGTTGTAAAGTGTTTATCATTTAATAAAATCTCAAATCACCACAAACTTGTTGACGGTCTTTAATTTTTTAATTGTGTAATAAGGAACCATCCTGATGATTGCGGGTCTCAGTTCTCGGGCTCGTAATTGCGGATGCGTTTAACAATAAGAGATAATGAGATGCATCGTTCAGACCAGACGCAATTAACGCTCTGCAGCAGCCGACTGACTTCACCGTGCTATAAAATATTATTCCACGATTCCGTTCAGTGCCGGCGTGAAGTGTGAAATAATGCACGTTACGGTGCACGTCTCTACACGTGCGTTAAGGCGGCGCCTGGGATTCAGTGGCACTCGTTTTTATCTGATTATTTATTTTAAGTTTCAGCTCGCTGGTTTTCGTGAAACTTTTCAGACTTTTTTTTTTTTACTTTAAAATATTTTCAGGTGAAATCTTTCATCCGCCGACGTTTAGTGTTTATTCAAGTGGAAAATAAAATGCAGCCTTTTTAACCCGCTGCACGATCCGCGTCCAAAATAGAAAAAAGATGAATTCTCTCTCATTTTCTGTCTGAGTGTGAAAAATAAACTGATATCAGAGAAGCTCAGAGTCACGTCCTGAACCCCGGAGTCAGATGAGCTCCAAAGTGGCTTCAATATTCCCTCGTTTTCTCTCTCTCAGTCTGTGTGCTTCTCTCTCTCTCTCGCTCTCTCTGACTCTTTCTGTCCATCTGTTTGTCTCTCTGTCTTTGTCTTTTTATCAGTCTTTTTTGTGTCTCTGGCTGTCATTCTCTCTCTCTCTCTCTCTCTCTCTCTCTCTCTCTCTTTCTTCCTCTCTGACTGTCTGTCCATATTTTTCTTTGTCTCTATCTTTTCCTCTCTATATGTCCATCTGTCTGTCCGTTTTTTCTTTCTGTCTGTCTGTTTGTCTTTTCCTCAATCTCTCTCTCTCTCTCTCTCTCTCTCTCTCTCTAAACAGATATGAAGGGATTATTTTTACACGTTTCTCATTGCAGCCTTTTCTTTTCCATGAATCCCATTTCAGTCCTTTTATCATTCGTCATTATCGCTCTTTTCCTCTGCATGCTGAGTGTTGAGTCAACATTGCATCTGTTTTTTGTTTTTTTTTGCTCTTTCATTTTCCAGAATGTTCTTCATATTACAGTGCTGGCACTGAATCCAATGCTTTGGATAAGTATTCCGCCATCTGACCTTAAGAAAAATAATAAAGTAGATTATAGAAATTCTCCTTACGGTACCGGACAGCACAAATTAATACTTCAACATATATAGGAACATTTACTGTGGTGGTATTATTATTATTATTATTATTATTATTAATAATAATAATAATAATAATAATAGTAATAATAAAAATATTAATAATAAATTAATCCACCAATTCTAATTAATTAATTAATTAATTGACTTATTTATATTTTAAAAAATTGGAAATTTCACATCATTTAATTTTCATATCAAAATAAATAAAAAGTTTCCTGCCGAGCATCCACACTTGAGGCACTGAATTATTTGCTGTGTGTTTGAGACAGTGGAGGCTCATGATCATCCCTAATTCATCTGATCTTCACTTTTAAATCCACAAATTACATGAAAATATATCAGCATCCACCCTGCAGAAACGTCCACGTTATTTGTTAGCTAGCTGAGTGAAGTAGACTCACTAGCCAGATGTTTTAGATGTTTTGCAGAATGAAAATAAACTTTTGTAAACTTCTGAAAATTAAATTTTCCTTTTGAACTTCTGTACTAATGTGAATATACACTGGAATATACTGGGACTGGGAACTATATATAGTTAACATTAACTGTAGCATGCTATTGAAACCAAAGCAGCATTTAGCAATGTTAGCATGGGAGCTAGCATTACCATTATTTATATGATATTGAAAATGAGGGTGATGCTCTGTGATTTTATTTTCATTTGAATTTCAGATGGTATGGGGGGGGGGGGTACAGTGATTTTCACTGTATCGCGTTTTGTATGTCGTATTTAAAGCAGGTCGAGTTTGTAAATGAAGCTCATGGCGACGTTCCATCAGCAGTCTGATGCGTGAACCGCATTCCTGATGTTCCTGCGAGGATAAGATTTTATTTGTGCGCTCAACAGATATGGATTTATTTTTCTCCTGTGTTTCTGGGCTTTTCTGTGGTGTTGAATATTTAATGCTGGAAGTCTGTTTGGTGAAGTTGCTGCAGTTTTCTGCTGTTGGCACGATTCTGAGCCGAGAAACCGAGAAGCTCCTTCGCTTGCTCACATATTACTGAACTCGGAAAAAAACCTTTCAGACTTTCACACGACTTTCTTTGTACCTAAATATTTAATATTTGTATGAATGTTAATGTTCTGCAGCAAAGTCTTTAACAAACCGGAAATGTGTGTGTGTGTGTTATAACATCAGTTTTATTCCCCCTACACCTTAGTGATTTTTATAACACAGGTCATTTGAATATTTGATTCTGATTGGTCGATATAGTAATTAGCAGATAATATGAGGGATATAATCATCACTGTGTCTGTCAGTCTGTCTGTAATTATTTTTGATTCCTGCCCAGAACGCAGAAAGAGTCCCAGATTCCTTGATTAAACTTGACAGGTATTTTAATTACAGAGCGCAGTTTCATATTGTGGGATTTCTATATTTTAAATTTTCATGTTTCTATGGAAACAATTTTAACATCTCAAAACATGGGTGGTGTTCATTTGCAGGCCAGAACTCAAAAGTCATTTGTGTGGGGGAGGGGTGGGGTGGGTTTTTCTTCATCTGTATGGCCGTCAACCATCGCGCTTCGTTCCTAGTCTCCCGATCAAAACATGGCGAGAACGTACCACGGCGTGATCGTTTGATCCGTCTTGTTGTCCCTCGTTAAAGATAAAAGAAGCCTCGGGATGGAGACGTCTGATCCCGACGTTACAGACTGAGTTTATTCCGAAAGTTCCGGGTGATGGAATAAACGCAGCCTGTTGGCCTCCGTCAACAAAACAAAGGAGCTTCGAGTCGACTACATTATTACAAAATTCAATCAAGTGGTCACTTGAGACGCCTTCCAGACGCCTTCCAGACGCATGAAAATGTCAGGTTCAGACTCCATCCATCTCCGCTGTCTACGGGTAATCAGATTAGCTGAGATGGATGTTAATATCAGATCTGAACCTGGATTGAGTTTTTAGATAAAACTTTTTATTTCCCTTGTTATAAAAAAAAAAAAAAGATTTAATCCTTTCGAACAATTAAAATCTTATGTTTTTGGGAAAAATGTAGATAATTTTATTATTCCTGTTGCAGAAATATAGATTTACTTTTTGCATGAATATTTAAATAAATAATGAATATTTGTTAATTACCCACAATCAACACACTTAATATTCCTGAAAACGAGCCTCTTCCTCGTGTCACTTCAGTTATAAATATATTTATACAGTTTTCCAATATGGCGTCCTGGGTCGTCAGGCCCTCGTCACAGTCACTACGTTCTCGTCTCTCATCCTTCCTGATCAGCGTATCGGCTGCTTTAATCCTGTAAATCACACGATTCTCATTGCGATTTTTGCTGATGGAAGCATCCGGAGCTTCACTCGGACTCGTTTATCATCGTATCCACAGCATCGATCTCCAGATCTCAGGATGCTTCCTGGAGGGATTCGGTTTCACCTCACAGCCTCCATGCAGGAGGAGTTCCTCAACTCTCAGCTCTGGGACCGCTCTTGTTCTCGAAAATAACACACAAATAATTCATTCCACACGCCCTTAACCTTCCTGTTCTTCCGTCCACGTCCTGAGTTTATCACACTGACCTTTTGACCTCTAAAGATCCGAGATAATAATAATAATAATACATCAGAGCCTCAGCACACTCACTTTCTCTCAACTCTTTCCTACACTGAAAAGTCATAACAGCGTCGGGATTCGTCCTCTCCCTCTGGAGATGTTCATTATTCACAAATTTAAGCGGATTGTTACATGCCGGAGTCTCATCTCTCTACTCACTGTTAGCATGCTTTTCCAGCGTTAGTGCATGCTAATCCTGTACGTATGGTGGTAGGAAAGTGTCGCTACAGCTGTAATTAAGTTGAATCTTGTTTCGAAGCCCTCAGATTGTTCAAAGCAGCGGCGCTTCGAAATGCGTATATGATTAAATATTTGTCATGCTGCTACACCGAACTTAACTGGCTTTTTTTTGATTCACAAACTCGTCGAGCAATTCATCCACATCTGGCTTTAACAAGCTTTATTTCAGAGCCCAGCAGTGACGGCGTGTTTGCTTTTCTTTGGCTCTTTTACGTCCGAGGCAGAACGACGGCTCTCCTGTCTTTCTCTCTTATGTAGTTTTTATTTAACCGACACCCATCATGTGTCTGCAGTCTGGGACAGAACTGAGCGCTCATTATAATCATTATAACTTCACCGGAATACCTAAAGGACATTACTTTGAAATTATTTTTCTATACATTTTCATTACGCACGTGGTGGCGCAGTGGTTCGCACGTCCGCCTCACAGCAAGAAGGCCCTGGGTTCGATTCCCTGAACACACCCTGCCTGAGCACATGGATTGCGCGTGAATGCTAGGAAGACATATTGCAAAAGCTAGCGAGCTAGCCGGGACCGCTAACGCTCGCCATGTTCTTTGTTTACATTCATTATGATAATGTTGGATGCTAAATGATATGCGAACGTTCTGACGAGCTATGCTCCTCCCCCTCTCTGTCGCTCGCTCTCTCTCTCGTGAGCTCGTTCTCCAGCAGGAGTCAGGCGGTGCGCGTTCAGGTGCGTTAGAAGAAAGTGGGGGGGGTTTTCGGTTGAATATTTTCAAACTCTTCCTACTCTTTTAAAAGTACTCCTCCGAGCTTTAATGAACCGTGTTTCAGCTACAACGTGCTCGATTTTATTTTTTTTAAGTAAACAGATGTTTAACGAGCTGTTGTAGTCAGTAATGAAGCAAAATGTCACAGTTACAGGAGCTCGACTTTAAGTCCAGATGGCCACGTAATCACAAGCACCCAAGATCACAGCGTAACACAAAACCTACACAATCTGTTTCAGGGTCTTCTGGGAAATCAGACTTTCCCGCACTTCGCTGAACATTTTACTTTAATCTACATTTACATGAAATCAGTCTCTCAGTTCCGGGTGGGAGGAGTCTCCAGAGATCAGTTTAAAAACTTCCTGAAACGAACAGCACGAGTGGTTTATTCCTCTTACACCACAGAAACTTACCCATGATCACTGTCTCTATCACTCATTCACCAAACCGCTTAATCCAGCTACGCTCGCGGGGAGGCTGGTGCGAAGGCGGCGTACACTCTGTCTATTGCAGGGCCGACACACACTCACACACACACAACCATTCACACTCACACTCACACCTAGAGGCAATTTGGAACCGCCAGTTAGCCTACAGTGCATGTCTTTGGACTGTGGGAGAAAACCAGAGTACCCGGAGGAAACCCATGAAAGCATGGGGAGAACATGAAAACAACCTCGCCAAGCCTGGGACTCGAACCCAGGACCTTCTAAGCCACTGTAGGTGGAGTTTGCATGTTCTTTGTGTGCTTGCGGGGGTTTCCTCTGGTGAGCTGTTCAGGATGTACACCTCTTTCTCATAGAGCCGGCTGCCCACAACCCCTGGTAGGATTAAGTGGTTCGGCGAATGAGTGAATGGATATTTACTAGCAGTAGATTATACACTGTAAACACGCTGTTACCATAGAAACGATCAGGAAGGCAGAGCTTTGAAAAAGTAACACTATATTAAATTCCGGAGACGATCCGGGTAAAATTCTGGATCCTGGAATTTTTGAGGATTCTTTAGCATGGTGAGATGGGACGATTGTTTTTGACATTTTGTTGGGATGGGGAATTGTATGGTGCTTGGTGGGGGTTTGCGATCTCCGGGTGCTCTTATTGTATATTAATTTGTATATTTAATAAGAAACAACAAACCAAAACCTGTGATATGAACCTGGAGGGTTATAAGGTGATGAATCTTACATATGGTTTCATCCCTTCTGTTAATAATACCAAAATAAATAATAAATTATCGTCTGTATGTGACGGCGTCCTGCGGTTGCAGTTTGGCGCTGGAATAAACGGATGCTCACTGCAAGCTTCTCTGTAATGTAGGTCAGAGTCGTGTGTGTGTGTGTGTGTGTGTGTGTGTGTGTGTGTGAAGAAAGAGAGCACAGTGATCAGTCGCGGCGCTCTGATGTCATGTGGGTGTCATATTCCCAGATCCGTCTCTTCATCTTCACTCGGCTCGCAGCCTTCAGCTCCATCAGCGTCCGCTTCTTTTCCCATCACTCCCACTGACAGAAATCCGACTCTTCAGAAGGTGTTGGTTAATTTTCTCTAACGGCGGCTCTGACAGATTTTTTTTATTTATTTGTAATGAATTTGCTGGTTTAAATACATCATCGTTTCTATGGAAACAGAACCTCGATCACAGGGACGTGAGCTGCGACGCCCAGGTGGTGAAAAACAGATGTTTGTGTAACGTTAATGAGGTTTCTGTAGGTTGAAGTGTGTTTATGTGAGATGTATGGAAGGAGTCTCCAGTGTCAGGGCTTTGTAGCAATCAGAGATGAAACTGGGGCTCAGGGCGACTTCAGGAAAAATTATTTGAACCGAAACAACTGCTAATGATGGAGTGACACGGTGGTGTAGCGGTTACGGTCCGCCTCACAGAAGAAGGTCCTGGGTCTGAGTCCCGGGGTCGGCGAGGGTGTTTGTGTGTGGAGTTGTCACAGGTTTCCTCTGGGTACTGTGGTTTCCTTCCTCAGTCCAGAGACATGCACATTATGCTACCTGGCTGTTCCAAATTGCCCCTGGATGTGAGAGTGAGTGTAAATGGTTGTGTGTGTGTGTGTGTGTGTGTCTTGGCCCTGCGATGGACTGGCGAGCTGTTCAGGATGTACCTCTCCTTTACCCAGAGTGGTATGAGACAGGCTCCACCCTCCCCATGATCCTCTAGTAGGATTAAATCATTCGGAAAACGAATGAATGAACGTAATTTCTTTTGGTTGTTCCTGATGGATATTTCTCAGAGATTTAAAGTATAAACGTTTGTATTTTTATTTTTCAGATTGATCGCTACGCTCAGAACGACCTGAAAAAAGGCCTGCAGCTGTTCGGGACTGAGGGAAACATCGGCCTGACCAACGCCTGGAGCATCGTCCAGACCGACGTAAGCAATCTGAAACACCGAGCTCTTACAGTAACTACAACCACGTTCTGCTCACGTTATGCTTACGTTCTGCTCACGTTCTGCTCACGTTCTGCTCATGTTGTGCTCAAGTTCTGCTCACGTTCTGCTCATGTTCTGCTCAAGTTCTGCTCACGTTCTGCTCATGTTCTGCTCACGTTCTGCTCATGTTCTGCTCAAGTTCTGCTCACGTTCTGCTCATGTTCTGCTCACGTTCTGGCCACATTCTGCTCACGTTCTGCTCACGTATTGACCACGTTCTCATCATGTTCTGATCACGACTCAGCTAACGTAAAATATTCATCCCAAAATGCTAATTAAACGAGTTATGAATTTTAAATAAATGGTTGTGATGTTTTTCATAAAGCTCCTCAAATCTATAAAACTTGAATATTTATTTAAATTTAAACGTTATTAATATTAAATAAAATCAAATAAATTTCGCTTTTCTAGAAAAACAAGTTACTTTAAAGAAAACCCAAATTAAAAAGTCGTTTAATATTAAAACTGAATTATGACTCGGAGGAAAAGTTGTTGTCCACTACAGCTTCATTCGAACAGAATCAGCGGCGGCGTGAAACAGCGCGAGGGTTTTATCCTTCGTATTTCATTTAAATTGTTTGTTCGATGCTCTTTAATATCTGCAGCACATGAATCTTTTAGTTAATGGGGCTCTAACGCGTCTCCTAAACGAGTTAAACGAGCCGTCACTTGTCACCTGTAAATTAAAGAAATCTGGGAAAAAAGAAATGAAAGAAAATCCTTCTGTTCTTCATCCAGCAGCATCACGGGATGAACTTTGATCAGGTTTAGTGCTGGAGCAGATGTCAAGCGTCGACGTGCACAGACTGCACAGGAGAACTTGTTCAACCTAATGACCTGTCAGGGACGGATTCACCATAAAAACGATAGAACATTATCAGGGAGAGAGAGAGAGAGAGAGAGAGAGAGAGAGAGAGAGAGAGAAGGAGGGAGAGCACAAGACAGAGATAGGGTAAAGGGGAGACTGAGTGAAAGAGGGAAAGTAAGAAAGAGAAGGAGAGTGAGAGAGAGAGAGAGAGAGAGAGAGAGAAGGCGAGAGAGAGAGAGAGAGAGAGAGAGAGAGAGAGAGAGATGCATACGGTCTTTTATTTTGAACTAAGTCTTTCTCTCCTCTGAAATGTTCATCCACATTATTTCTTCAAATTTCTTTTTGATAAAGTGTGGGTGCACATTGTTCTGTGTGTGTGTGTGTGTGTGTGTGTGTGTGTGTGTCTCTGAACAAGCACCTTTATGTTTTAATTAACCTCTCTATTGACCACTGACATATTTAAAGAGGAGCACGTCTCCCTTCTCCTCCCGCTCCACACACACACACACACACACACACACACACACACACACACACACTTTCAGAAATGTTTATTTAAACTACAAGGTTAATGTAGCTAACAAGTAACTTAACTTTATGCTAACTATGTGTTAATTGCTCAATTAATTAATGAATCCAGATTAATCTGATGATAATTGCATCATTTAAAATTTTTACTTAGACGTGTAAACACACCCCTTCCCACACACACACACACACACACACACCACACACACACTAGAGCGAGTAATTGGGACTTGGCGGTGGAACAGTTGTGCTGGAAGGTCAAGCTCTGGTGTCACCCGTGACACACTGCCTGCAACGAGCCTCGTTAACCCACACCCTCATCCTCACTCTCCTCCTCCTGCACCCCTCTCTCTTCCTCATCCTCTTTTTCTATCTCTCATATCCACAAGGGAAAATGCCACCACGACTCGGCACCTCGGCCCCGGAGCGCCACCTTCAGTGTGTTACGTCATTACAGTGAAGTACAGAAGCGGATGAACTTTCGGGACCGCGTGTCAGTGGTTCGTGGTTTAGCGCTCGTACAGGTGCTCAGAGTGAACGAAGAGAGAGAACAAGGGAAGGAATGGTAAGATTTCTGAAACGCTGCCGAGGTTAATGTCTCATCCTCTATCTCCCCATTCCCCTCTCTTTTTATCCCTCCCTCCATTCCCCTCTATTCCACTCTTCCTCCCCCCCATTCTCCTCTTCTTCCCTCTCCCTCGATCCCCTTATTCTCCTCTTCCTCCATCCCTCCATTCTCCTTTCCCTCTCTCTCTATTCCCCTTTTCCTCTTCCTGCCATTCCCCTCTTTTCCTCTACTCACCTCTTTCTCGCTCTCTCCATTTCCCTCTCTTCGTCTCTCCCTCAATCTCTCTTTTTCTCTCGGGGTTCATATCAGTGGGAACAGATCAATGCTGACCCCCGAGACTCATTTCCATCCACCCACACAAGGGGAAAACACAAGGGGAAAAAGAAATGAAGAGGCAAAAGGAAAAAGAGAAAAGAAAAAGGAAGAGAAGAAAAAACAAAGAAGAAAAAAGATTTCACCAAGACCAAGGCTGGAGCAGGAGATTTTAAAATGGCCGCTGTGTGTGCATGCACGGGTGTGTGTGTGTGTGTGTGTGTGTGTGTGTGTAAAGTAAGAGGAGGTAATAGTGAGCTGATGACTCTGGATGAATCTCGAGCAGCAGATCTGACAGGAGCCATTTGACCCCGAGCTACAGCGAGAGCAGAAACGACCACGAGAACACCATACACACATTCATTATTAATAACACACACAATCGTGCGTGCGCACACACACACACACAGTGAGAGAGAGAGAGAGAATGTGAGAGAGAGAGAGAGAGAGAGAGAGAGAGCGCGCACGCGCAACAGAAATGTGTAAATAAAAGAAGTAAAAAACAAAATGGAGGACGGAGCAAAGACTTGTTTTCTCTCTATGACTTACATACAAGCCTCATTACAGTTCGCAGTAGTTTAGCGTTTAATCAAAGTTCATGGAAAGTTATTAATAATAACAATAATAATAATAATAATAATAATACTTCTGTCTCCTGGCAGCGGATCATTTATTATTATTACTTTTTCCTCGTATGAATAAACCACCGGATTTATGGAGGGAAGAATACGGTAGGGTTCTGTTTTTTTTTTTTTTGTCCTAATCACTGTGTATGATCTAAACACCGGCCCCTGGAGAGCCGGAGAGATGTAGAGGCCCAAAACAAGACCGTTTTGGTTCTCTGGAACGCTGAGAAATGAGAACGAGCTCACCGACGTGAGAAAGAAATCCCGACGGGGCCAGAAAATTACCAACACATTTATTATATTGCGCTGAAGAATTGCCCCTGCGGCAGGAAAATAGAAAAAAAAAAAAAAGAGTGTGGGTGGTGTCTCCGCATGCACATGCACGTACAGAGGTGCACTCAAGAACACGTACAGCTGTTGGCTTGAAGAGCGAACCAGCAGGTTGGATTCTGCGGCAGAATCGCTCTCGTCCTCTTCGTGAGAGCCGAGAGCCAACCAGGTTTCGATAACAAACCCGTAAGGGCGTGTGTTTCACAGCTGTGGATGGATCACTGATCGGATTTAACGGCTGACGGAATTTTTCTGTTGCTTGTTTGTTACGCTTTTTTCTGCCTTCAGTATGTAAAAACAATGCGCAGCTAAGTTGACAGACTTGACCATTTAAGAACATTCTATTTCTTTGCCATAAGAAACTGTTTTGGTTCATTTCCCATCTACACTGTGCAGCAACGTCCTATCAGTTCTGCAGCATTCGACTGAATCTGATCAGAAAGTACAGCATTGTACACTTCACTCTAAACCTTTTTATTTATTTAATTTGTCATGAGACAAGCCATATCCAGCCTCGAAACTGTAAGAGCCTTCGTCTAGACGGTTAGAGCAATATTTTGCAGTGAATTCGAGCTGGAAGTCTGGACTTTGTTTACATCCAGTGGATTTGAATTGGTTACGCCAATTCGAATCCACTGTGGTTGTGTAGTGTCAAAAATGACAAAAATAAATAAATAAATGTTTAACACTTAATGCCTGTAAGTGATGTCCGTCCATCTCAAACATGGCGTACATAATACAATGCCAAAACTGTCACCATGCTTTAGGCGTTTAGAGAACAAAAAAAAAGCACCATGGAGGTGGAATTAAAGCACATCCAGAGCACCATGAGAGCACAAACCTCCACCAAGTCAAAAAAACAAACAAACAAAAAAAAAACAATAGCATACAGCACCCCCTGCTGGGCCTGCTGTAACTCGATGCCCCTCAAAACACATAGAGCCAATCTAACCATGTTAAAGAATACTTGATAAAATTCCTGAGAATCATTTCCCAAATCTAACAGAGTCTCCTTGTCCAAAGCACCTATTGTAGCAATTTCAATGAAAATCTGCACATAACTTTTTGTCTCTTGCTAAAAACACACGGACGCGCGCACACACACACACACACACACACACACACACACACCATGGGTAAAACCTAAGCACCATGGTGGAGGAAACATACCTACAAATGTGTGAGCTTTCTGTTTAACGCTACGGCTGTACATATTGTGCATCGCGTACTTTAAATCTAACACCCCCCACCCCACGTCATTTGGAAGCTCTCTCCTTTTTTTGTGCTCTCCCTCCTTTCTCCGTCTGTATGATGGACACACTGGCTGGTCCACATTAATTCTCCCTGCTCCGTGCTTATCGATCCATGGCCCGCTCCCCAATTGCATTACACAGGCAGGCTGGCTGTTTTCTCACATTCGCCAAAAACACACACACAATCAAAACCACGCACGCTATATTTAAAGGGTGCGGGGATATGTTGGGAGGGTAGGTGAGGCTGTGAGGGGGTAGGTGCAGCTCCAGATAAAATAAAAGAAGAAAGCCCTTCAGGGTTCGAGATCAGGATGAAGGGGAAGAGCAGAGGTGTCGGACATTCTTTCCACTTCCCTCTTTATTTCCTCTGTGTGTGTGAGACTCGGGGGGGGGGGGGGGGGGGGTTGGGG
>JAQMYF010000001.1:63598724-63613292 GCA_030014195.1 Neosilurus mollespiculum
CGCCAACTGTGTGATGCCATCATGTCAATATGGACCAAACTCTCTGAGGAATGCTTCCAGCACCTTGTTGAATCTTTCAACTTTCCTTGTTGAATCTTTCAACTTTCCTTGTTGAAGGATCTCCAGGTGCGCAACGATAACGAATCTGAACGAGCGTGTTAATATAAAACTGAGATTTTTATTTATTTCATAACATCATTTATGTAATTAATTCACACCTCTGGACCAATCAGAACCGTGCATCCTTGTATGAATATTCCGTACAGAAACCTATTATTATTATTTTTATTATTGTGAATTTCCAGTGATGGTAAAACGAAAAGAAAGTGCAGAAACTTAACTATAGCAAGCTTTATTAAAATTAAAGAACACAAAGATCACTAATAAAAGTCTAAATCATGTGATCAGCGTCCTTCTGGGGTTTCTCTCCGCCCTGATAAAGAGGCGTGACGACAGTTCAACAACTGAATTGCTCATCCCTCATTCTTTATGCGCACACACACACACACACACACAAATTCATCATAACTCTATGCAAACTTAGAACAAGATGCTCAGAAATGAAGAATAAGCTGGAACTTAGGCATGAAACACCAACACACACGCACACACACACACACACACACACACACACACACACGCACACACACCTGTATGGTTTATTTATATCTATGTACAGAGCGTTGTGCACGACAGTGCTGTTAGTGGATCCTGGTGAGCTCCTCCACAATCTTAATCACTTCATCCACCGTCGCCTCTCGCTTCATCCCGCTGCCGTCATCGATCTGAACACACACACAATCAATCCAACACCACATACACACACTCGCCCCGACAGCGTCATGGAGTTAATAATACCTGAAGTGTGCTGACCACTTCCTGCATTTTGGCTCGTCCCAGATCCAAGAAGCTTTCGATCAGATCCCCGTCGATGAAACCCGTGGCCTGCTCCGTCTTCCTTTCCGTGTTGAAGGATCTCCAGGTGCGCAGAGTTAAGGGATTTATTCTTTACTCAAATAACTGGCTCACAAACGCTTCTTTTTCTCTCATGACGCAATCACTGAACAACACCAGCACACGTTAAGCCTGCGGACGTCACCTGAACACGTGTGAATGTTAACGTCAGCGGGTTTAAGAGGATATAAGCTGTGCTCGATCTTTCCCACGCTCTTAATGACCTTGTTGAGTCGATTCTGTAAGTCCATCAGTAAACTGTACCATCCCTCCGACAGTGATGTCACCAGCCCTGACACACACACACACACACACACACACACACACACACACACACACACACACACACACACACACACACACAGTTTAAACAGCCTCAAGGTCTCCTCCTGGATTATTTAAACAAACTTCTCATTCTATTTACACATTCACATCAGTTGCTTTTACAATAAACACACACATTAAAGCTAGTGTGTATGAATTAGCGACACCTAGTGGCGAGTTTCCACACCGCAACCAACTAAAGATTTAAAGATCAGATTTAATCAGAGCGCTGAACTGCACAGTTTATAGGAATTCAGTGAATTAAAGGGTTTTTTGTTCCGTACCGATCATTCCGTTAACGGTTCCGAACAGCACAGAACCCTGTGTAGGGGTGGAGCTCTCTCCGAGGTTCTGCAGCACGAGGGAACCGTGACAGAACACGTTTACAAATTCACCCAGATGGAACACGCCCACTTCCTGTAAATGCTGACGCTCCTCGTCAGTGGTGGCGGCGCTGAGAGAGAGAAAGATCCGTGTTAATGGAATGCGTAGTAATAATAACACCAACTCTGCTCCGTCCCACCCCATGAATGCCCCGCCCCATCGTGACTCGGCGCTCTGGGCAAGTGTACTGGTGTGTGACGCCTCATGCAGAGCTCCGACCCCGTACCTGTCTTTCTGACACACGAAAAGGTTAAAGGCGTTCTCCGCTCCGAGGAAATTATCATCATCTAAAATCTCCACTGCGCTCATCCAGTTCGGGTTAAAATCCCGTGCAATCTGAGGAAGCAGCAGGTGGAGGACAAACAAACAAACAAACAAACAAACAACGGTCACACTAAAAGACAAACAACTTTTATATCAGAGAGAGAGAGAGAGAGAGAGAGACAGACGTGCAAGTTGTGCGGGTGCGAATGGAAAAGTCATATGTGTAGCTCGAGTGTGTGAGAGACAGTTGAGAGTGTGTGTGTGTGTGTGTGTGTGAGTGTGACTGCGAGAGAGAGTCTCGAATGTGTGTGAGAGAAAAAGTCGAGTGTGAGTGCAGTGGTCGAGTGTGTGTGTGCATGCGAGAGTTAGAAAGTTGAGAGTGTGTGTTAGTGCGAGAGAGAAAGTCGAGAGTGCGTGTGCATGAGAGAGAAAGTCGAGTGTTGGTGCGAGTGCGAGAAAGTCAAGTGTGTGTGAGTATGAGAGTCAAAGTTGAGAATGTGTGGGGGGGGGGTGCGAAAGTGAATCGAGAGCGCGCGTGCTTGCGTGTGTGCGCATGAGAGAAAGAAAGGTGTGTGTGCATGCGTGTATAAATCATGTGATCCTCCTGATGGTTTAAAATGAGCCTGGAGTTGAACTTTGACCTCCTCGAAGTTTCCCTCCATGGGTTTGTAGGCGAGCAGCAGCACCGAGCGCATCAGATCCCCAACCAGGATAAAATCTCCTTTAGTCTTCAGATACAGAGCCATGATGTTATTGTAGTGATTACACTCCGTCCTCAGCTCTTTCTCTGGTGTCCACTCATACAGACGCACATACACACACACACACACACACACACACACACACACACACACACACACACACACATCAGTGCCAGCAAAAATAAACACATCCGATCAGTGTGTGTGTGGAAGCGGGTGTCTCACCGTGCTGTTGATGCTGGCCAGCAATTTGCCGTTGAATTCGACGATGGAGTAAACAGCACCTTTCACCTCCTTCTCCGCCACCGTCTGCAGTTTACCTGCGCAGACGAAAAAATAAACAAACATTAACCTACATAAAAAAAAGGAGAGAAGGAATTAAAATTAAACATGGCCGACACTCGTTACCGTCTGTGTAATGGAAGACAATGATGCGACCCTGTTTAGGCTCCGCCTCCTCAGGGTACACCATGGCGGTCCCGACGATGAAGTAGACGGCAGGATCTTTGCCCAGTTTACAGGAAACCAGGCTCAGAGCGTACTCGCTGGGCAGGAACTGATGAGCATGAAGCACTGAGACGACAGCAGAGAGATGATCACTGAATGACGTCGGAGGAAGCGTGCACCCGACACCGCGTTTCAACTTTAACCCCGAGAACACAATACCTTCAAAAGTGTGCTGATCCACCACGAGCAGGCTGTGCACCTCCACCTCCTCCCCGAACGAGGTCTCGTGAGGGGAGGTGCTGCTGGGGAACAGTTTACTGGAGCTCACGCTGCTGGACAGGGCCTGAGGACAGGAAGTAACGTCTCTCACACAACCGCTCGCCTTCGATTTAAATCGCGAGTGCAAACGTCAGGCGGGGAAAGCACAACGTACCTGAGTGCTGGCACTCGGGCGGACGGGAGCCGTGGTACCGTTAACGTCCTGCATCTCCACTCGACTGGAGAGAACGCCGAAACACTGGGACACTTCCTGATAACAAATCCTCCTGAGAGAGAGAGAGAGAATCAGAGACAGTGAGACACAGACAGAAGACATACCAAAGGAAATATAAATGGATGGATAGACAGACAGATAGATTGAAAGATAGAGACAGACAGACAGACAGAGATAAATTGATAAACATACAGAAAGAGGGACAAACAGATACACAGACAGACAGATGAATAGACAGATTGATAGACAAAAACAGACAGATGGATAGACAGAGCTAGACAGTCAGAGACAGATGGCCAGACAGATGTATACAGACAGACAAGAGAACCAGACAGACATATGGATAGACAAACAGACAGACTGACAGACTCACTTGGGCGACTCGTATAGAGGAACGGTGCGGATGTGGAGTTTCTGGATTTCGTCAATGGTGCCGATGGTCAGAGTGCTGTTATTGGCCAAAGCCAAACTAATAAACAAACAAACAACCAGAATTCCTGTAAACACCCAGATCAGATCCTAAACATTCCCCTCGCTTCAGAATCTAATAATAATTTATTCCTCTTTACGGGTAAAGTAAGAATTTAATACTGACGGGATATTAATGGTACACAACATAAAGGTCTACCCCCCCACGCCCCCCTCCCACCTGTCGGGGTAGCCCTCGGAGTTGAGGGGACACATGTAGTTGACCTCTTTGAGGTTGACGTTGGAGAAGACGAGTTTGTGGTTGCTGGAGTAGATGACGGTGGGTCTGTCTGAGCACGCAAACACGTTGGAGGTGGAAAGAGAGCGAAAGGTCCGGAGTACCGTGGGCTGAGTTCCCAGAGTCACCTTCTTCCGCTCGGTTAGAGTGCCTACACACACACACACACACACACACACACACACACACACACACTTTACTGTGGTTCTGGGTGAGACGATAAGTGGCGACACTGTATAAACTGTATATAAATGACTGACCCGCCTCCAGGTCCAGACCGAAGTAGAAGAGAGCGCCGTCTCCCAGAGCACACAACAAATAATGACTGCCCTCAAACGTCGTCATCAGGATCGAACGAGGGATAATCTCTGAGAGAGAGAGAGGATACATAGCGAGAGAAAACAAAAGTAAATGTGTGAGAGAAACATTAAATGAGAGAGCCAGCAAGAGACAGGGAGCAAGAAAGAAAGAAAAAGCAACAGAGAAAGAAAAGAAGCAAGAAAGAATGTGCGTGAGAGTGACAGACAGCAGAGAGGGAGAGACAAAAAGGAGAAAGTGAGAGAGACACATAGGAGAGTGAACGTGAGAGAGTGTAAGAGAGAGAGAGAGAGAGAGAAAGGTAAAGAGAGAGAGAGAGAGAAAGAGAATGTGAGAGTGTGAAAGAGTGTGTGAGAGTGAGAGAGAGTGTGTGAGAGTGAGAGAGAGTGTGTGAGAGTGAGTGTGTGAGAGTGAGAGAGAGAGTGAGTGTGTGGGAGAGAGTGTGAGAGAGTAAGAGAGTGAGAGAGAGTGAGAAAGAGTGTGTGAGAGTGTGAAAGTGAAAGAGTGTGTGAGAGTGTGAAAGTGAAAGAGTGTGTGAGAGTGTGTGAGAGAGTGAAAGAGTGTGTGAGTGAGAGAGTGTGTGAGAGTGAGAGTGTGTGAGAGTGAGAGAGTGTGTGAGAGTGAAAGAGTGTGTGAGAGTGAAAGAGTGTGTGAGAGTGTGTGAGAGTGAAAGAGTGTGTGAGAGTGAAAGTGTGTGAAAGTGAAAGAGTGTGTGAGAGTGTGTGAGAGTGAAAGAGTGTGTGAGAGTGAGAGAGAGTGTGTGAGAGTGAGAGAGAGTGTGTGAGAGTGAGAGAGAGTGTGAGAGAGAGTGTGAGTGAGAGAGAGTGAGAGAGAGTGTGAGTGAGAGAGAGTGTGAGTGAGAGAGAGTGAGAGAGAGTGTGAGTGAGAGAGAGTGTGAGTGAGAGAGAGTGTGAGTGAGAGAGAGTGTGAGTGAGAGAGAGTGTGAGTGAGTGTGTGAGTGAGAGAGAGAGAGTGAGTGAGAGAGAGTGTGAGTGAGAGAGAGTGTGAGTGTGAGTGAGAGAGAGAGAGTGAGTGAGAGAGAGCCTGATTAGTTGTGTATCGATTCGGATTAAAGGAATATTTATCTGTAAAATTTTTCCTTTTGCTAAAATAATTTAAATTAAATTCGCCGCCGTCTCCTGGAGCTGCATCGATAAATCTCAGATGTACCAATAGTTTTGACACTTTGACCTCTCTCTCACTGAACCCTGCGTGTGCAGAGCGGATATTCCACACGCCGTTACACCCAGCAGCAAAAACAGTTTAACCCTCCCGCTAATCTGTGATGTCACTTCCTGTCATCTCACCTCCACCCAGCATCTCCTTATGCAGAGGGCTGAAGCAGGGCAGGCGGAGGACTCGGGCCGAGATGTCCGTCCACAGACCCACGGCGCACAGGCTGGACTCTCCGACGCTCTCGCCGAGAGGAGTGATGTCCAAACACGCCACCTCGTGCTCCATCTCTGTGGAACTGTACACACCAGAAAACACCATCAACATCATCTCCAGCTGGCGTGACATCATCGTCGTCATGATCATCAAACCAGAAAGGAAACTGCTCAACCAATGAGCGAGCTGTGTCAGTTTAAGCGCCGCCCGCAGGTAGGGCCGACCCCTTTCCCGACACTTATGTGCGGTACCTTATCTGCTTTAGTTCCCCACTGAGGATCTGGAGGTAGTACAGCACGCGTCCCACTGCCAGAACCACCTGGGTGGAGTTACACGCCGCCACGCTGATGTTCCTGCCCTGAGGCTCCTTCCATTCGCTAATCAAAGCCTTGCTGTCCTGCGTAACCAGTCGCACGGAACCGGACGTAATCTGAAATAATCACCATTTTAAATAAATAAATAAATGGGCATTAAACACATCTCTTTTATATCTCGAATGCTATTGGCTGTCGCTCTGATTTAAACGAGGTCACGCCTCGGTACGTTTACTTGAATTAAAACAAATGAGCGGGAATTAACTGCACGTCCCAGGATGGAAATCGGATGTGAAAGTGTTTAAACGGGGACCTGAATGAGCTGCTGGTGAGACACGTTTCCACAAAAGAACGTCTGCTGGTTATCCACAAACCCAGGAAGTTCCGTCTCCTCCACTTCCTCTCCGCTCAGCATCAGCACTCTGATTAAAGAACGACAGACCGTTTAAACATCCACTCAATTACTACATAATACTAAACATACACAATACACACACACACACACACACACACACACACGGCATTCCTACCTCGTCTGGCCAACGAATGAAAGCACCAGCATGTCGTCGGTGTCTCTACCCGCCTCCGAGCGAAGGGGCCATAATCCTAAAGATAAATAAATACAGTGTGGGAATAAAAGTGCGAGTAGAAGTGAAATCGTTCCGCTCGCTCGCTCAGACTGTCAGTATGTGGGACGTGAAGCTCTTAAGTCCCAAAGTGGGCTGTTGGGTTTGACAGTTTAATCAACTTTGTCACGATGACGGTTTGGGAACAGATGCCCCCCCAAAAAAGAGAGAAATAGAAAGCCGAGACCGAATTCCATTCCTGTCGTGGTCATGTGGTGATAACGAGGGGTAAAAGGGTCATTTTCACATATACACATATATACACACACACACACATTATATATATATATATATTATACATACACACACACACACACACACACACACACTAAAGTCATGACACCATCTCACCTGAATGAATTTCATTATTTTAAATTATTTATATAAATAATAATTACTATTTACAAATAAACCTTGACATGTGGGTCGAATTAGTTCCTGTCCCCCTGAAGTACAGTGATTTGTGGGAGGAGCCACACCCAAACCAATCTCATGATGACACTAAATAAACTAAACCAATCATATGGGACTTTAGATGACGACGATGTTGACGCCGAGCGATGTCCTGAAATGTACTTCTGCGCTTTAAGATTAGCATCTCACTACCTTAGCGATGACGAGATGAGGGTTGCCATGGTAACGGTGAACTCGGTTACCATGGTATATGATCTGAGTCCCTGCTGATAAATAAACCCCGGAGTGAGAACTCGAGTAAATCCAGACGGTGATATTAATTCAGCTGCTCACAGATCGAGAATCGAATCGGTTTGTAATTTGCATATTTATGAATATTCATCGATCCTGAAACGTGTCCATCATCATAGTGTTGAACTTTAGCCATTTTTAAGAAATATTTCTACACTCATTACATTTTACAAATTTATTACCTTTAATCCAAATTCTACATCAAAAGAGAATTATTTAAACCCATCAGTTTGACCAACTGACCTTTGATCCCCGGCAGGTCGATACTGGCGTGCTCGTGGATTCCAATCCCATTCCGAATTATCCTTAAAGAACCTTCCTTAAACGCACCGGAGCAGGTCACCAGCTACGGCAAGACAGAGAGGACACTGAGTACCAAAACAGCAAAGTCCAAACTTCATACCAACAATCACAAGCCACGCCCCCTTCCAGGCTAATAACTAAATAAAAGGACAAAACCTTTGCACGTGTATTAAAATTATTATTCTCTTTTATTGCATTTTAAACTATTTTTATGTGGAAACAAAAGAAGTTGTGTTATAACCTTCCCGTGGAGGGTATACGCAGGTGGGCGTGGTCTCACCTGTCCCTGTCCTTGCCGCTCCAGGTCCACAACACACATGTCCACGATCGGTCCCAGGTTAGTGAACGTTTCCATAACCGCCACGTACGAGCCCTGATCATTACTGTCCACGTTCAGCTACACACACACACACGTTTTATTACAATCAGTACGGAAATCTTTCATAGAGAGAAAATCAAAAGCCGAACTGACTTTAACCAGCTGAGAATCTCCAAGCCTGGAACCAACAAACACCACGCCATTATCCAGGTACGTCAGACACTCAGCGATGGACGTCTGGAACACACACACACACAAATGCTATAAACGCCACGCAAACATGTAAAAATAATTTCTATTTAATCTCTCTCTTTCACACACACACACACACACCTCTCCCAGCAGTTCCACCCGGAGATCTTTGAGCACCATGGTGCCATCGATCAGTTCCTCCTTCTCCAGCAGGAGCATGAAGAGCCTTCCATCCATATCCCCCAGGAGGTAGCGGGAGCCGTTCGGGTCCACGCGGTTATGACACACGATCGTGCTTTGCTACGGATTCATTTAAAATCAAATTTAAGGTAAACTCACTTGGTAAACAGGTATCAGATGTTTTATTCCTCTTACCACACCACAGTTATTATTATTATTATTATTATTATTACTGAAACTGGAGACTCCTTCCAAAATAAACACACTCTTACAAAAAAAAACTTTCAATCTTCCGACCAATCGGAATCAGGACTTGATCACCTTGATTGTCGGAGGGGCGATGGCCAGGTATTTATCCCCGTTGTGATAAGTGATGGACTCCTGGCCGATGATGATAGCGCCGCCGAACGGCTCGGGAACTGCAGTAAACACACAATTCAATGAATAACTTTTATTTTTTCGCAGGTTACGTCATACGAAGATTCATCACTATTCCGTCCCGGGATCACAACTCACCCGGAATGACCATGGAGGCCTCGGCTTCCACGTTCTCCTGTTTCCACGGACCCTTACTGAACTCCTTCTCCTTCAGAGACACCTCGTACGTCTTCACGTGTCGTCCCTGAGGGTCCTGAACAAATTCACACCGAACAATCCGAGCTATAAACACGCAGGATACATTTTAATCACGTTTAAACGTGTTCTAACAAACTAAAAATCTCTAATAAAATTGCCATTCAAATATTTATTGTTGATACCATTGAATAAATAACCCCAACCCCCCACCCCGGAGTGTGAATTGTGTTTACTCTGTATTGTTGATCTGAAAGATTACAATGGGACACATTTCGGTACCTGATATATAAAACAGACAGTCGGCGCCTGGCACCCGTACAGGAAGTGCACGTCTATAACCTGCAGCTCCTCCAGTCGGATGTTGAAGGCTTTGAGCTCGCGGTTGTCCCGATCCAGAGGGATGACTTTAAACAGACCGTCGTAGAGCCGCAGACCGATCATACGACACTCCGGGTCCACGATCCCGATGATCCCGGTCTCCGACGGACGCCCGATCCGATCCTGAGCATAAAAACATCAGGAATCATGATTACCAGGTTCAATATGTGAATTGTCTTGCAAAAATATAACAGTCGCACCTCAGGACAGGTGTGTCCTGCGGAAACCTCTCGGGGTCTCAAATGACAATAATGTATTAGCCACACCCCCGCCCGGTTCAGCCAAATAATTCTCCTGCTGCGCTCGTTAATATGGTAGTTATATAACCCGAGCTCGAATATCAGACATGACACGCCCTGTTAACGCTAATTCGGTTCATCAGTTCAGGGGGCGGAGCCTTGTGTGTTTTCAACATGTAAAAAAAAAAAAAAAAAAAAACCAACACTCTTTAAAACTTCTATTCATCTCAAGTTTCTACACTGTTACCGGACCGGTCTCACTCCCTACACCGTCACTGCGGTTTGGGTTCGCACCTGAACGTTTCCGTGAGCACGCGTGATGATATCAATACTGTCTCCGTTCTGCTTATACTCCAAAATGCAGGCATTGTATTTGGCCGTCAAAATGAACAGAAGGTCCTTACTTTCACCCTGCACACACACACACACACACACACAGAGAGAGAGAGAAGATAATTAACACAATATAAATGATAATAATTAATAACCACTTATTAAAAACACAACACGGCGACGCACTTTAGGTCTGAAGAGCTCCATGACAGCAATCTTGCCGTACATGCCGATCTCTTTGACCGGCCGTAACCCCTCCGCCGTGACCACATAGATCTCCAGACGTGTGTTCTTCGCTATGAGAAGGTTCAGATCCTCCGCCGAGGTGAAATGACCTGTACACACAGGAGCCTCTGATCAGGTCACGAGAACGAACTTTCACTGTCATTATAACAATAACAACGATAATAAAAGTACACAGGCGAAGTCTTCATGGGACGTGTTGTTAAGAGAATTTAACTGGACGAACAAGACGAGTACAGTATGAGTCATCTCTAGAAGTAACAAATTATAAAATTAAAAACAAAACTAGACCTCAAACTATTTATCATTTTGTTTAGAAGCACCAAAATGTTCCTAGATGCCATAATTGAATTTTTCCAAAAATAGTTTCTTGGCCAACAAATTTGTTCTAATCACCAAATCTGGATAAAAAGCATCACAAGACCAGAACGGGAAATTCTAATTTCTTAGATTTTTAATACACCAAACAGTTTGTCCATAACACCTAAATGAATCTGATGGCAACGTCACCAACCCAATGTGAGGTCATATCTCAGTGGTCATGTGACACACTCTGACCAAACTTGGTGGATAACTGTTGGGTCGCCCCCTGAGCAACTCCAAGAAGTTTTGTCTCAACTCTCATCTAGGTGGCGTTATAACCCCCAAATTTGTAAAAACGCTTTCAACTACTGAAATCTAAATTCTTGGATCTCGAATATTTCCCTGAACTTCAGTGATTTTAGACTAAAAGTCAGCCATTTCGAATTTTAAGAAAAGCAGGATTTTTTTTGGTCCTTCTTTGATGAATTTCATACAAACATCACAATATTTGGACCACAGCTTTGTAAAAATAAAGAAAGAAAGAAAGAAAATATGTGTCAGTTCAGATTTTTTTGAAGTGACGTTTCATCCATAACCTGCAATCAAACGTCACAGCTGAAGCACTCGAGCACATGAAACCCATTAACTAACAGACAGAAACAAGGAATAGGTGCTGTGTTCCAGTCCCACTCAGTCCGTCACAGTGAAGTAACAGATGCTGTGCTTTCACACCAGGATGTTTTGACAGGACGCTACGGAGATCAGATATGACGTATAAATCATGAAGCAGCACATCAAGGGGACTGATGAATGCTTCACCGTTGGCTTGCTCCCATTCCTGCCTGATATCATTACAGAACAAAAGTGATACATTAATTTAATGCGAGTATCAATGGGGTAGAAATAAAAACAGGAAGTGAGGGCTTCTCTATCTAACCAACAAACTTAAGGCCTAATTTCACGTGCAACGTGAGAGGGCTACGCAAAACAGGTGGAATCTCAGTAACACCTAGATGTTTTGATTTCAAATTTAGTAGACTGCAAGCTCTCAAGGTTCCTCCAGGTTTTGGGTTTCCTTCATCTGTATGGGATGGGGACAGGATCTGCTTGGCCCCCTAAATCGCTGCTTGCAGGAATCTCTTGTTGTCGCTGTATCAGATGACAGTCTTTGTGACACCATGAGATACAAACAGCTTATATAAATTTTTTTTTATATTTTAAAGGGCACTTTAAGAGCATTATTATTCATTTTATTACTTTGTTATTATTTAACTAGGTTAATTATTCCAAATTTCTTCTACAAAGTTCTAAACATATCATAAAAAATATTTAACCACCTCATATCAAACACTCAGTCATCACACTGTCATTCAGTATCACATCTCCAGGAAAAGATAAATCATCACACATCAGTATGTAAAATAAATAAACGTATTTAAATCAGGATTTGATTTTACTACAGCGTCACACACGAGCTTAGCATAACCGAGACCCTGCAGTTAGCACGAGCTACAGATTAGCTTAGCATCCCATCTTGCTCTTCGCAAACGTATTAAATTCACTGTGCGGGTTTTTTTTTTATATTTATTTATTTTAGAACACTGTTCCATTCGAGAAGTTTGTGTACAACTAGTACATCTGACATGAAATTAGCCCGTAACCCGATTAACGAAGTGCTAACGAGTGACATGCTAACTGGAGTTAGCCACAAACAGGCCTGTAGGACAGAAGGCGCGCGCCGACCACGCAGAGCGCGAGAGCAAGAAATAAAGCTGAAAATCAGCAGCCGGTTCGACTGACCAGTGATACAAGCGTTCACCGCGGTGGGTTTCTGCGCCGTGACCACGTAGTTGTAGGACATGGCGTTCAAATTCGCAACACGAACACCTGAAAATTCGCTTTTTCAGCTTTTAGTTTTTACTGCTTCTGTGTACAACCATGGAGACGCAGAAGAAGCCACGTGACACCGCACAGCGCCCCCTGCAGGCCTGGAGGAACGACCACGCTCTGTTTTTAAGCGTAAAAGCCTTTTTGTGTCAGTTTAAAATAATGATATTTATTAGTTTTTTTCACAAGATCATTTAATGTACACTACACATTTAAAAACAAATTGCTTTTCCTATGAAAACTAAAATATGGCCTGGGCTAAATCATCTGCGCGTTCCTATGAATCTTTGATCCGACACGAAAATGACTCATGAATCATTGGTATTTGATTCAGCTTTGATTTGATAGTATTTGATTCAACAAAACCTCACAAATGATTCGATTCAAAATGTAAATCTCAACATCAGTAATAGAAATGATCTCTTAGACTGTTTTTAAGAGCTACTGCCTCAAGATGGGGCTGTTTGTCCACCTTTAAATTCTTCTGCCTTCTTTCAGCCTGTCCTGAAACCTACACCCCACTCACTCAGCTGCTGAACCACTTAATCCTACTAGGGTGGTGAGGAGGCCGGAGCCTATCTCAGCCGCCACGGTGCGAAGGCGGGGTACACCCTGAACAACTTGCCAGATCATCACACACACACACACACCACCCAGCAACAATGTGCATTTGGTCTGTGGGAGGAAACCAGAGTACTCGGAGGAGACCCGCGCAAGTACAAGTATACGCAAACTCCACACAGAAATGCATGAGCCTGGGACTCGAACCCAGGACTTTCTTGCTGTGGGGTGGACATGCTAACCACTACTCCACCGGGCCCCCTTCTACACACCACAACAGAATATTCACCAGAATTCGATTAGAACTCTAATATGTTTAATGTTCAGGAAAATTGTATTCAAGAAAATAAAAATGTGTGTTTACGAAAATAAACTGTGTTTTCGCATCCAGAAGGTTGTAATAGTGAGGCATAAAACTCACTTGTAGTGCAGTGTTACACAATATTATTATATGACTAGAGTAGTACAAGGATTACACATAAAAACTCATTGTGCCACATAAGTGCATGGGTTATTTGTGTGATTTTATGATTTATTTATGCATTAAAGGTACAGTGTGTACAATTTAACAGTATTTAGTGGCATCTAGTGGTGAGTTTTCAGACTGCAACAAGCTAAAATTTTATTTCCGAACCTCCACTTGCTGGTTCTGGGTGACTGTAGAAAGATAGTGGTTCAAGATGGCTGCCTCCATGAGGGGGGACCCGCCCCCCCATGTACTGTAGAAACAATTTATTGTAAGGATTTGAAGTTGTAGAGCTGGTGTACATGGAGCACAATTAGCAAAGCGCATTGCATCAAGAACTTATATTATTTTAGGCTTAAAAACATCATATGCAGTAGTGGTGTGATTTGAACATCTGGTCATGCTTACAGTAAACATCAGCTGCTTTTTATAGTTTTCTAAAAAATGAAAAAAAAGATTCTGAGGAGTCAAACATCTTCAGGTGTATAAACTTCCTACTGGATCTTTCTGACCTCCACGTACTCCACGTAAGTTTGGTTTTATTCCTCTTATCAATCAGTGAAGCTCATTACGATACTGTTTATCATTGCTGTAAATCTCGGTATGAAAGGTACCACTGAATCATGGGGAACCCTCCGGAACTTTTCTCACTCGAAGCTGAACTCCGACGTTAGCAGCTCCGTGTACCCTGCATTTTCATCACATGACTGAAAACCTCAGGTTCAGATTTGTTCTTCAGCAGCATGAACACACACGTCAAAGATCTGATGAAGACGAAAAATAAGGCCGTACACCTCTCCTCTGTGTCTGGGGTGTTCAGGTCTGGTGACTGAAGAGGGAAAAATGTGATGAGTTCAATAAGAAATAAACCACAACAGGGTTTTCTTTAACAGCTCTATCCTGAACCCCCACCCCACACCCCACCACCACCACCACCACCACCACCCCAAATGTAAAGGTTCA
>JAQMYF010000001.1:63647172-63658509 GCA_030014195.1 Neosilurus mollespiculum
TGTACAGCACAACGCTGCAACCAGACTACCATTCTGCTTGCTATGATGCTGGACAAGACACAAAAAAAAAAAAAAAATAATAATAATAATAATAATGTGGCGTCGTATGCTTCCATAATGTTGTTGCATATTGAAGTAAAAAACACTGGCTAACATACTCAGCGTGGTCTAATGCTAATACAGAATTTAGAAATCTTGAGTGAATGATATTTGTGTATGGCACGGTGAGTTGGCCAGTTTATATTGATAATAATTTCAGATTAAATGCACGCTACAGATCCTGGAGTTTAGCGAGCGTCCAGCCGTCTGCTTGACTACGGAAACTCGAATGTTTTACTTGTGCAGTTTTGTCTTTTGGAAATCGATGCACTTTAATTTCTGAAATCAAGTTCCTTCCTGACCCGCGGGAAAATCCAATAACTCAACAACGTGGTCCTCATTTTAATTTGAGTAACATGATTTTAATTAAAGCTAGCAGCCACATAAAAGAGGCACACAGAAGGTACAGTTATTTGCTAGAGTGTTATGAATAATGTTCACAACATGTTGTACCAACAGCAACATCTGTTAGTTTACTTTCATTATGTCTTTTTCTGGTGTCACGGTACAATCAGACTGACCCTGGTTCTGCCGCGTTCTCTGAGCATGGTGCTCTGGAATGTGTTACAATTACCCTTTCATTCTATTTCTGTTGAGATACGCACAATAAAACCAGCTAAACAATGCTGTTCGCCAACATAGCCGAAACCTCTCACGAGTCTCTGTAGAGTAACTTACCGAAGTGTAAAACATGTTCCTACAAGAACACAAAGAAAACAAGGACACGATGTTACCCAGAACCCCTGGAGTTTTGCTCAGATAAAAATCAGATGAAATATGATGACATTTTCTCTAACACATACCTGTAAAAAGAATAAAGAGAGATTCTGAAGAGTGCTTTAGATAGTGTTTGCTTCTTTGCTTGCTAAAAAGGCTTTACTTAATGCTAGAACCTTGCATCACATTGTAGCATTTGGAGAGGCAAAAAGCTGAGGCTAGCAGCTCGCACCGATTTCATGCTGAGAGGCAACAAGCTGAGGCTAGCAGCTAGTGCTGATTTCATTTGGAGAGGCAACAAGCTGAGGATAGCGGCTAGCACTGATTTCATGTATTGAGGCAACAGGCTGAGGCTAGCAGCTAGCACCGATTTCATTTGAAGAGGCAACAAGCTGAGGCTAGCGGCTAGCACAGGTTTCACGTGGGGAGGCAAAACGCTGAGCCTAGCGGCTAATGCTGATTTCACGTTGAGAGGCAACAAGCTGAGGCTAGTGGCTAGCAATGATTTCATGTATTGATGCAACAAACTGAGCCGAGCAGCTAGCACCAATTTCATGTGGAGAGGCAACAAGCCGAGGCTAGCCACTAGTGCTGATTCCATGAATTGAGGCAACAAGCTGAGCCTAGCGGCTAACACAGATCTCATGTGGAGAGGCAAAACGCTGAGCCTAGCGGCTAGGGCTGATTTCATGTTGAGAGGCAACAAGTTGGAGCTAGCGGCTAGCACTGATTTGTAATTCTTTGTTCTGTTCTTTGAAAATGTTGTTATGTTGGAAGTTAAACAGATTTAACAGAATTCTGATGGTGTGATTGACGATTTCGCCACTGCAAAGCCAGGAGCATGCTTTCCTCTCTGAATGGATGAATGTTTGAGCTCTATCATGCAGCACACGCTGCAATAGCCATACGCTGGGTCTCTGCCAGTACTCGGCTATGCTATACAAATACAGAGCTGGAAACAATCACCAAAAATAGCACCTTATTGATTCCGGATGAAGTCAGGAATCAAACGTAATCTGTCTTTTGAGTATATTGAGACATTGTGAAAGTTTTCTGCTTATACGTGACTTATGTATTAAGTTATTCTGCTGAAACCCCCGGATTGGAAGTGGATAGAGGAGAGGAGGCATCAAAATCTGTAGCTGTGAAAAGCGATGGAGGGGCCAAGCACTTTCCAGTCCAAATACTAGCAACCAAAGGAGACCAGAAGCCAGTGGGATAGTCTGTGTTTGTACTCGTGGAGGGAAATTAAATCTGGTGGCAATCCGTCAAGACGTGACTGAGACACTACCTCACTTCCAATTATCCAGTAGGCAACTTATGTTCATGAAGCTGTAATCCACATTTGATGATGATTGAACAAATTCTGTTTAGGAAGAAGTGAAAACAAAAATAAACTTTTGAAACTATTTAAAACAGAAGAAAATCCCAATATGGTGGAAATTTACATCAAGGTATTATACGTAATTATTATACGTAAAGGTACGTCCTAATTTTTAATCCATCCATCCATCCATCCAGCCTTCCATCCATCCAGCCATCTCTGGGAGAAGGCAGGTTACACCCTGAAGAGCTGTGCCAACACATGCAAACACACACACCTAGGGGCAATTTCAAAGATCCAATTAGCCAAATATGCAGGTTTTAAGCATGGGGGGGGCATTCAAACTCCACACAGAAACGCCCTCGTTGAACCTGGTACTCGAACCCAGTACTTTCTTGCTGTGAAGCGGATGTACTCCATCAAGGAGGTGGGGTTACACCCATGGTTTAGTGCGTGTGATTGTTAGCAGGACTTCATAAAAAGTTGACCAGGAGGACTCCGTTCTGCTTAGAGACGATCTGGATCAATTTCTAGATCCAGGAACTTTTTAAAAGGATTATTTACCATTTAAAGATTTAAGATTTTTGGTTGATATGGACACTGCTGTGCTTGGTGGAGGTTTGTGCTCTCTGAGTGCTTTTGTTTTTTTTCGTTTTGTATTTCTGCTTACTAGGTTTAAGAGAGAGAATACTGAGAGGGTGGTGAGAGGATGAGCATTTATAGCTGCTATAACGTAAGTGCAAACTGGAGCGAAGTTGTTTTATTGACGTGAAATGGAACAATAAACGTAATAATATTTATAAACTGTAAAATAAAAGGAATAGAACACTCTGGAACTTAATAAAAACTAGGTTCGAAAATGACTCTGCAGTAATAACAGCCAGAACTGAGAGATCGGGTCGTCCGGATTAGCTGTTTATATAAGCAAAGGCTACTTGAATGCCATAGCGCCCCCCTTGGGACTAAAAGTGTACTGGAGGCAGGTCGGTGATAGCAGCTGCACTGGTGATGACATCATTTATTATTCCTCCATCTCACTTGGTGCACCTCTGAGATCCACCACTGTCTCACATTTACTGCTTATTTAAACCTGGCAAACCTCTCTCTCTCTCTCACACACACACACACACACACACACACTGCTTAAATCTGTAAGGCGCCTGCGCTGTGAGCAAGCAAGGGAGAGAAAGCGAGAGAGCCGAGGACGAGAGGGAGGAGGGCAAGAGAGAGAGAGAGAGAGAGAGAGAGAGAGGAGAACAGAACACAAGGAAACACACAGAGCACACGGAGAGCAAAAGAGCGAGAGATGAAATTCCTCGGAGCTGTCTGCATCCTTCTCTTCCTGCCGGATTTCAGCCTCAACAGCAGGTCAGTGCAGATTTAAAGCTTCTTTGTTTTCTTTTTTTTTTCTTTTGTTGCATTTGTTCTGCAGATCATTCTGGGTTTTTTTTTTTTTTTTGGGGGGGGGGGGGGGGGTTAGGGGCGCACCAGCTTTGTGCATGATGATGATGATGATGATGATGATGAGGATGATGATGGGGATGAGAATGAGGATGAGGATGAGGATGCTGGATTCCATTCATCTCTGAGGTGTTGTGGAATTAAACTGAGCTCCTGGAGAGCTGATCGAGAATCAACGGCTCAACTTTTCCATCCCGACTGAATCCGGACTGAGGGATGGAAACAGTTCTTGTTTATTATGGGAAGGTGGGGTGTGGTGTGGTGGGGGGATTGGTGGGGGTTAAGCTCTAAGTTTTGTTCTATGTGGTTTGCGGCACTAATCGACGGCCCTGTGTTAGTGTGTGTGTGTGTGTGTGTGTGTGCGAATATGCGCTTGTTCTGCGATCGAACAGAGACAAGGATACACAAGGAGCGAATCTTTTCTCCTCCTGTCTTTTCCAGGTTGATGAGAAAGGGATTAATTAAAGCTTCTTCTTCTCTGCTTCTCTGGAGGATGATGTATCGAGACCAGGACACTAATTAGACAATCGGAGAAGACTTTAAGGTTGAGTTCGGTCCTCAGGGACATGCCGTGTCCTTTACTGGGACGAATCCAAACGAGTGAAAGCCGAATCCTCAGCTGGTGAATGAACTGGGATCGGTGTGGAGGGAGGGGTCGAGGCAGCTCGACTTACCGAAGTGCAGATGCATCCTGGTTATCAATTTCTGCCTGTTTATCTTCCTTCTCTGGATGATTATTAATCTGGTGCTGATGATGGGAGTCAGTGGATTCATACACAATTCACTCATCCATGTGTCGCGACTGTCTTTCACACGATTCTGCATCCAGAGACATTTTTTATTCACAAATTTGACTTTTTTCTTCTATTAATACATTTATTCCATTTTTATCTATCTATCTATCTATCTATCTATCTATCTATCTATCTATCTATCTATCTATCTATTTTTTACAAAATCCTGAGCAAAGATAAATTCTAAAGCAGTTATAATTGTATGATTGTAAAAATATGAATACAATTATTTTTTAAACAAAAAAGCTAAAAACACATTAAAAACACATTGTGGTATTAATATTATATTATTATATCATTCAACCCTTAATTCAAACATAATTTGTATTTTTACCAATCAGCAAAAATAACAACCCCAAAAACCACTATAAATGAATGAATAAATAAATAAATAAATAGATAAATAGATAGATAGATAAATAAATAAATAAATAAATAAATGTGCCTACATAACTAAGTTGTGCACCTACAAGTGCACAAAAAATACATTTAAACAAATGAAAAAACTAAACAATAAAAACAACGAAACTGCAACAAAACAACAACAATAACAACAACAACAACAACAACAATAATAATAATAGATGATGATGCTAATAATAATAATTATAATGATAAAAACAGCAACAACAAAACAACAACAATAACAATAATAACAACAGCAACAACAAAACAGCAACAATAACAACAACAACAACAACAAAACAACAACAACAATAATAATGATAACATTAATAATGTTAATAATACATTTCATTTATTTTCCGTTTTGCTTAATAATACTAGGGTCACTAGGAGGCAGGAGCCTATCTCAACCGACTCTGGGCAAGGGCGGTGTACACCCTGAACAGCTCGCCAGTCCACTGCAGGATAAACACACTTTCAATTTGGAGTGATTGGAGTGATTTGGAACAGCCAATTAGCCTACTGTGCATGTTTTCAGACTGTGGGAAGAAACCAGAGTACCCAGAGGAAACCCACAAAAGCACGGGGAGAACATGCTGCTCCACACAGAAACACCCTCACTGAGCCCGGGACTCAAACCCAGGACCTTCTTGCTGTGAGGTGGACGTGCCAACCACTGCACCACCGTGTTGCCGTCATGAAAATATTACATTTTTTTATTTGTTTCTTTGTTTGCGTATTTATTTATTTATTCAGTATTAAGTTACAAAATGGGACAGGATGTATGTAAATAATGGTTAATATGAATATAATGAAATGTAAATAAGTATGATTTATATTAATAAAACCCCAACCAACTCAGAAGCTTATTTTAATGTAATATTTTCCAAAACTAGTAAAACATAAATCTTATTTATTTATTTATTTATTTATTTATTTAAGATTAATATAAAATTGTTTATTTGAATATTAAATGATTTGGAGATTTTCAGTATCAGCAGCATCGCTCCAGTCTTAAGTGGCCGTTCCACGCGAACGGATAAAAAATTGTTGTTGTTGTTGTTGTTGTGACGTTATTTACCTGAAGAGAGAACAGTGAGGACGTGACTGTTTCTAGCTGCTATAGCGTAAGAGGATATAACAGGAATAAAACTCTTCAGGGCCTGCATGCTGTTATAGGAAACTAATTTGGTGTTTTATTACTACTTATGCTCTCGTACACTGTGTGTGTGTGTGTGTGTATGTGTGTGTGTGAGTGTGTGTGTGTGTGTGTGTGTGTGTGTGTGTGTGTGAGTGTGTTGAGTCTTTATAGAGCATATTATTTATATTTAACTAAATCAGGAATGGTGATTTAATGGTGAAAGTGCACCAGGTTGTGAGAGTGGGGTCTCTGACTCTGAGCCACCATCCGTGGATTTAACTCCGTGATGCCTGATGGAGCGTAAACCACCCTCCGCATGCATTCATCATAAATCCGACTGTGATGTGCAGATCACAAATGATCAATTATTAATAATTAAAGCCTCATTGCAATCATTTCAATGATTAATCATTGAAATGATTAAAAAACAACAGTAACACGTGAACGTTTCCTCCTCCATCACGTTTCCTCTTGCTGCCTGGGATTGGTCAGAAAATATCACATGGTCACTTACAGCTCAGTTGTTTGAATGTTTTTGCTTGCCGTGGTGAAAGCCGCAGCGTGAACACATCCTTCTTCTCCTCCGAAGTCATTTATCAGGATTTGCTTTTCAAAAAAAAAAAAAAGGAAAAGGAAAAAGCAACACTCCTTGATGCATTCACGCCTCTCTCACTGCCAACGCTGTGGTTAGTTATTGATTTATTTATATATTATTTGCAGAATTCCTGCGCTGTCTCCACCCTGAAGCTGATTCCTAAACTTACTATAACAGCACGTGTTTTATTCGTGTGAATCTCGCAGGTGGCCGTCTCTGACTGCCTAGGTAACCCTTTCACCTGTTTACTGCTTCATAAGCTTTCTGGATGAAACCGTGAGCACCGAACAGCGAGTTTCCTACCGGAAGTGTAGATCCGCGAGCAATATCTTCCCAGCTGACTAATAAATATCTTAATATATTCATTCATTTTCTAAGCCGTTTAACCCTAGTTAGGGTCTCAGGGAGGCTGGCAACCGTCTCAGCCGACTCTGGATGAAGGCGGGGTACACCCTGAACAGCTCGCCAGACCACCACAGGGCAACACACATACAACCGTTCACATTCACACTCATGCCTAGGGGTGATTTGGAATCACCAGTCAGCCTACTGTACATGTCTTTGGACTGTGGAAGGAAACCGGAGAAAACCCACGCAAGCAAGGGGAGAACATGCAAGAACAGGCAACATGCGCCCCCTAGGTGTGAGAGTGAGTGCAAATGGTTGTGTGTGTTACCCTGTGATGGTCTGGTGGGCTGTTCAGGGTGTACTCCGCCCTCGCCCAGAGTCATTGGGATTAAGCGGCTTACAGAATGAACGAATGATGCTTTTTACATTCAGACCAATCAGAATCCAGAATCCAGATCCGCACGCTGGTGCGGAGCGGTAACCCCGCGGACCCTCTGTCCTGGCGTGATGATTCGTGACCTTCATGAAAGAGAATCACATCTTCATCGAGGTCGAGAATTATTTATTTATTTATTTATTTATGATTCACATCTCTCAGGTTTTGGCATTAGCATTGTTCAACCTTTCCCTCAGTTCACCGTTTCACCTGTCACTCCTTTTTTATTTCCACTCGCTCGCACGCCCACAGCGACTCCCGTGGGATCTCACGTTCTTTGTGATGACTCGGGCTTTGATGTAGAGGAAACCTTGGCAGCTTCCTCTGGCAAAAAATCCCCGCTTCAGTGCATCGCTTGTCAGAAATGAAATGAAATATGAAGCGATAGAGATGTAGGAGCGAAGCTCGGGCACCGCCATTCATTCTGTTGATACTGTGCAGAAAAAAAAAACAGTAGCACAGGTGTTTTTTTCCATCCATGAAGGTGCAGGTCATCATGCTAAATCACGTTGTTAGGAATAATCCGGAATGATGAGCATCGCTACGTTAGCTTTAGCGATCGACAGAACAGGCCACATGTCACTTCTTTATAGCTTCAGGGTGTCTTAATGCCCCAATATCAACAAAAACACCTTTAAAATGTTCCTTCCTGCTTTCCATCGAACACTGACCTTGGTGGGATATTTTATTGTTGTTATGGAAACTGCACGCAAATGCTTGACT
Source organism: Neosilurus mollespiculum (assembly GCA_030014195.1). Taxonomy (NCBI): domain Eukaryota; kingdom Metazoa; phylum Chordata; class Actinopteri; order Siluriformes; family Plotosidae; genus Neosilurus; species Neosilurus mollespiculum. The sequence continues at coordinate 63,655,216 of JAQMYF010000001.1, forward strand.
GAAGCGGCGTGGACCAGCGAGCGCTGCTGGTGCAGTCGGAGAGTTCGCGCCGCTGAAAGCAGCCAAACGCTGAGCAAAGGGACTGTTTGAGGGCTTCTGAGATAATTAAAACCTGGCTTGGACTTTCGTTTAGCGCTCCTCAGAGGAACCGGTTTGTGTACCTCGCTCGCTCAGACGCTGTTCACACACTTTCACACTGAATTTATTCCATTTCTCTCTTTCTTTATTAGTTTTTTTTTTCTCCATCAAATAAATCTCATAAATTTCCATCAGTATGGTGCACACAGTCTGAAAAAAAAAAAAACCAAGCAGGAAGTGAAAATAAACTTCAGCATGGAAATACCCGAAATACACCTGAGGAACCTTCAGACGCTCTGTATAGAACCCTTCAACGGAGGGGTTCTCTATCAGAACCTGACTAAAGAACCTTTACAAACCCCTTCAGGAACCTTTTATTCTATTTTTAGGTAAAAACAAACAAACAAACAAAAAAAAAAACAAACAAATATACAAAAGAAAAAAAACCCTAAAGGTTCCTGTGAGAACTCAGTTCTCGGATCTGGAACCTTTATGGAAACCAGAAGTTAATAACACCCCCCCCCACCCCCCCCCATTAAAGTTTTTTCTTCTTGATAAGAAATAAAAATTTGAATAAAATGAATATATTATTAAAGCTTGTTACCTGCAAGAAGGTTCTTACAGGAACCTTTTCTGATACTTAAAAATAACATAGGGTTCTTCATAGAACCTTTAAAGTTAAAAAACCCCACATTTTTTACAGAAGGACAACAGCAAGTCTAGCAATTAATAAATATTCGTGGGATGAAACTCATGCAAGCGTGGCGAGAACATGCAAACTCCCCACAGAAACTCCACACCGAGCCAGGGACTGGAACCCAGGACCTTCTTGCTGTGAGGCGGATGTGCTAACCAAGGGGTGCTTAACCCCTTTTCCTGGACGCCCACCTCTCTGAAGTCTGACTTTTGCTTCGACCATAATCATGCTCACCTGACCATCATCTAATTAAGACTCACACCTTTGAAATGAAGACTGAAGGTGATGGTTAGATGTTCCAGATGGACACCACAACGGCTGGAGCTAAAGACTTCCGTGAGGTCGATTTTCGGGAACAGGGTTGGGCACCGTAGTGTGTAACCACTACACCATCCAAAAGTCAAAATCTCTCTGAGGCCCTCTAGTGGCTGGTTTCGGGAACCTTGTTTAAACCTGCGAATTACTAAGTGAGTCAATGGGAAAATAATCAAAATTCCATTTGAGCCCTTTTTCAGAGTACGCTGGCGTTCGACAGACGCATCAGACGTTTTCACTCAGTTTAAAGAAATGAATTATTTGGGTTTCTGTGTGTAGAATATCGGGGTTCTGTGTTTAGCTGCTGGTGCGCAGGCTGATGGGAAAAGGAAAAGGTTTGAGCCCCTGCTGGCCAACATTGGTATAACTACTTTCTAAAGAAATCAATCATTCGACGCTCATATTAATTTAATACGATTTATTTGAAACAATATATAAAATATAACAGAACAAAAATCTTGAGTTAAACATTTTTATATACGGGGTATAATGGGTGTGAAAGACCCACCTGAGGTATACAGGACGTGTTTTTGCAGACGCAGATGTGAGACGTACATCTGGAAGAGACGAGACTTGACGTTTGAGTTTCATTTTACAAATAAAACATCTGTCTCCTCATCACATTTACATAAACTATTCTTGTTATTTATTTATTTTCTTGACAAAATTGTAGTGATTAGCGCATCAGCCTCACGGTAAGAAGGTCCTGTATTTCAGCTCCAGGCCCGGTGAGGGCGTTTCTTTCTTTATTCGTCTTATATTCCTGCCACAACAATTCATCAACAATTACAATATTTTATTGATTAAAGATCAAGACATTCAGTTAATAGCTACATTAATAGCCATGAAATGAGTTATTTCCTTTTATCGCTTACATTATAGCAGCTACAAACAGTCATAGCATCATCATCTTTCTTTATTTCTCTCTAAGCTTGTAACACAACCAGAAGCATCCTGAAACATCTTGCACATAAACAAACAAACAAACAAACCGGTGGAATGTCACCGACAGGTGGAGGTAACGAGCGCATTAATAACGGTTGCTGTATACGACACGAGAATGGTGCAATCTGATTGGATTCTGAGGATAATAGACCTTATTATTAGTCACCCGTTTACTCAGAATAATGTTTGAATTAATTACAAAATCTAAAAATAAACAATGATAATAAAAATTGCTTTTCGTTTTCTGATGTTTCTGTGCAGTATATACTTAAACAGTTATCCACCTCAGGCTCGGTGGATATCATCATAATCCAGCAATATCCACCTCGCCTTCAGGAAAGAACTCTTATATAAACCTGTGCTTGGACCAATCACAATCCAGATAATCAGATTATATGTTATGATATGTTCCAGTTTTATCACAGAATAGTTCTAAGAACTTAAAGAATCTCCTGTAATGATTCCCGTGTGATTATTATTATTTCACATTATGCATTTATGATATTTATATATTTCATTATTTAACAGCCCGGATTAGAGTTAATGGTGGACTTGAGTACTTGGTGTCATCCTCGTTAAAATTCCCAGGACAAGCTGTAATTAGAGAGCCATGGCAACACGGTGGAGCGACGCAGGCACGTAGTGAAGGAACAATAAACAGAACCTTGAGTATGACAAAATATGAAACTAATTAAAGACCCCGGAGATTTGCAACGACAAAAACAGGCGAGCGTCTGCTAATGCAGTTCCATCTGAGCGAAATGTCAATATTTCCACGAGTCCTTTTAAAGAATTAAGCTCTTCTGTGTTCCGGAGCGAACATTCCCCTCCTCATTCAGCCTCGCTGAGAACTTTCCTTCTCTTTCTTTTCTATCCCGAGCTCTGAAAAGCAGCAGTTCCTCCATCCCCCGCCCCCCCCCCTTTCTCAATCATCACGCCACTCACGTCGATCACGTCAACTCCGAAATATGACCGAGTGGCGTGCAAAATCGCCCGCTCGTACTTATAGCACGCAGCCATAAAGCCAGATCGATATACATTATAGTGTGGAATTGTGTTCTGTTTGCTGCTGTGTATAATAAAGTCTCTAATAGGATTTCAATGAAAATGCATGAAGAGAGAAATAAATAGACCACAAGAGCATCAAGGATCACTAAAGCAAAGCACCAGGGGATTAGTGGAGGAGAGAGAGAGAGAGAGAGAGAGAGAGAGAGAGAGAGAGACAGAGAGAGAGAGAGAGAGAGAGAGAGAGAGAGAGA
>JAQMYF010000001.1:63682737-63697081 GCA_030014195.1 Neosilurus mollespiculum
ACCACATACCCGCCTATTGACCACACACCCGTCTACTGACCACACACCCGTCTACTGACCACATACCCGTCTATTGACCACACACCTGTCTACTGACCACACACCCGTCTATTGACCACACACCCGTCTACTGACCACATACCTGTCTACTGACCACACACCCATCTACTGACCACACACCCGTCTACTGACCACATACCCGTCTATTGACCACACACCCGTCTACTGACCACACACCTGTCTACTGACCACATACCCGTCTACTGACCACATACCCGTCTATTGACCACACACCCGTCTACTGACCACACACCTGTCTACTGACCACACACCCGTCTACTGACCACACACCTGTCTACTGACCACATACCCGTCTATTGACCACATACCCGTCTACTGACCACACACCTGTCTACTGACCACACACCCGTCTACTGACCATATACCTGTCTACTGATCACACACCCGTCTACTGACCACATACCCGTCTACTGACCACATACCTGTCTACTGATGACATACCCGTCTACTGACCACACACCTGTCTACTGACCACACACCCGTCTATTGACCACATACCCGCCTATTGACCACACACCTGTCTACTGACGACATACCCGTCTACTGACCACACACCTGTCTACTGACCACACACCAGTCTACTGACCACATACCCGTCTACTGACCACACACCCGTCTACTGACCACACCCCTGTCTACTGACCACACCCCTGTCTACTGACCGCATACCCGTCTACTGACCACACACCTGTCTACTGACCATAGAAATGCCTACAGACCACACAGTCATGTACCGGTAAAACAGCTTTCTCCTGACTAGAGAGCCATTTACTGACCACCCAGCGAAGAAACATAAGAAGGACTAAAAGAAGAATTAAATGAAAAAAGGCTGGATGAATTTGAGTAAAGAGAAACAGAAATAAAACAACATTCACGTCTTTGTAATCTAAATGTAAGACTCTATGTTTGGTAAAATGGGCTCTGGAGTGAAGAATAAATAAAACTCTGCATTCGAGTCGACGTAATTCAGCAGTGATGTTTATAAACTGCAACAGCAACTGAAAGGAATTTAAACAAGATCCAATTGTGCATATATACGATCTGTACAGTACAATAAAGTATAGTTATAAAGTGGCTGTAGCTCCCAGAGCAGCGCGACTTCTGATGGAAGCTGAAAGCTTGGCCTCGGTCTGTCAGAGAAATATAACTGAATCAGAACGCCGAACTTGCTGAAGTGTCACTTTTCATCTTTTTACCCCAGAGATGATCTTCTTCTGACCGCTGCATGAAGATGACCACAATTTCTCAGACACTTCAGTTCAGGACGTGTTCTGATGCGTTCCAAAATAATTCAGTTCAAATCTTTATAATGTGTAAAAATATCACATACAATAACCTACGCACTCCTGTTGCTTTAATATTAATATTTAATACATTTTATACATACACACACACACACACACATATATATATATATATAATATTTATTTATAATTTCTTTTTGCAGTTATAACAAAAAGTATGCTAATGATTATCTACATCAAAGCTCCTATTCTTTAAAATGCATGCTCTATCTATCTATCTATCTATCTATCTATCTATCTATCTATCTATCTACCTCTCTCTCTCTCTCTCTCTCTCTCTCTATATATATATATATATATATATATATATGTTTGTGTGTGTGTGTGTGTGTGTGTGTGTGTGTGTGTATTATCACAAATGTTTCTTCATGGTTGTTGTTTGTCGTACCTGGAACAGATTCTATCCATACTTGCAGATCTTTTCTTTTCTTTCAAATTATGTTTTTAATTTGTTGCAAATGTAAATCTTTACTGTAGATTCATTGTATCTTGAAAAAACTCCCACTCAGTAATCAACACCGAGAGCTGAATTCAGTGATGACTGCAATTCACTAAACAAGCAGAAGAAACTTTCTTCATTTGCAATAAGGTTTGATTATTTAAAAATCATCATATCTCTATTAAAACACATCCGATTTGAATGAAATTCATTCTGTATATTCAGGATCAGAGGCTTTGATTTCAGACCAAATTTTATTTGGATCTGATCCAGATTGGGCATTGGGCAATTCACTAAACAAGCAGAAGAAACGTTCTTCATTTGCAATAAGGTTTGATTGCCCTTTTGAGCTTTTGTCTCTTTGCACAGGAATTTATGGATGCTTCTTTCTAAAAGATAAAAACATTTGGTGCAGAATTCAACATTAAAAAGTGAACCATCAGGGTCGATTGTAATTTCTGACTCGCTTTTGTCAGATGCCTGTGAAAAATGGCTCTTAATTTAGAGTGAATAAGGCTCATTATTGTGCACACGAGACATCGACGGAGGTGAACCGTGTATAGAACAAGTTTAAGAGCAGAAAAATAGCCACGGACCTCAAACTATGAACACGACAAAGTAACATTTGTAGAAATGTTATTTGTTTTGTGCTCAAAGTCTCCGTATTGACTTTACGATTGCTTTAGGAATAAAGAGCAATAAAGGTCTCAGAGATGGGATTTGATAATGAGGGACTTAACTGAACAATAGCCAAGTCCCCGAGAAAACCCATTTTGGTCACACCAGAAGTTTTGTAATAAGTAAAAGAGGCTTTACTTTTAAAAAGTAAAAACAAAAAGTCTCCTAAAAAAACATTAATAACCAGCTCTGAGAATAAAATAGATAAAAAAAAGAACGATGGTTATATACGGAGAAAATTTCCCTAGTATGGTGTAAAATTCTACCATTTTGTAGCATTTTATTAAGTTGTACTTTTAGATCATGTCACCAGTATTTTGTAGAACGTTTTGTTTGATGAAGTTTTATAATATGCTTTATAATATACGTTTTGGAACATGTTTCAAAGTTTCATAGAACAATGATGTAAAGTTGTGAAGCTTTGAAGTATAAGGGATAACTATATCATTTTGTAGGTTTTGTAGTTGTAAAGTTTTGTAGGTTGTTTAAAAAACTCAGTAAAAATGTTGTTCTTCTTTTGAAGTAAGTAGTTAGGTTTTGTAGTATGTTTCAGTTTCACAGTTTATTTATTTAATTTGTAAAGCTATGTAATATAATGTATAGTTAAATGTTGTACTATTATATGAACGTTAAATAGTTTTGTAGTTTGAAGGTTTTATAGAATCAACACTTTTCGTACCATGTTGTTCAGTACTACAGTTTTATAGCATGCTGTAAAGGTCAAGTTTTAAAGCATGTTGCTTAAAGTATTATTTACTATTTTAAGTTATGGAGTGTAATCTACAGTTATATTACTTTGTGTTATGCAAGCTGTAAAAGATATGTATAGAAATAAAAGTTCAGTACTTGGTTCTTTTTGTGCTGTTGAAAAGTTTAACATTTAAGGCGTGTTTTTGTAGTGCATTGCAAAATGTTATAGTTTGTTGGTAAGTTTAGTAGTATGCTGTAGAGCTAAATAAAATTACCTTTATATAATTAATTCTGTAACGGCATCTGTGAAGCACTTCAGCAAAGCTGGAACTCTTTCTCAGTCTGACAAAATGGTATCAGTTCATCACTCATGATTAGTTAATGCAAAAGCAAGTAGAAAAACATGCATATGCCATTAAAGGGAAGATATAATTTGTGGGATATGTTTCTTACCTGTATTATATAAATTATACTTCAACTTAAACCTTACGTTTTATCTGCATGAGCCTTTCTGAAGTTTTTAATTAGTTACAGTTTATATTATGGCTTTATTTACGGTTTTATTTCCTCTTTAATTTTCCCTCAAGAGCAACAAGCCATCTGAGGAGGATATATATTACATATATTGTCCTTTTTGTGCTAATAAACCCAATGATTATTAATTAATTTAAAATAAGATTCATAGTCTTGCAGCAAGTGTCAATATCCACAAGGTGTTATTTCATTAAGTAGCCAAGGACCTGTGTAATGCATTATAGAGCCTACATCACCCTTAATCCCTCGGAGGGCTGAACTCTCACTAGTAACAGAATGGTGTGAATCCCATTAGTGTAATGGATAGGTCTAATAATAAAGCATTACCTCTCTGTAGACCAGATTAGCAACGATTGTTTTCAGTGTCCTGCTAAACTGCCTGTCCAAGGGAGTGCCATGTTGAAAAACTCATTAAGCTCTTTATTCCCTTCTTTACCACTGTAGGGAGAAAACATCAACCATTTCATTAAAGATTAATACAAAGACTAGTGTTTTTATACTGGCACCAGAAGCTAGCATGGAACAAACCCCAGATGAGTTGGTGGTTTTTTCATGGGTGAGGGTGCGCTAGGGTTTTTTGAGGCTCTACTTGGACCATGTGTGGGACACAGGTACAGTTGTTTTATATGATTTGGCAGGTTTCATAGCAGGACTCCATTTATAAGATGTAATAGAACACAGAAGGGTGGATTTATTATTACACTAGGGCTATATTGCAATCTTTAATATCTCATAAATGCGTAGCTGGCCTCGCTGTGAGATTTGGGGAATTACCAGCCTCACAGTTCGTGTAGCAATCATTGTTTCTTTTCATGGATATTTTGAAAATATTGAATGTCACCTGGGCCATGAGATGTCAATTTATATTTTACTCACTGTGAAGTAATACGTCCAGATCTGTTTTAAATCCCCCATCAAAATGCTCCTCAAACTCATTAGAACCTGCAATACCAGACTATCGTAAGTGTTTCGGTTCTTCTAAGCCACAATCAACTTGGAAAACCCCTCCTACTGTAACGCATCACCGAAACTCCTCTCACATTACATAATAAACAGAACCCACTCCAAATACACCACAACCAAAACGCTCTCCAATTGGGTACGTTCTAGCTGGAATTATTTCCAAGCCCATATTCGAATCCACTCCCATTGCATGATGTCATAAACAAAACTCATGTCAGACATCATCAAGTTCAATAACGTAATGAAGATTTACCCCTTAAATTATTACCTCCACCAAGGTTTCGTCAGTATGGGTTCATTTGTTTATTTGCTTGTTTATTTTGTCCGCAACTGTTGGCAACTTCATGTCTGCAGTTTTGAACGGATCAATCTGAATTTTTTTATGATGTGTAGGTGATCACCTGATAATGTGCCCATTCGATTTTGGTGAGAATCCATGCACTGATGATGTTACCAAAATGATTTTATAAAACAAAAACAACAAAAAAAAAGCCTATCTATTATAGGGCGATATTTAAAAATCATCATATCTCTATTAAAACACATCCGATTTGAATTAAATTCATTCTGTATATTCAGGATCAGAGGCTTTGATTTCAGACCAAATTTTATTTGGATCTGATCCAGATTGGGCATTTTGGCAGCAATGTAAATTTGACATAGAAACCAAATTTTTTGGAAGTGTGGTAAAGAACAGGACCAGCAGGGGGTTTCAAATCTTATTCAAATCTTATTGCACTGTATTGTAATTTTATATCTTGGCAGAGGTTTATGCTCTCTGAGTGCATTCGTTCAGTTAATAGGAACATCATGACCAAAATAAGTCTGCTGTGCTTTTTACAACCCGAGCCTACTGGCTCATCACAGCCGGAGCTTATCCTGGTTTCTAACCATGACCAAACCTTATTCCAATATTTAGTCATAGCCAAAACGCTTATTAAACTCATCCCAGGATGTTCTGTCGTAATGACGTGGTTCGTTATTGCGAACATGCCTGCAAAAAAATCTCTTACATATGAATAACAGTTGTAATGTTCAGACACATTCAGCTAGCAGACATAAACAGGGTTGAGTTTTATAGCAGCACCAGTAAATTAGGACGTCGGGACTCACATAGAGAAGAACTGATGAGTTGCTCGGCTCATTAGCCGAACGAATTACAAAAATTATCAGAAGTCCATTAAGCCTTTAGATCGTCTTGAGAAAGTATTCTTCCACCTGTGCACGGTCACTTATTCTGTATAGACCTGGAGTCAGTTATTAGTTTTCTAAAACCAGAGTTTATTACTGGAGGCTGAGTAGAAAAAAAGTCTGTAAAGCCAGTATATGGAGGTTTTTGTGTGTGGATTTGTGTACGAATTTTTTATACTTAAGACCAGAAAAAAGCAGCTCTGACACCATGCTGCTACCTGAGTCACTGGGCCAAGGTTTGGCGAGAGAATAAACACGCAGACATATGTGCTACTTGGCGGGGAAGTGGAAAAGTCAATGCACGCCAGGTTCTTACTCAGCAGGGGAGGCTTTTCAGGTGGCTGGTACCAAAAGGAGCACATGGAACAAACCTCCACATGACTTTCAGCCAATAAGGAAGTAAACAGGAAGCAGAGAAGGCTGCAATCAGGCGTGATTTGTTCTACAGCGATACCAAAGTCCGGAGTGACACAAATGCCTTAAAATTACACACATTTGTGTGGTCCGTTATTTATTTATTTATTTATTTAATTTATAGATGTACACACACACACACACACACACACACACACACACACACACACACGGAGAGATAGTTCATTAAGCAGTAATATATGAAATAAAGTCAGTATTGGATGAAATGAAAATTTGTTTACCGCACTCTCTCTCTAATCAACAGATTATGAAGATTTATAGCTTCAGACATTTAAAAGAGGAAATGAGTTCTTGCTTGTATTATCAGCATCGGCCTCTGTTTTAGCACCTGAATGGCTTCGTCATCGTCCTGTCTTTCTTCTGCTAATCACTGTTCATGCTAACATCTCATCACTCACTCACTCATTTGCCAAACCACTTACTCCTATCAGGGTTGCGGGGAGGCTGGAGCCCATCTCAGCCAATCCTGGCGACGCACACAACCACTCACACTCACGCTCACGCCTTTGGAAGGGCCAGTTGTGCCTTTCTTTGGACTGTAGGAGGAAACCAGAGTAGCTGGAGGAAACTCCACACAGAAACACTCTCAGCAAACCTGGGACTCGAACCCGGGACATTCTTGCTGTGAGGTGGACGTGCTAACCACTGCGCCGCCACGTCTGTGGAGAAATAACCACAGAGTCCTTAGTTCACTTATGTTTATCTGGATCTATTGTTTTAAAACATCTTCCTGTTCTGTCACTCACACATTTTAAAATGGCCAAATGTTTTGTTGATGATGTCACCGAGCAGGAGCACGACGGCCATTTTGACAGCGAAAGTCAAATCGTGTATAAATCACACTGGCGATATTTCGCGATTTAAAGATCATTAATCAGAATAACAGAATGTGTTCATCATTCCATGACCTCCATCGTCTCTATAGGAAGGAACAACGAAAGGTTTTGTGTCATATTTTAGGGCTGATTTCCGACAGATTTTCCCAGGTGCTCTCACATTTAAAATTCCTACTGATAAAAGGTCAGATGTCAACATTTTCCACCGTCTTTATTATTACCCCGTTTATTTAAAGGGCATGTTGAGAGCCGAGGCACTGGCTGAGGTGGTCGTTCTGGATGTGGAGAAGATCCTGTTAGGGGAACTGAACCAAATAAATGGATGTAGGTGATTCTGAAAGAATAAAACTTTAGTGCAGGTTCCCCGGCGCTGGTGGGTTCTGGAGTGTGATGGGTCAGATGATGTTGATTAAGGTTTTATAATTGCAGCCTTGGCAGTGGTGGAGATTCAAATCACAGCTTTTTAATATCAATGCACTCGTTTAATACATCATTATTTCTAAAAATAACAGCATCTCTCTCTCTATCTATCTTGCATGGAGGCAGGCACCCATCTCAGCCGACTCTGGGTTAAGGTGGGGTACACCCTGAACAGCTCATCAGGCCATCGCAGGGCCAACACACACAACCCTTCACACTCACATTTACACCTAGGGGCAATTTGGAACACCAAGTAGCCAATCAGCCTACGGTGCATGTTTTTAGACTGTGGGAGGAAACTGGAGTACCCAGAGGAAACCCACGCAAGCAAGGGGAGAACATGCAAACTTCACAGAGAATCGGCCTCGTTGAGGCCAGGACCAGAACCCTGGGCCTTCTTGCTGTGAGGTGGACGTACTAACCACCGCACTACTACTTTATAGCCTTTGTACATTTTTATTTTAATTTACGGTGATGTGTTTAGGATCAGAAATGATATTCTATTATTGAAGAGAAGGTTTTAATATACTCTCATTGTCTGTGTTTCTTGGAAAGTCTTCTGTCACCAGATCTTCCACTGATACCTGACCATCTGTACGTCCTCACGGGTAGTCACAGGTCCTGCCAGAAAGGCGTGAGCTCACGGTTCAATTTCTTTCAGATGAATCTTCGGATTAGACGCAGAGATCCAATGTATCCGATGTTTGTACGCACTCTTGAAATTTAGATGCTTCAGTAAAGACTCGGTGCTGTTTCACCCGAACCGGAAACATTTCCCTCAGCATTTCAAATGATCTTCAAGCTGTGTGTGTGCCATAGCTTCATCTTACCACAACCACACATCCATTTCTTCAACATCAAAGGGTTCAAGTTGGGGTTGGGCCACCAACAGACCTCAGCACCACCTCTCCTGCATCACTAAGTTTCATGTATGATAATAATATTTTGATTCTGTTTACCCTTTACTGTTTATTTACTTTTGAAATGTAGGAGGTAGTTTTGGGTCACCCCTATAAAGTGTTTATTATGACCTGTGTTGTGGTAATAGAGTGAACCACAGCGGCTCAGCAGATCAGAACTTCCCAAACATGCTGTACAATGAGGAAGGGAACTGGAAGGTGTATATAACTTGTAATTTTCCATTTTGTCCTTGTTTCCTTTCTTCTCACTTCTCTCTTTTCGGTCATGTTTCAGACGCAGAGGTCTATTGATTTTTTTTCTCTGACGTTGAGTCTGTAAGATTGGCTTCTTTTGGAGATTTTCCAGCCTCCATTACAGCCTGTTCAAAGAAAAAAAAAAAAAAAGAACCAGAAAAAACCCCCCCACCAGAAACAGAGAACAAGTAGCAGGAAGCTCAGTGTTCTGTGGTGATGAAATGCCACAAAATCAAAAGCGGCCTCAGTCATTATAAATAACCGCGAGGTCAGAGTAACACCATGCTGTGAGTTCTGCTTTAAACCATGTTTTGCATGTATTGACACACATTCTGTCTGATTTTTTATATAAAAACCATTTAATTAGTTTACTTTGCTGCATAAAATTCATTCATGCATTTTCTAAGCCATTTTATCCTAATTAGGGTCACGGGGAAGCTGGCGCCCATCTCAGCCGTCTCTTTGCAAAGGTGGGATACACCCTGTGCAGCTCACCAGGCCATTGCAGGGCCAACACACACACACACACACACACACACAACCATTCATGCACTTACACCTAGGGGTGATTTGGAACAACCAATTAGCCTACTGTATATGGTTTTGGACTGTGGGAGGAAACCAGAGTACCCAGAAGAAACCCATGCAGGCACGGGGAGAACATGCAAACTCCACACAGAAACGCCCCAAACGTGCTAACCACTGCACCAATGTGCTTAAGATTTATGTTTTAATTAAGTGATGTATAGATAACTGTGAACATTACATTTACAGATGCGCTTAATTTCCGACAGTGATCAACACTTGTTCTTTCGTTGGCCTCTTACCGATGTTACTGTTACTGAAGAACTGCAAATTTCTCTGTTGGCTTCATCATTACGGTTTATGTAGGGTTTCTTTCGTACACATTCCTGTAAGTGATTTGTTTCTATGGCAACAACAACGATGTGTGTGTGTGTGTGTGTGTGTGTGTGTGTGAAACGCAATGCAAATAAACTGAATTGAATTGAATTGATATAAATTGAACCATAGTTGTGTAGCGAGTTGTGTTTAAATTTGGAGTTAAAGCAGTGATTAAGAATGGTGTTATAGAGTACACGCAGTATAAAAGTTTCACCTCACACAGCCTCAGAAGAAAATTTAATGAGGTTCCCCTCTGTGTGTGATGCGGAGAAGAGTAATAAACGAGTACAGTAGCGCACAATGTTTATAAAAGGGTTTGTCATCGGTTTTGTTCTGTATTATTGTTCAGTATTAGTCCGTGGACTGTATTCTTCATCCGTGTCATGTAATGAGTGTTTATATGGAACCTGAAATGCTCCACTCATCCCTTTCCTTTGTTCACTTTGGACTTTGCCTCGTTAATTGGGAGCTGAATTAATTACCCCCTTGCTCCTTGTTGCTGGTGGAGCTGCAGCCTGCCCGGAGATGTTGTAAAGTTTCATGCACCGTCTGGAGAACTCGGGGAGCTTGTTGGAGAAAAATACGCTGTGGGACTGTCTCAGGGACGTGTTTACACTCGCGGATGTACCTTATTTTAATGTTGGTGTAGAAGTCAGTAGGATGACCCCCCTCCCCCTCAAACCATTAAAATTATGCATGTTGTAAAAATATAGAAAAAAAAAAAACTGCTCCATTATTTACCAGAGACGTGGGAGCTGAAAGCCTTTTGTTGCTTTGGTGCAAGTTTAGTACAAGATAAAAACTATAAAATAATTATAAAAAGAAAAACTATAAAATACTTACTGCTGCATATTAAACCAGAGCTGTGTCCAAGTCACTTCTGCAGTCTGACATTTTTTAATTTATTGATTCTTTTAAAAATTTTTAATTTTTGAAACCACTGTGTTGTATTATGGAATATAGTCCCATCCCGGCCACAACGGTGACACCACACTTTCTATTTTTTATGTACTGATTATTATGCACAGCTTCCCCATTAAGTCCAGTACACGAGTAGAATCCAGTACATACTGGGAGTGTGAGACCCAGTATTTGTGTGTGGTGAAGAGTGTATGTTGTTTCTACAGTCCCTGGGGAGTAATGGATGAAGTGTGTGTATGTGTGTTGTAAGGAGTATGAGTGTAAAACTGTCCACTGTAGAGAGTAAACACTGTTTGTGATGATGTACTGAACTAGTGTTTATTACACAGGGAATTCATTTCATATAGAAAATAATATAAATAGAAAACAGTTTCTATGGCTGTTTAAATACTAACCATAAAATACCATAAAATAAAGTGAACCTGTGTTTTCTCCATGTGGAATTTTTGCTCATTAAAACAGATTATTTATCATCAATCGTCTTCCTGCAAAACACTGTTGTTTTTGCACAAACATTGTGATTAAGCCCAGGTGTTAATAATTACGAGCGTCAGCAGAGACCGCAGCGCCAAATAATATCCCACCGTCGGGTTGGGGTAGGGGGGTGGGGGGGTCAGAGGGTATACTAATTATAGAGCAGTGTTGAGGAATGGATCCAGCACTGAGGGAGGGACAGGAAGGCCTGCAGAGCAATTTCAATTCCTCATTCAACGGCTTCATGTTCGTCAGCATGAAGGAAGAGGAAGAGGATGATGGGGATGATGATGATGAGGATGATGATAATTGCTGTTTCTACATGAATTATTTCAGTCATTCATTCATTCATATTCTAAGCTGCTTAATCCTAATTAGTGTCGCAGGGAGGCTGGCGCCCACCTCAGCCGACTCTGGGCGAGGGCGGGGTACACGCTGAGCAGCTCTCCAGACCATTGAAGGGCCAACACACACACACACAACCACTCACACTCACACCTAGGGGCGATTTGAAACAGCCAGTTAGCCTTCTGTGCATGTCTTTGGACTGTGGGAGGAAACCAGGGTACCAGGAGGAAACCTACACAATCACAGGGAGAGCATATGAGTTGTTCCAGAATATTAATTGTAACAGTCATTCAATCTTTTGCCTAAACCCACACAAACACAGAGAGAACATGTAAACTCCACACAGAGACGACTTCGCCGTGCCTGGACCCCGAACCCAGGTGCTTTGAGGTGGACGTGCTAAACACTACACCACCATGCCGCCTAAATATAATAATTAATGGATAAAAATGTAAACTGCATCATTCTACATAAATCAATAAATAAATAAATAAATAAATGATCCAATTGTTGAAATATATGAAGCTTAAAAGACTTCAGGATATGATTAAAAAAAAAAAAAAAAAAATCAGTTTTCAAGGTGTTAAGAGAAATTCCACAATTTTTACCTTTCACAAAAAAGGTTATTTTTCGATGCAGTTTGTGAGTCTATGTTTGTGTGTTTGTTTGTTTGTTTGTTAGCAGAATTATACTAAAAGTTATCAAGTGAATTTCCAGAAATATGTACCAGATGTCTACCTTTGGACAAGGAAGGGTCTGTCAGGTTTTGGGAAAGATCCTAAATTTTGGATCCAGGAATTTTTTGAAATGATTCTTTATCCTATGGGATGATTTCTGACATTTTGGTGCATATTACTAGGCTTAGCGGAGGTTTGCACTCTCTGAGTGCTCTTGTTGATTGTTTTTAAACCAGCTGAAAGTAAACAAAAAGGTGTGAAATTGTAAAATAAAACAATTTTTAATTTATTTTTTAAGCTGTTAAAAAGTGATCTGATTTTTTTTACACACTTTCCTTTAAAGGTTTATTTATTTTTTTGAAATGGAAGCTTAATTAAAAAAAGAAAAGACTTTAATGTCTTTCGAGGTGCGTTTTTTAAAGACCTGTTGCTTCACGCGTGCTCGTCTGAAGTCTGACCTCAGGAGCATTGCTGATAAAACAGCCCTAAACTCTTTTCGAGAAAATCGACGTGAGGAAAAGATTGGAGGATTGATAGTGACAGGTCTTCTTGTGAGAGCGGAGGAACGTTCTCCCAGAGACTGTGACATTTCCACCAGACGCTCTTACAAAGAGGAACAATATCCAGGGGACCGAGGTGTTTGAACATGAGCAAACAAAGAACCTAAACCCTTTTGTGGTGCCACTGAAGCCGGTGTAAACGTTGGCACGTTAATATCAGGACGGATTGGTGTCTGCAGGAGGAGCCCCACGAAACCGTTAAATCACTTCATATTGAAAAGGAAAAGCATTAATATTTTATTAAAAGCGTTTGGCTCGGTCTAATTTTCCTGCCAAGCGATAGGGAAGATAAACGACTCCTGTTCGACCTGCAGAGCGGCTAAACACTTATTGATGGATGTGATATGAACGGTGGCGGTGGCTCCAGTGTGAGGGGCGGTTCTAACAATGTGCACAGCACACACGTACAAAATATGAGTTTATTAACATCTTGCAGAACCACATGACTCCAAAACACCCTTTATAAAATTTATATATAAAATACTTTATATAAAATGAAATAAAATAAATTAGTACATGAACACAAAACACCTGAAACGCTTGTATTATGCATGTGATGGTTTCTGATGCTTAATCTTAATTAGGGTCGCGGGGAGGCTGGAGCCCATCTCAGCCAAGTCTGGATGAGGGCGGGGTACACCCTGGACAGTTCACCAGGCCATTGCAGGACCAACACTCAACCATTCACACTCACACTCACACCTAGGGGCAATTTGGAACATCTAATCAGCCTACCGTGCATGTTTTTGGACTGTGGGATGAAACCGGAGTACCCTGAGAAACCACGCAAGCACGGAGCGAACATGCAAACTCCACGCAGAAAGGCCTGAGCTGGGAATTGAACCCAGGACCTTCTTGCTGTGAGGTGGACGTGCTAACCACTGTGCTACCGTAAAAACATCCAAACAAGAACAGATAAAAATTCTTATTTAAATGTTATTTCAATTCATTTCTGCATTCTTTCAACAGATCCCAGCCATCCATAGGCGGGAGCTCAGGAAATTGTAATTGCCTATGATGTCACTGAGACAGGTCAATTACCACCGACACTAGCCAATCACAAGCATCTGTCAGACGTCAGCTCATGCCTGGGGAGGTGGGGGACATCGTTTTCCTCCAAGCACCACCCCAGCGCCACCTCTGATGAGAAGCAGCTGCTAAAGACGCAGTAGGCAGGTGTAGGAGGAGGTGTGTGAGTCTTGTGATGGGGTGGAATTTCGCTGTGACTAAATGACTTCACCCGAAGATCAGAGGAAAACAGATAGATGTATTAAGGAATCGCTACAGTGTCGTTACAGACCTGGACGCATTTCACAAATAATGATCCAAAGCAGACGTCAAACTCAACAAGCAACTCAACGTCATTTTCACATCCGGAATACATCGAACGGACATCACTAACAGAAGCACTATGATTTTAATAAACTCGCTAATGTTATAAAAAATTAGATCATCATCCTCATCCTCATCCTCATCATCATCATCCTCATTCGAACAGTGTTCATATCAGCAGCACAGAGGAACCCAGTCGATTAAACCCTTCATTTCCAGGAAGAAGATCAAAGTCCTTCAGTTCTTTTTTTTTTTTTTGGATTTTTTTTCCCCATTTCCTCCCGAATTTAGTCGTTTCCAATTCCCACCCATCAACTTTTTTCCTTACCTATCACACGACCACCACCGACCAGGGAGGGGCGCAAGCAAGCACACGCCCCCTCCGTGACATGTGATGCTACCGC
>JAQMYF010000001.1:63701183-63711409 GCA_030014195.1 Neosilurus mollespiculum
CCCGTGAGAGCTCGGCCAATTAGCTCCCATGGACTCCCGGTCACGGATGGCTGTGGCATCAACCCGGATTCGAACTTACGGTCTCCGGGTTGATAGTCGCGCATCTTGTCGATGCGCCACTCGGGAGCCCCAGTCCTTCAGTTCTAACATCAGCCAACATCAATGACACTTCAGTCTCCTAATTCAGCTCAGTTTTCTCAAACCCGGCAGGGCGGAACAGTAAGAATGAATAATCTATACACATCCAGAGATCCTACTAAAGCATTAGGACATGGGATATAACTTACTATCATTCTCTAAGCCGCTTAATCCTAATGAGGGTCGCGGGGAGGCTGGCGCCCATCTCAGCCGAGGGCGGGGTACACCCTGAGCAGCTCACCAGGCCATCGCAGGGCAACACAACCATTCACACTCACACCTCGAGGTGATTTGGAACAGCCAGTTTGACTACTGTGCATGTTTTTGGACTGTTGGAGGAAACCAAGGTACCCGGAGGAAACCCACACAAGCACGGACACACCATGTACACTGTGAGGTGGATGTGCTAACCCTTGCGCCACTGTGCCGCCCCAGATACATATATGTATTTTTTTAATTTTTATAACATTTTATTTAACAGGTACGTTCCTGAAGGAAGGACATATAAGTGATGTGAGTTGATATCATATCTGTCTCTCACGTGTATCCCCACCGATCCTGTAAAGCAATTTAAGTGCTCCGGTTCCTGTGGGCTGATCCTCCCACGGTTAACGATTAGAAAATATATCCCAGTCATTATTTGTCTTTCAAACTGAGCAGGAAGAAAGGAAGGCTAGAATAAAGCCAATGGCCAAATAAGTCTATAAGTGCAGGGTTAATAGCAAATCACTTTGAGCGATCGATCTTTACGGATGTCAGGCTGCTGGAGATGGAGAAGCACAAGGGGGGATGGATGTAATTGAACGAGATCTTCAGCAAACACGGCGGATAGACGGCAAGACAAACTGCAGCAAATTGGTGGATTGTACTGCAGCAGAGTGCTGACGAATTCTGGGCTGTGATTGGTCAAAAGACCTTGATTAGGCGAGATGGGCGCCAGCCTCCCCGTGACCCTAATTAGGATTAGGCGGCTTAGAAAATGAATGAATGAACGAATTATTTTCAGAAATTTTCTACCAGGGGCGGAGATTTGAGGCAGGGAGGTATGGAATACCAGCTCTTCCCTGTCAATCACAGTGACACTAGCCAATCATGTGCACGTGTGAACTGATTCATACAAAGGTGGGAGGATAGCGCTTTCTTCCGAGTGTGTTGCACATGGTGTCCCAGCTTCACCGTCCTGGGAAGAGATGTCCGATGGGAGGGGACTGGCCATGAATAAAACCAGCGAGAAATCAGAGGATGTAAACAGCAGATGGAAGCCTTCAATCGTGTTTCCTTTGAAAAATTATATTTCTTTTTGTGTGGCGTCAAAGCAAGAAACAAATCAATAAACTAGAATTCAGTCAATTCAGGAACATTTCCTCTTTCAATATCACCAAATAAATGAAGGGTGCTAGCATAAATTGGCAATCGAGCAGGATGATTAGCATTGCCGAGGTGAAGCCCACCGCTGGGATTCGGGTCAGTTGATGGCACTTTTATTGGAAATGAAGCTCAGCAGTTGCGAGTGTTCCTGTTTTGCAGGGTCTGAAGCGAACAGCAGGGTTTTTTTGTACGGATCAGTTGAGCCGAGTGCCGGCTCTCTGCCCTTCTTATGAATTTTACATGAGATCGTGTGGGTACACTGTAGGTAAAAAAAAATCTTATCTGGGTTATCCCTTTTATTCTTTTAAGAGATGAGTGCTTAATGTTTGATCAAGTCCAGGATTAATGGCATGCTCCAAAAGAGTGGTACAAAAAAAACAACAACAAAAAAACAACAACAGTATTGCGATGTCGGACAGCAGAGACAGCTACGTGATCACAGGGAGGCTCTATTTAAAAAAAAAAGATTAAAAGAGACGGTCCAGAACAATACACAAGAGTACGGAAAAAAACAAAAAGAAATAAACAATCTAACAAGCAAACAAACAAACAAACAAACAAAAACAGGCAAGGATCAGGCAGTGAGCAAAAGACAAAACCAGATTCCAGAAACTAGAGAAAAAAAAATCCAGATCCAGGTATTCATCATGTTGTGGGGACCTAAATCATTCAATTTTAAAGTAAAAGCAGGTTTTAAGGTCAGGAAGCAGTCAAGTTGTTTTTTATGAAATTGCTTAGATCTTGGTGCAGCACAGTGGTGCAGTGGTTAGAACATCCACCTCACAACAACAAGGTCATGGTTCGAGTCCCGGGCTCGGTGAGGATGTTTCTGTGCTTCCTGTGCTTGCGTGGGTTTCCTCTGGGTATTCTGGTTTCCTCCGACAGTTCAAAAGACAAACACTAACTGGCTTTTCAAAGTGTGTGTGTGTGTGTGTGTGTGTGTGTGAAGGGTTTTGTGTGTGTGTTTATGTTTGTGCATATGTGTTGGTCTTGTGATGGACTGGCGAGCTGTACAGGGTGTACTCCACCTTCACCCAAAGTGGTGAGATAGGCTCCAGTCTCTGTGTGACCCTAGTCGGATTAAGCGGTTCAGAAAATGAAGAAATAAAAATGAAGCCGTAAATAAATAATGTTCAAGTGTGGACATCACAAACCAACCGGTAGGCTTCAGGATCTGCTGGAAAAAAACATCTCGGTAATTCCTTTAGAAGTTTTACCGAAGAAAGTCTGACGTGAAAGCCGGTGAGATTCTCACCTGGGTCCTTTTAAATTACTTTCCCCAAATGGCAACTTGATAGGAATCACCCCATCTTTTAAAAGGCCAACCCAATCATACATAAAGTGACAGAAGTAATTCCCGGTGCAGGGACGGGAACGTCCAGCAGCGCCTCGCCAGCTGCCGAGGTTCTAACATCACTTTCACTTGATGTCCAATTTGACAGAAGAGTCTTCACACGGAGACACCCTGGGATTACACGGGGAGATCTTATTTTTTCGACATGTGAACCGTGGCATCTGCTTTGTGGGGCTCTAAGTGTTTGGTGATTGTATCTTTGGAGGCTTATTTCTCTACCTGTAACAGGATTTCTGTCTCAAGATCAGTTTAAAAAAAATGTAAAAAAAAAAAAAAAAAAAAGTTTTTCATTTCCTCTCATCCAAAAGGCTTTCAAGAATTAATCAAAAATAATTAAAACGTGAACGGATTCATCCCGCAGTGTGTCGCTGCCACTCAGGACAAAGAAAAGAAGACCAGGGTCACGTTATAACATGAAAAGTTTATTGTTATAACATCAAATAGTTCACGTTATCACAGTATATATCACATTAACATTAAACATATCGAGTTTTAATCAAATTCTAATAATCAATTCATTTTTTTGAAATATCTTTACACTTTTATTACTTTATTATCCAGATTCGCCGGTAGAGTTTTATTACGAGGCTGCACGGTGGCACAGCGGTTAGAACTTTCGCCTCGCGGCGTTTGTGTGTGGAGTTTACATGTTCTCCCCGTGCCTGCGAGAACTTCCTCCACGTACTCTGGTTTCCTCTCACGGTCCAAAGACATGGACGGTAGGCTGAGTGGCTGTTCCAAATCACCCGAGTGTGAGTGGGAATGGACGTGTGTGTGTTTCTGCGCTGTGCGTGAGGCGGGGCACGCTGTTCAGGATGTACCCCGCCCTCGGCCAGGGTCGGCTGAGATGGGCGGCAGCCTCCCCGCGACCCTAATTAGGATTAAGCGGCTTAGAAAACGAATGAATGGATTTGATTAAAGACAGAAACCTGCTGTAGGTTTTAAGACTCTCAGTGGCTGTTTTCCAGTCGAGAGTTTATTTACTGTACAGGACGTTAACCTCTGTCGGTTTTGGCTTCAGGCATCAGTGTATGTTTCTCCCTCTTGTTCTGTTTCTGCTTTTGTTTGTGTTTGAAGTTTTTTGTTTTTTTGGCAGTTTTTGGATGAATATTACAGCGCCTGTATCCTAGTCTCGATTCTTGACTCGTGGAATGTCAGGCTTGCTCTAGTTTTTATTCCACCACATGCTCTCCTTATTTCTTAGCTGGGTCGACTCTGATTCTCTTATCTCTGACCGTGTACCAATTTGATTCGCAGTCAATTTGGTACTAAATCATATTAGAAATTTATCCAGAATATGATTTAGCAGAGTCGGACCCATTTTACATCCAGGAATAGGAATGAAACCCTAAATCTTCGATACGAGAAAGAAATCCCAGAACAGACTTAATGAAACTATATTGACACAAATACAAAATTCCTTCCTAATATATTAAATTTATTAAACTTATCCAGATTAAACCGCGCGGTATTGTAGACCAGGATTTATAATACAGTATATTTATATATTTTCTCATCCCACTGGAGCTAATTTCTGGTTAGTCCTCCGAACATAACGTGCCACTGAATTGCATTTAGGCCCCAGCGGAACGTACATCAAGCACAGCACACGGGTGCCACATTAAATCTGGAGTTCAGACCCCAGTCAACGTGGCAAGTTCGTCCTGCTAGTATTGTGTATCACCATACGTCAAACAAGGATAGCTTTCGGTTTGCATGTTCTCCCTGTGCTGGCACGGGTTTCCTCCGGGTACCTCTAGGTGTAAGAGGGAGTGTGAATGGTTGTGTGTGTGTGTGTTTTGGCCCTGCAATGGTTTGGCGAGCTGTTCAGGGTGTACCCCGTCTTCACTCAGAGATGACTGAGATGGGCTCCAGCCTCGCTGGGACCCTAATATGATTAAGTGGTTCAGCAAAACGAATGAGGTGCACATCATTGTAGTGGTTAGTGCATCCGCCTAACAGCAAGAAGGTCGGTGAGGGCATTTCTGGGTCAAGTTTGCATGTTCTCCTGTGCTTTTATGGGTTCCCTCCAGGTACTCTTCCCACAGTCCAAAAACATGCACCGTAGGCTAACAGGCTGTTCCTAATTGCCCCTAGGTGTGAGTCTGAGTGTAAATGGTTGAGTGTTGCCCTGCGATTGGACTGGTGTGCTGCTCAGGGTGTAGGTGAACTTCGCCTAGTGTCGGCTGAGATGGGCTCCAGCCTCCTGCCATGGAAACGTTCAGGTCTTCCTAAAACGCACCAGAGAAACCTGCATGACCAAGTCTAAAGCAGAGCATAATTGTTTAACGGTCAGAAGGTTGTCAGCTGGCGTGATGTGGGAGTGATGAGGTGGGGCCCAATGGTGTAGAGGAAAGGGTGGATTGACAGGTCATGGGTTCAAATCGTTTTTAGACCCCCACCATGCTTAGGACCCTGGGCGAGCTCTTAACCACAAGTGTGCCTCCGTTCTCCCAGTGGTATTAGTACTACCAGTAAACATACTGGGAAGGTAACCTGCGATGCGATGTCCTGTCCCCTGGGAGTTCACGCCACGGAAACTGGGATAAGTGATGAGCCACGAGGCTCGGGTGTGAAGGAGGTAGCGGGTAAAACAGGCCAAAATATGAGGCCAGTGAATGAAGTAGCACACAGAATTAGAAATGAACATGTTAGAGCGACGGCACAGGTAGGAGCGCCCGAGGATAAAGAGAGACTGAAAGAGATGTGTGTGGGTCAGGGATACAACGGCGAAGTCTTCAGGCGACGGGGGTATTTTATTTTTTTCCATGCTACTCATTTGCTTGACATTCTGAGGTTATACGGTGAGTATTGTACCGAGTCCAGCTGCTCCGTTTTTAGACCGGTCTACTTGTTATTCAGGTTTTGTTCTAATTCTCGCCAGCCATGTAAAACAATCCCAGATGGTACTGAACTACATGTAAACAAATATATTCAGACTAAGCCACCATGGACCCCTTTGTGAATTCTAAGCAGCTTTGAGTAAAATAGCGGATGATGACACACCGAATGCAGCCACGAGAGATAAAATGTCTTCCTTGCTTGAGAAATTAGAGAGGCTAGAGTTCATCTCGAGTGTGTATGATTAGAATTTCGCTCCTGTAGATGAAGTATAATCCCTATTTCTTCTTCTCCGAGTGGATGTATCGTGAAATCCAGGCCGGAACTGTAGCCCAGTCGTTACAGCTGTCACCTCACAGCAAGAAAGTCTGGGGTTCAGATCTTAGGGCCAACAAGTTTCTTCCTGCGTGGAGTTCTGTGTGCACGTTCTCGATGTGCTTCGGCGGGTTTCCTCCGGGTGCTCCGGGTTTCCTCCGACAATCCATAGACATGTGCGTTAGGTCAACAGGCTACTCTGAATCACTCGTAGGTGTGAAGGTCTGTTTGTGTCTGTGTTAGTCTTGTCTGGCAACCTATTCAGGGTGTAACCCCGCCCCCTTTCACCTGAGGCCAGCTGGGACTGGTTCTACCTGGTTCGACCCTGATGTAAGAGCGGGATCAGTTATGACTGGATGATGAAATCCTCTTACCAAAGATTCAACTTGATTCTATGCTGAAAGTCCAAACCAATCCAATCCCAGTCTGGCAAATTTAGGACTCTGTGGTTTACACACAGTTTGTGTGTTTATTTGATGAAAGTTCTACCAGGGGCTTTGGATCAGGAAAACTTCACTATATTTTGGAGATGATCCGGATCAGATTCTGGATCCGGAGCACTGTGAGATTCGTCAATTTTTTGAAAGTGTCATATTATGGCCGGGCCATCGGGGGGTGCTGTGTACATTCTGTTAATTGTTAAAATAAACAGATTGCTGGGCCTAGCGGAGGTTTGCACTCTCTGAACTTTAGCTCAGCAGTTCTCTTGACGGACATGAGCTTCCAGTTTCATGAGCTTCCGTCCACATGACTGACGGATGCGTGGCTTCCACTCTGAAACCTTCACATGTCCCTGTGTTTTAGAAAACAGGAGTTCCATGACGCATCTGCGAGGTTATTTCTGTTCTTTCGGTGCAACAAAAGGTCGTCCTTTCACCCATCTGAATCGGTTCGCTTTCATGTTTTATCTAGGCAGCACCAGTCGATACAGGTATCTCCGGCTAATGGAAAGGAATTGATTTTTAATGTTCCCTCCTGTCTCTCCATGCTGGGAATCCATGTGACACAAATTACACTGCGGAGTGTGTGAATGAATCCATCACTGCTACCTGCTTCCAGGAGAATGTGACCAAAGGGAGAGAATCAACAGCTGGGGGACAAGTTTTTTATCCTCTAATGACTTCTGAGAATTGAAATCTCTCACTCACTCATTTGCTGAACCTCTTAATCCTACTGGGGTCGTGGGGCCATCTCAGCCGACACTGGGCGAAGGCTGGGTACACCCTGAACCGCTCAACAGTTCATCGCAGGGCAAAACACAATTTGAACCTGCCAGTTAGTCTAATATGCACATCTTTCGACTTTTGGAGAAAACCGGAGAACCTGGAGGAAACCAGTGCAAGCATGGGGAGAGCATGCAAACCCCTCATAGAAACACCCCCACTGAGCCCGGGACTGGAACCATGGACCTTTTTGCTGTGAGGCGGACATGCTAACCACTACATGCTAAATCTCATCATTAATAATTCGGATTTTTTTAACCGTACGGAGCGATATTAAGGGTCCCGGACTGATCAGACGGAATTGCATTGCAAGCTTTTACAAGGAAATGATATATTATTTATAAGCTGTAAATCAAAATGTGGCTTTTAAATGTGCACTCTGAGTTGGAAGCTATTAGCTGCTGTAGAGAACACGCCATGCTGCGCTGCACTTGGACCGGCTGATGTAATTTCTCGATGTATATCAACATCATCCCTTCACTGATTGATTGCATTCCGACAAATGCGTGTGATTTGTGAAGCTTTTAAGCCGTGCATTTGTGCTCACCGCTTGCACAGCAGTGAAGTGGGTTGTTTTCGAAAGTTTGTATTTATTTACTTTTCTCCGGAACAGTAAAAGGCTTTGTTGATATTTGGGTAATTCTATGACTGCAGTGCCATTAACCCTCCTAACTTTAATATTTATTTTAAAAAGTACATTTTTCAAGGCGCAGTGGTTAGCACGTTCGACTTACAGTAAGAAGATCCTGGGTTCGAATCCCGGGCTCGGGGCGTTTCTGTGTGGAGTTTGCATGTTCTTCTCATGCTTGCGTGGATTTCCTCTGGGTACTCCAGTTTCCTCCCACAGTCCAAAAACATGCACAGTAGGATAAGTGGCTGTCCCAAATCACCCCTAGGTGTGAGTGTGAATGGTTGTGTGTGTGTGTGTGTGTGTTGGCCAGCGATGGCCTGGCAAGCTGTTCTGGGTGTACCCCACCTTCGCCCAGAGTCGGCTGAGATGGGCACCAGCTTTCTTGTGACCCTAATTAGGATTAAGCAGCTTAAAAAAATAAATGAAGCTAAGGAGAACAAGGTTATGGAAAGTCTATTTGGGCTTTTACAGCCTAGGAGTTCAACTCCTCCTGGAAGGGAGGCTAGTTCATCACTGGTTACCTTCCCAGTATTTACTGGTACCCATTTCCCCAGCACCCTAACCATCTGAAATATGTACCATAGGTCATTCCGTCTGGATAAGAGTGATATCTGGAAACACGCACAGTCAGCTAAGATTGGCTCCTGCCTCTCCGTGAGCCTGTCAGGATGAAGCGGTTTGGGAAAAATGAATAAACGTTTTCAGTGGGATCTGGCAACCTTTGCCCGTAACCAAAAGAGGCTCACGCGGGCCGGTAAATATGTTTGGAACAGCAATTTGTGAAGTATGTGAGTTGGGAATGTGATTTCGGAAGCCTTTGGAGCTGACTTCAGTGAATTTGCTCTTCAGAATAAAAAAATCCACAGCATTAGTGCACAGTCAAGCATGCTAACACTAACACATCGACCTTCTCTTGCTAGCGAGCATGCAGCTCTCTCATGTTTTCCTGCTAGCCGTGGTTGCACAGTGTAATTATCACCCTGCAGCTATGGGGGATTAGATTTACCCCAACTGCCCCCAACCGGCACACACATTTCTTTATCCTTACTGTAAGAACTGTTCTTGTGGTTTCATTGAATAAAGCTACTGCGAGGCTGCGATTTATATCTGTGTGTGAGAACCTGCAAACTCCACACAGAAACGCCCGAGCCTGGGAATTGAACCCAGGACCTTCTTGCTGTGAGATGGACATGCTAACCACTGCACCACCGTACAGCCCCCAACCCCTGAAAATGGATTTGATGAAATTAAAGCTTTGTGTAATGATATAAAGTATGATTGGCTGATTGCGAAACTGTTCAGGTGATCCTGTTAAATGTATAAAGAAGCTAAACAGACAGACAGACAGACAAACAGACAGGCAGACAGACAGACAGGCAGACAGGCAGGCAGACAGACAGATAGATAGATCAATCGATAGATAGATAGATAGATAGACAGACAGACAGACAGACAGGCAGACAGACAGACAGACCGATCGATCGATCGATAGATAGATAGATAGATCGATAGACAGACAGACAGACTGATTGATAAATAGATAGATAGATAGATAGATAGATAGATAGATAGATAGATAGACAGGCAGACAGACAGACAGACAGACCGATCGATCGATAGATAGATAGATAGATAGATAGATAGACAGGCAGACAGACAGACAGACAGACCGATCGATAGATAGATCAACCGATCGATAGATAGATAGATAGATAGATCGATAGACAGACAGGCAGACAGACTGATTGATAGATAGATAGATAGATAGATAGATAGATCGATAGACAGACAGACAGGCAGACAGACAGACAGACAGACACACAGACAGATAGTAAATCCAGCCAGTGGGAAATATATTGCTAATATTCGACATTAACACCTCACGAGCTTCAGGGGAAAGAAAAAGAGTTTCTGAAGATATTTTGCTGTCATAGATTTATAGTTTATAGTTTTCCTTTCTGTTTCCTGAAGGTGATGATGGTATACTGACCCCACTGTAGTTTATCCTAAAGCTAAACCTCGAGCTCACGGCTGTAACTCGGATTCAGAATGCATGTTTGGTGACCTTTCTCCAGCCAGGCAACACAGCTATCCATATTGAATTTATTTTTTTCTTTTTCAATTGCACCTCTGGTGACAAACTACACCTACCCCCTCATGGTGTAAAAAACAAGCAAACAACTCATGGATTTGTTTTTGACAGGAGGGCATGCCTGGTTAAGGGAAAGTGGCAAATAAATAAATAAATATAACAACAACAACAACAACAACAACAATATCAATAATAATAATAATAATAATAATAATAATAATAATAACAATAATAATAATAATAATAATAATAATAATAATAACA
>JAQMYF010000001.1:63793511-63807333 GCA_030014195.1 Neosilurus mollespiculum
AAAATAAAATATACATCTGAGAAAAAAAAATATATATATATATATATCAGATACAAATCTACAATGTAGATATGTATATATATATATATATATATATATATATATATAAATATATATATAAATATACAGAATGAATGATTATCTTCCTGATTACACATCCTGTCCTGATTATTCTCTTTGTCTCGACTCATTTTTATTGATATTCCAATGATGAATTGATATTAAAGGGTCTGATGTTTTCTGAAAGTATTCCCCACAGCATCACAAAACCCCACCAGCCTGAACTGTTTGACACTGATAGATTAGGTCCAGTGTTTCAGGCTTGACAGGATGAAATGCCAAAATCTTATACACTGAACATTTAGGATGAGCAGGAGAACAGGAATGTTTCATCCTAATCTGAGCTCAGTGTAATTACAGCAAAGGCGAGTAACAGTGAATGGGTTCATTAAAATGCACCACATTCAATATAACCGCCCCCCCCCCCTCCACTCAATCATTAGAGTTCATCTGCATCTTATGTAAAATCAGGCTGGCGTCAGATGTGATGTAATGATATTTAGAAGCATTTCTACATCTTGATTAGGTTTTGGGGAAAAAAATCATCCATGATGAGGACAAATGTTTCATGAAAATGAATGATTATCTTCCTGATTACACATCCTGTCCTGATTATTCTCTTTGTATTTATTTATTTATTAATCTATATATTTATTTATTTTAAATATTAAGGCGCTGGGACACCCTGCTAGCATCCTGCGATCTTTTTATAGCACAAATTAAAGTTTTACTCAAAGCCTTCTCCAGTATGTTAAATAAATCACACCCTTAAATCCCCCGATCCACGAAAGAGAGCTCAAACCGTAATAAGTACTTTCAGTTCTCCTATGACTGGATTTCGTTATCTACCCATTTCCATTTAATTGCCTTTCTTTGCCTGGATGCAGATGAGAAATCTCAAGCTGCATAATTAGGCGCGGCGGTATTGTTCTGCTCTGGGGGTCTGAGCTTTAGTCCCCGTTTGGTTAGAATTTTAAACATTCAGCTCGCTCGCTGTTGGAAGATCAAAGTCGGGACTCATAAAGTATCTCAACTAGCATTTCTGACTTTAGTGTTGAGCTCAGCATATTCTCCTGAAGTCATGCTCGCAAGGGAGTATACTCATAAACTTATACAGGACGTCCTGCAAAGCACTTAGGGTTCGATTTTCCACTTCATTTATTATTTAAGTTGTTCACTTTTTTGTGCTTTCAGTTTCACACCTGTTAGTTACAGGTACAGGTATTCTTCCCTGTGTGCTCTGATCCCGCCGACCTCACATCAGTTCAACATAAAAGCGGCCTCATGAATGAATGATGTGTTTAAAGTTTCCTGTTCTACTCACGTGGGGAATTAAATAAAGATAAAATACAGTGGTATCTCTTGGAAATAAAATGGAATCGGATCCACACCGTTTTTCTGAAACCGTTTGTTTTGCTCTCCTTCGAGTGTAAATGGCCCCTGCACCGGCTGCCATGATACATGACACTTTATCTCGGACATTTTTACTTTCTAAGAATTAGTGTTGTGCCGCCAGGTTATCACGCATACTCACGCTCGTTCCTTGCTCGGCCGTGTTATTATTATTGTTATTGTTATTGTGAACACAAAGAATCATAACAAGATGTAGAACAGGTGAATAAGAGATACTAAGCCCATGAGCTGGCGTGGATTCACCAGGAAACCTTTATATTTATCTGATAATTAACTGATAATGGAAGATAGAAGTTATTTATTTTGGCTGTCATGAAAAAAAAAAACATGGAACACAGACTTATTTATTTACCTTTGCAATGTCACTAAAATCCATCTTCAGTACTGGGTTCTTCTGTGCTTGTGTTCTTCTGCTGGAAGGGAACATGTGCGTCCATGTTAATGCTGTCTGAATTTCATTTTGCGATTTTCCTGAATTCGGTGTAGCCGAACTCTTCAGCCGTATTTTACATCCGAGCTTGATGTCGGTATTTTACTGCTCCTGGTGTTTGGGTGAACCCCTGCTGCTGCACTTTTACCTGCCTGCCATCTGCCCTTCCCTGCTCGGCGTATTGAACAGTCACCTGCGTGGTGCTGGAGATGAGACGGCTGATTCTTGGCGTCCTGCCGTTTTGCTGCCGAGTGTTTGGCACTGCTTCGTGTGGCACAGACTTTACAGATTATAGTCTTTTTTAGGGAGGCTACTTATCACCTGCACACCACTGCAGCCTGAGGTGTTTGTGGTTGATTGACAACTGCAGCAGCATTATCACTCTAATACAGGATATTTCAAGTTTCTTTCCACCATTAATCACACTAATCATGCGCTGCTTTGTGTTCTTTCTTCCACATGTTCTGGCACCTGATGGGATGCTTCATATGCTCTTTATTTGTGTAAATGCTTAGTGTTTTGAGTTTTGAGGGTGTTTTCATTCATTCATTCATTTATTCATTTTCATAGTGGTTCATTCATTTGTCAAACCGTTTAAGACTCCTACCAGAGTCATGGGGAGGCTTGTCTCAGCCGACTCTGGGTGAAGGCATGGTACACCCTGAACAACTCTCCAATCCAGCACACAAACATCCATTCACTCACAATCACACATGGGCCAATCTGGACCAGCCAATCAGCCTAATATTCATGTCTTTGGACCGTGGGAGAAAACTGGAGTACACTAATGAAACCCACGCATGGGGAGAACATGCAAACTCCACACAGAAAGCCCGTCACCAAGCCTGGGACTCGAACCCAGGACCGACTTGTTCCGAGGCAGACATGCTAATCACTTCACCACCGTATAGCTATACTGTCTATAGAATGTTTCTTGATGTATGTACGCATGTATACAACGGCTGCAGCAGCATTGTGGAAATCAAGTATTGTCTTTAAAGAGCGGTGCGTCAGTAAACGGAGTAAATCTCCAAACAGCTGTATCTTAAACCGCTCTCCTCTCTTCTGCTTCACAGCTCATCAAATACAAACCAGGATTCATCCAAGCATGAGTGCTCTTATAAAATAATTATCTATTCTCCTAAGCCATGAGGAAGAACATAATAACACCGACTCCAACTGCTTCCATTTTGCTGTCTTTCTTTCATGTTTAGGAAGATAGTGTCACTGTTCTCAGGTGCTCGGGTTCTCCCGGGTTTTATGTAGCAGAACATTTCATCGGTGTATTACAGCTTAAGGAAATGGCTTATAAGAGCGACGCAGTCAGGCATGAAAATGATTAATTAATGTTGCTCTGGATGAATGAGTTAAGATGAGTTTCAACATGGATGAACACCTGACCAATATAAAGTAACAGGTTTGATGACAGTCGAGAGAGCTGATATTTTAAAAGCCATATAGTGCCTTTGTGTATAATTCCTTTTACCAATGAATAATAACGGCATCCAGCTAAAGGCGGAGAAGGGCGGAGCAAACCATACAGCGTTATTCGGTTTGAGGAGAATAATCATCAGTTTGGTGGTGATGAAGCAGAATACAGTTTCCTTCCTGCAGCTGATTTTTCTTTGTTATTACACGACTTACCAGAATACCGGATCATGATTGGTTAATTATGGGGTTCGGTAGTTTGTTATATACTTTTAAACAGTCCACCGATATGGACCATGATTTAAAAAAAAAAAGTATGCATCTATAGGTGGGTTGTTCCTGTCAGGTGGAGACAGTTACATTTCATTCAATGCACTTGAACTCTATTACAAACAATTAAAGGCGGTAATGAATATGTTTAGAAATATTTGATTACACTCCAACCTGCAGGTCATTGCGGGGCTTCGAGCAGTGAAACACTGGCGGAAATATTCAGGGAAATGATGCAATAACTATGAAACTGGTAGATTTACACTTTTTTATTTTACAGCACATCAGGGCAGAGCCTAGTCATCGGGATCAGGTTAGAAAAAAAAGAATGTAAAGAAGAATACGAAATGTGAAATGAGGACACTTCCCACAGAGATACAGTCATTTTTATTCAAGGCTGAATCACTCCAGAGTACGATTTAAACCTGAGTAAAAATTAAATTCAGACCACTTTCCAATTCCCTGCCTTTTTATTTATATACACACTGTCACAGAGCAGCTTCACTCAAACCCGGGTGCAGATTTACATCCATAATCAATGAGTGAGAGGTGACGGAGGTGAAGAAAACTCTCTGAGATGACATGAGGAGGAAACGTCGAGGGGAACCAGAAGCAAAATGGAACTGTACTCTCCTGGGTGACACCAGAGAGAGAGGTGATTAAACATCTGTTCATCCTACCAGCCATTTATCCATCCATCAACCCATTCATTTATGGCTGCCAGAACATCCATCCAATAATCCATCCATCATTCCGTCAATCCATCTATCCAGCCAACTATTTATCCATCCATCCAGCAATCTATCTCTCTATCTATCCATGCATTCATCCACCTATACATCTGTTCATTCAGCCATCCATCCAGTTATTTATCCATCCGTCAAATAATCCATCTGCCTACTCATCCATCTGGCCATTCATTCATCCACCCGCTCATCCATTCATCCTTTCATTCATCCATCCATCCATCTGTTCATTCATCCATACATCCAGTTATTTATCCATCCATTCATCCATCCAGTTATTTATCTATCCATCCCTCCATTTAGCCATCCAGCCAGTCAGCCAGCCAGCCACATATCTAATCATACAAACAGCAATGCATCCATTCACCTGTTCATCCATTTATTCATCCATCTAATCTTCCACCCATCTATTCAGCCATTTATCCATTCACCCATCCATCCATCCGCTCATCCATCTATCCACTTGTTCATGCATCCACCCATGCATCTGTTCATCCACTAACCAATCCATCTAATTATTCATCTGTACACTCATCCACCAATGCATCTATCCTTCCATCAGTTTGACCAAGAAATGATCCATTCATCTAGCCATCTAACCTGGGCAAATAAATGAAGAAAGAAAGAAAGAAAGTAAGAAAGAGTCAATTGATCACTCATTTAATGTTCACACTTATTTTGTTTGCTCCATGTTTACAGTAGAGGGTAACATGGGGGTGGATTTTCACTCCTGTCCCATTCCACTTCCAAAAAAAAAATCTTGTCCCATCCCAATCCCTGGCCACAGTAAAAAAAAAAAAAAAAAAAAAATTCTGTCCCATCCCAATCCTGGTAAAATGACTCCCACTCCCATCCCATTTAAGCCTATATTACCAAAGAAAAATTGAATATAGTTTAAGACTTAATTGATAATAAATAATAAAACATTAATAATAAAAATAATAAAAACCAGTTTAAATTTAATATATATCAATTTATTTATTGCCAGATCTTTATGTGCCAGTAAAAAATGCAGTTTTAAATTAAACTGAGACATTGCTGAGACATTTATGCTGGAATTTTTATGCTGAGACGTTTATCCTGAGACATTTAAGCTGAGACGTTTATGATGAGACATTTATGCTGAGACGTTTATGCTGGGACGGTTATGCTGGGACATTTATGAAGAGACATTTATGCTGGGTTTTTATGCTGAGATAGTTATGCTGGAACGTTCATGCTGGGACCTTTATGATGAGACCTTTAAGCTGAGACGTTTATGATGAGACGTTTATGCTGGGACATTTATGCTGAGACCTTCATGCTGGGACATATATGCTGGAACGTTCATGCTGGGACGTTTATGCTGGGACCTTTATGCTGGGACATTTATGCTGGGACATTTATGATGCGACCATTATGCTGGGATGTTTATGCTGAGACGTTTATGCTGGGATGTTTATGCTGGGATGTTTATGCTGGGATGTTTATGCTGGGCTTTTCATGCTGGGACGTTCATGCTGGGACCTTTAAGTTGAGACGTTTATGCTGGGACATTTATGCTGGGACGTTCATGCTGGGACCTTTAAGCTGGTATGTTTATGCTGGGATGTTTATTCTGGGATGTGTTTGACTTACACGCATAATTAAGTTTCATCCCAATATTTTTATCTTCATTATTAGAATTGTAATGGCATAAAACGAGCCAAACTGGGATTAAATATATAAACTGATACAGACCGCTGGATCTATCTATATCTGTAAAACATCTGTATCTGTACAGCATTTGTGTGTGTGTGTGTGTATACAGTATATATATTCAGTAAATACACAAGCAAACAAATTACTAATTTATTAAATAATTTCAATGATTTCAATTCATTTCAATGATTATTTATTAGACAATCTCTGTATATACCAAAGTCCCAGTACTGGATGCCTGCTGCAGCATAGATAGATAGATAGATAGATAGATAGATAGATAGATAGATAGATAAGTAGGTAGGTAGGTAGGTAGGTAGGTAGGTAGGTAGGTAGGGATAATAATTCATTTATTTGCCAAACCATTACTCGGGTCATGGGAAGCCGACTCTGGTTGGGGTACACCCTAAATAGCTTGCCATGTGCAACCATATGTGCTAACCATGACACCACCATGATACACCCAACAGAAAAAACAACAACAACAACAACAAAAAAAAACAAATAAAGAGGAACACATTAATTTTTTCTAATGAGTGTCTGGATGTGTTAATGTCTTATGATATTAAGATATTCGCTGCAAAAAAAGAACAAATAAACAAATATAACAATATAATAATATACTATTATACAGTTTATTTACTTGGACTTTTTTGACTGTATGCCCTCTGTGGGTTCAGAACCTTTTTCAGAACTTATTGCATGAAAATTCAGAATGAATATTTTGAGGAAACTGAACCGTATCTGAATCCGGTATCGTTCTGTTCGCTGTGAGTCCTGATCCTCCGTGCTTCTACTTTTACTTTTAGATTTTTGTTTCAGTAAGAAACAGTGTGGGTTTGTTTATAAAGTATAATTTAAATATAAATATGAAATAAAAAACAGAAATCACAGCACCAGCCCATCGGAGGGTTTATTTTTATTATTTTTTTAATCATACTGAGGATGAAGTGACATCTCCGGCTCTGTTTTTAACCCGACTCTCAGAGTGTTAGAACTATACAGACCGGTCGATACCCAGATGACAGTCGGAGAAAGATTGGCAGATGGGAATGAAATTCTGAGAAGTCTGAAGCCTTTGTTCTTCCACTTCAGAAAAAAAGGATTCTCAGTGTGCTCACTGCATCTTCTCAGTGTCAGATAAAAAAAAACTGAAGGAAACAAAGATTACTGCTGTGAAAGTGGCCCACATTCACCTCTCCACTCTTATCATCCTGCCTGTCATATTATATAAAACCCAAGAAGGGAAATAAAGTGCTGCTTATTTCTATAGAAGGACACGGCAAGAGAAAATCAGCGTTAAATAGACGCAGACGCTTTCTGCTACATGCTCCAGTACTTTTAAAACAGGAACAACAATACCACCATAAATACATGTTTAATAAAGTTACATTTTATTTTACGCTTCAGAAAATCTCATTTCAGTTACCGCCAAACTTTCTGAACTTTAAATTGGTATAAATAACAACAACAAAAAAAAAACATTATTATTATTATTATTATTATTATTATTATTATCATTATTATTATCATTCTTCTTTCTTTTTCACTTTTCTTGTTCTCCTTCTTTTTATTATTATCACAATTCACAATTGTTTTGTTGTTGTTGTTGTTGTTGTTCTTCTTCTTCTTCTTCTTCTCCTTCTTCTTCTTCTACTTCTTATTATAATAATATGTAAGGTGGTTATGTATTTGTAGCGATTTGTTTGTTTGTTAGCAACTTTACCCAAAAACTTATGTAAGTATTGTGATGAATTTCCTTTGGAGGGTTGTAGGAGGTTTGAATCTGCAGCCACACTGAAAAAAGTAAAAAATTGGTTTAATTAAAATATATATATATAAATAAATAAAATAAAATGTATATATATATATATATATCAATCACACAAAACATTTGACATTGCCTCAATGAAAGTTATGTGTTTCCGCTGAATCTGCAACCGGGGCCGAGCTCTCATGGGAGTGAGGGATGGCGTACGCTCCCCTCATTCATTCAAAAAGGAATAATTAGTATAATTGGCTGTTCCAAAGTGCCCCTACGTGAGAGTGTGAATGGTTGTGTGCGTGTGTGTTGCCCTGCAATGGACTGTCATGCTGTTCAGGGTGTACCCCGCCCTCACCCAGAGTCAGCTGAGATAGGCTGCAGCCTTCCTATCATATATGTACTTTAGATAAATGTTAGATTATTTACACAGTGCTAAAACAATCACTGGAGTTTTGTATGATTGCAGTTCAGACATGAAGCTGTGATACAGTAATGCTGATTAAATCTGAAGTAGTACAGCCGTAGCATGGCGTTGTAGAGCAGTCGATATCTCCTTATAAACCCTGCCACAATAGGTGAGTAGTGCTGAACTTTCTCTTTCCACTCTGCTGAACGCACGGCTGTCGCTTTCGATGCCGCTATTGATTTGTCAAGCCAGCAGTCTTTAGTGAGTGTGGGCTTCTGAGGATCCTGCTGTTTAACTATGCAAAGCTAGCACTTAATCCCATTGTAGATTAAGAATGGTCCCACATTGCATTCCAATATGGCAAAAGGCAGCAGCTTTCACCATTGGAATATTGAGCAGTCCCTGAATTGGAGTGAAAATTGCATTCTGGGTCGGCCAGCCGCGTGAAAGCTTCCCTCAATAGTGTCAAGCCCGAGAGCTAAACTGTGAGAATAGATATTGCACGCTGCCTACCAGAATTTACATTTGGCACTCAATAGTGTTATAAAGGTTTATGGAGGTTGTTTGGTGATATTGTTCATGTACCCATGACCTCTATGCTTCTGTTCATGCTTTACTATCAAAGTGCTGCTTTTCTTCAATTTTTACACTTTAATAATGGATTTCTTAGCAAGTTATCTCAGAATAAGGAAAGTGTTGCTTATATTCATTATTATAAAATTATTTTGAATCAAATATAAGATTATTATGTCCAACACGAGAAGTGGATTTTTTTTGTGGAGGTATTAAAAATCACTGGTGGGTTTTTTTCTCTGTCTGTTCATGAACAATATTCTGACCACACCCATGCACAGATTTTCATCGGTTTTGCTGGGACCACTACCCTACCAGAGTCCCAGAAATTGTTTGTATTCACGAGGTCAACGTCTAAGGTAAAGGTCACAGCAAGGTTATGAAGTTTTGGAGGTTTGGTGTTAAAATTGAATAAACAAAGTATATTTAATTAGGGATAGAGAAGGTACATGCTTTAAAACTTTTCATCTTCTTTCGTCTTAAATGACCTTGAAAGGTTAAAATCAAGGTCACAGGATATGCTGATACACAGAATGCTGATAGACATGCCAGTACTATGGAATACTAATAGGAAACCATATATAGACTATTAAATTAGATGGTTATCTGTAACCTTAAGTGACCTTCAAAGGTCAAACACCTGTGAGTACACGAGCACATTAAATTAAAACCTTTGACATATAGGGAATATTTACAATATTATCCCAACTGCTTGCTTATGCCTTATTAGTGCCTCTAGTCCAGCTTGCTTTTAGACCCTTCAACAAATTTCTTTGTTTCAAAGAATGAGGGAGGCTGGATCCTATTTCAGCTGATTGTGGGTGAAGGCAAGAAAAGCGACTGATGCAAATTATTATTATTTTTTTTTTTTTTGTGAATTTTGTAATTTGCTTCAAGATCTTTGGCACCTCCACATGCAAGTGAATATTTTGCGGCTTAAATACGTATACCGTGCAAAAGTCACAAGAAGTTTAGACGGCAATTTTCGCGCCTGATTCGCGAGTCATTTGCGATTGGTTTGTGGATGTTGTTAGTTTGAAACTACTCCGCATCAGAGCCTCGTTTTGTGGCATTCGCGAAAGTCTCATACGTTTGAAATGTTTTGAGATGGGTTTATGAACCAGGCGACCAAAATGCGATGCCATGAATGATGTGTGACAAATATGAGAATGCAAAGCGATAGTCGCGAATTACCATTCACATCAGTCGCTTTTTCTATCGCACCTCTAGTGCATTTACCCCTTTAGTGCTGCCATGTTTCCACTTCCATCAATCTCTACACCAATCAGCTCCTTTTTTTTATAATTTAGCGGTGAGGTGGGGTGGAGGAGGGGGTAGTTTTGCTTGAATGCAAATATAATATGCAGTATATAAACGAATCCTTTACTACATCTCATCTCAGGTTCAGTCGTCCTGTAGTAAGTGATGTGCTGAATGATATTCTGAGATGTGAATGATCCCTTGATTTACATTTTTTATGTGATTGTGTTTCATGGCTGTAATCTGAAGCAGGTATATTGGGGCAGGTTGCCAGGTAAGTGCCTAAAATTGGTTTGGCGGTAGGTTTAATAAAATTCATTGTGTAGCCATTAAACAGCTTTGAAAGGGTAAACAACAATAACAACAACACAGACGGCAGGACATACCTTTACAGCGGCGGTGAAGGAAGAATTAAACCC
The DNA here is from genome assembly GCA_030014195.1 of Neosilurus mollespiculum. Classification (NCBI taxonomy): domain Eukaryota; kingdom Metazoa; phylum Chordata; class Actinopteri; order Siluriformes; family Plotosidae; genus Neosilurus; species Neosilurus mollespiculum. Next base: position 63,803,962 of record JAQMYF010000001.1, read on the forward strand.
GAGTGCAGTTTAAGGAATCGTTGCATTCGAATTTCGCGGTACAGAGACCACTGAGAACTTTACAACTAAACTCAAGTGAAGCTAAACCTGCTGTCTCTCCCCTCTGTACTATTCAGTGCCAGGTGCATAGATTCATGGGTGGATAGATGGATGATTCTAGATATTTGGAGGGGGCGGTGCTCCAGAACCCCAGTGGATGAGTCGCCAGTGGCTGCTATGTGTCTGTAATAATAAAGAAACAATAAAATTAACTACCTCTGCCAAGATATGTTCGACTTCCGGTTGTTTGTGTGATTGTTTGTGTGAAGGATTATATAAAAAGTTATGTTTCGAATTTTATTACATTTCTAAAAGAAGTGGAGCTTCGGACACGGGAAACTCCAGAACATTTTCAAGATGATCCGGATCAAATTCTGGATCCAGGAATTTTTTATAGGACTCTTTAACATTGTGAGATAGCATGCTTTTAACATTTTGGTTTATATAAAGGATTGCTGGGCTTGGGAGAGGTTTGCGCTCTCCCCAAATGCACTCAGTAAAGATTGTAATGAATGTACAGTGTTTAGGTTGTAGTGTGTATGAAGTGTTATCATATTCATTCACTCATTTTTTTAAGCCTCTAAGATCACGGGGAGACTGGCGTCCATCTCAGCCGACTCTGTGCAGGGTAAACACTGGACAGCTCACTAAGCCATCGCAGGGTCAACACACTGACCATTCACACTGACTCTCACACCTAGCGGCGATTTGGAACAGCCAATTAATCTGAATCAAAATCACAATACTTTATTCATCCCGGAGGAAATTGTGTGATTTTTGTTAGCCTACTGTACATGTCTTTGGACTGTGGGAGGAAACCGGAGTACCTGGAGGAAATTCACACCTGCACAAGGAGAACTCCACACAGAAATACCCCCCCCCCCTTCCCCCCAAGCCTGGGACTCGACTTCTTGCTGTGAGGTGGACATTCCTTAAAGCCTTAGAGCTCCTTGATCCAATCAATATCACCTACTACAAAGCGCAGCATCATACGAAGGCCAATTAAGTGCAGAACTACTCTTACGCTCGTTCTCGCGCTGTCTGTGGCGTGCTATCTTGAAACGAACCGGGGAAAGAAATGATCCCGAGGGAGGACGCGGATAAAGAAGTAGAATTTATTAATAATGAGTGCTTAATGATGAGCTGGGGCGGATTTGCTTTCAGTACAACTTTAACCAATTTATGAGGAAAGAGGAAACGTATCATTTGCATTCTGTGTTGGGGAACGTCTCCTGAAAGCGAGATGATGTGGAGCCGGTGGAGGAAACAGAAAGCTGTTGATTTCACTTCCGGAAACTCGTTTAAAAACTATTTTTCTGTAATACTTTTATGAGAGTTCTGGCATGAATTATAGAAAAGAAACATGAAGAAGAACGAGGATGATTTCCTGTTGCTTGTCCGTGTCTTGGACTTAAATTGCTGGAATTCGTGACTTTTTTTTTTTTTTTTTTTTTGCAAGTCGGAATTTCATAAAGTTGCTCTGTAACTCTCACTCACTCATTTCCAAAACTGCATAATCCTGCTAGGATTGCTGGAGCCTAACTCAGACAATTCTGGCCGACGGCGGGGTACGCCTTGAACAGCTCGCCAGGCTATCACAGGGCAACATACATACAACCATTCACACTCACTCTCACACCTAGGGGTGATTTGGACAGCCAATTATCCTACTGTTCATGTTTTTGGACTGGAACAGGAGACCAGAGTCTCAAGCACGGGGAGACCATGCAAACTGCACACAGAACCCGGGACCTTCTTGCTCTGAGGTGGATGTGCTAACCACTACACCACCGTGACGCTGCTAGGGCAATCAAACATATTCACTGAGCCAAACGTGCATGTCTTTGGACTGTGGGAGGAAACCAGAAGAAACCTACGAAAGCACAGGAAGAAGTTGCGAACTCCACACAAAAACTCCCTCGCCGAGCCTGGGACTCGAACCCAGGACCTTGGAGTCGCAAGGCAAACATGCTAACCTCTCCACCACCATGCTGTCTGCTCTGTAACACTGTCTACTATTTAAAGCAAAAACAGTTCCAACATTTTTATTTTTAATTTAGATATAGCATGTACAGTGTTATTTCTGACTTGTTGCTATGGTGATTTCTGAGAAATGGTGGAGAGGGAACTGGATCCACGACCTTTAAGATGCAATTATTTTTTACTTTAATTTTAATTTACTTTAACGTTGACCTGCGATTCATGATCATCAGTCACGGAACCCAAGAATGGCTATGATACAAAAACAACCGAAGAGACGCTCGAGTATAAAAGGTACGAATCTCGCGGGAAGGCCGGAGCCTGTCTTACAGTGAACAGCCATTCACACTCACACTCGCACCTAGGGCTGATCTGAAACAGCCAATTACCCTAATGTGCATGTCTTTGGACTGTGGGAAAAAAACGGAGTACCTGAAGGAAACCCACACAAGCACGAGGAGGACATGAAATCTCTACACAGAAACGCATCGAGCCCGGGACTCGAACCCAGAACCTGCTTGCTGAGAGGCGGATGTGTTACGCACTACTCCTGTTCTCTTTATATAACAGCAATTCCTTCAACAGACTCCCTCCCTCCCTCCCTCCCTCTCTCTCTCTCTCTCTCTCTCTCTCCCTCTCTCTCTCTCTCTCTGTTAATAAGCTTGACACAGCTTGTCAGAGACCCTCTTTTGTAGTGTCTTTCCACCTTCAAAGAAACCCAAATGAGAATTTTATAATGAATCTAACAGCAGAAACCAACACGCCACATGCCGACTGGAGACGTGGAGTAAAAGTGCAGAGGCTCTTGTCCTCATTAAGGGTGTTTAATTATTTATTTTTAGGTAATTGGGGACCAAATGAAGAGTTGAGAGGAAGCACAGCTATATCCACATCAATAAACACAATATCACTACAAATATTAGGAATTCTTTTAAATTAAGGATCATTTATTATAGACAGACAGTAAAACAGGATTTTTTTTAAAATACCTTCATGCTAAAATATTTTAAGAATGAAAATCATTCATAATGATGAAAATGTTCTCATCATTGATTCCTACAACAGATGAGTGAAGAAACATTGAGTGCTAAATATTTATACAGTTTAAACATGTGAAATCCTGCTGCCAATCACACGTGTGTGTGTGTGTGTGTGGGGGGGGGGGGGTTGTGTTTAGATGATTTCAGTGCTCCACTGCTTATGATTGGCATCTAGGCTTTTTATCCAAGTCTGCCTGACAAACTGTTTCCCAGCATCATTAATATGCATTACTGTATTATTATTCTATTATTAATATATTATTGATATAGAATTACTGTACTATTACTCTATAATTAATATATTATTGATATA